>CM064578.1:53837480-54036124 GCA_032716605.1 Paralithodes platypus
CGAGGTTGTAACCATTGAAAACTATGGCAGCCGAGTGTAATTATGGAGAATAAGGACATTATAGCTAGTGGCCTGAACTTCAACTTCAATAGGATATTACTATAAGCGAGTTGTAACATGAAACTATGGCAGCCGATGGTACATTTATGGAGCTTAAGGACATTATAGCTAGTGCCATGAACTTCAACTTCAATAGGAATATTACTATAAGCGAGGTTGTAACATGAAACTATGGCATCCGAGTGTACATTTATGGAGCTTAAGGACATTATAGCTAGTGGCATGAACTTCAACTTCAATAGGAATATTACTATAAGCGAGGTTGTAACATGAAACTATGGCATCCGAGTGTACATTTATGGAGCTTAGGACATTATAGCTAGTGGCATGAACTTCAACTTCAATAGGAATATTACTATAAGCGAGGTTGTAACATGAAACTATGGCATCCGAGTGTACATTTATGGAGCTTAAGGACATTATAGCTAGTGGCATGAACTTCAACTTCAATAGGAATATTACTATAAGCGAGGTTGTAACATGAAACTATGGCGTCCGTGTGTACAATTATGGAGCATAAGGACATTATAGCTAGTGGCATGAACTTCAACTTCAATAGGAATATTACTATAAGCGAGGTTGTAACATGAACTATAGCATCCGAGTGTACATTTATGGAGCTTAAGGACATTATAGCTAGTGGCATGAACTTCAACTTCAATAGGAATATTACTATAAGCGAGGTTGTAACATGAAACTATGGCATCCGAGTGTACATTTATGGAGCTTAAGGACATTATAGCTAGTGGCATGAACTTCAACTTCAATAGGAATATTACTATAAGAGAGGTTGTAACATGAAACTATGGCATCATAGTGTACATTTATGGAGCTTAAGGACATTATAGCTAGTGGCATGAACTTCAACTTCAATAGGAATATTACTATAAGCGAGGTTGTAACATGAAACTATGGCATCCAAGTGTACATTTATGGAGCTTAAGGACATTATAGCTAGTGGCATGAACTTCAACTTCAATAGGAATATTACTATAAGCGAGGTTGTAACATGAAACTATGGTATCCGAGTGTACATTTATGGAGCTTAAGGACATTATAGCTAGTGGCATGAACTTCAACTTCAATAGGAATATTACTATACGCGAGGTTGTAACATGAAACTATGGCATCCGAGTGTACATTTATGGAGCTTAAGGACATTATAGCTAGTGCCATGAACTTCAACTTCAATAGGAATATTACTATAAGAGAGGTTGTAACATGAAACTATGGCATCCGAGTGTACATTTATGGACCTTAAGGGCATTATAGCTAGTGGCATGAACTTCAACTTCAATAGCGATATTACTATAAGCGAGGTTGTAACATGAAACTATGGCATCCAAGTGCACATTTATGGAGCTTCAGGACATTATAGCTAGTGGCACGAAGTCAACTTCAATAGGAATAGTACTAAGAGCGAGGTTGTAACATGCAACTATGGCATCCGAGTGTACATTTATGGAGCTTAAGGACATTATAGCTAATGGCATGAACTTCAACTTCAATAGGAATATTACTATAAGCGAGGTTGTAACATGAAACTATGGCATCCGAGTGTACATTTATGGAGCTTAAGGACATTATAGCTAGTGGCATGAACTTCAACTTCAATAGGAATATTACTATAAGCGAGGTTGTAACATGAAACTATGGCATCCGAGTGTACATTTATGGAGCTTAAGACATTATAGCTAGTGGCATGAACTTCAACTTCAATAGGAATATTACTATAAGCGAGGTTGTAACATGAAACTATGGCATCCGAGTGTACATTTATGGAGCTTAAGGACATTATAGCTAGTGGCATCACCTTCAACTTCAATGGACTATTACTATAAGCGAGGTTGTAACATGAAACTATGGCATCCGAGTGTACATTTATGGAGCTTAAGGACATTATAGCTAGTGGCATGAACTTCAACTTCAATAGGAATATTACTATAAGCGAGGTTGTAACATGAAACTATGGCATCGAGTGTACATTTATGGAGCTTAAGGACATTATAGCTAGGCCATGAACTTCAACTTCAATAGGAATCTTACTATAAGCGAGGTTGTAACATGAAACTATGGCATCCGAGTGTACATTTATGGAGCTTAAGGACATTATAGCTAGTGGCATGAACTTCAACTTCAATAGGAATATTACTATAAGCGAGGTTGTAACATGAAACTATGGCATCCGAGCGTACATTTATGGTCCTTAAGGACATTATAGCTAGTCGCATGAACTTCAACTTCAATAGGAATATTACTATAAGCGAGGTTGTAACATGAAACTATGGCATCCGAGTGTACATTTATGGAGCTTAAGGACATTATAGCTAGTGCCATGAACTTCAACTTCAATAGGAATATTACTATTAGCGAGGTTGTAACATGAACCTATGGCATCCGAGTGTACATTTATGGAGCTTAAGGACTTTATAGCTAGTGGCATGAACTTCAACTTCAATAGGAATATTACTATAAGCGAGGTTGTAACATGAAACTATGGCATCCGAGTGTACATTTATGGAGCTTAAGGACATTATAGCTAGTGGCATGAACTTCAACTTCAATAGGAATATTACTATAAGCGAGGTTGTAACATGAAACTATGGCATTCGAGTGTACATTTATGGAGCTTAAGGACATTATAGCTAGTGGCATGAACTTCAACTTCAATAGGAATATTACTATAAGCGAGGTTTTTTTTTCCCTCTTGTAACATGAAACTATGGCATCCGAGTGTACATTTATGGAGCTTAAGGACATTATAGCTAGTGGCATGAACTTCAACTTCAATAGGAATATTACTATAAGCGAGGTTGTAACATGAAACTATGGCATCCGAGTGTACATTTATGGAGCTTAAGGACATTATAGCTAGTGCCATGAACTTCAACTTCAATAGGAATATTACTATAAGCGAGGTTGTAACATGAAACTATGACATCCGAGTGTACATTTATGGAGCTTAAGGACATTATAGCAAGTGGCATGAACTTCAACTTCAATAGGAATATTACTATAAGCGAGGTTGTAACATGAAACTATGGCATCCGAGTGTACATTTATTGAGCTTAAGGACATTATAGCTAGTGGCATGAACTTCAACTTCAATAGGAATATTACTATAAGCGAGGTTGTAACATGAAACTATGGCATCCGAGTGTACATTTATGGAGCTTAAGGACATTATAGCTAGTGGCATGAACTTCAACTTCAATAGGAATATTACTATAAGCGAGGTTGTAACATGAAACTATGGCGTCCGTGTGTACAATTATGGAGCATAAGGACATTATAGCTAGTGGCATGAACTTCAACTTCAATAGGAATATTACTATAAGCGAGGTTGTAACATGAAACTATGGCATCCGAGTGTACATTTATGGAGCTTAAGGACATTACAGCTAGTGGCATGAACTTCAACTTCAATAGGAATATTACTATAAGCGAGGTTGTAACATGAAACTATGGCATCCGAGTGTACATTTATGGAGCTTAAGGACATCATAGCTAGTGGCATGAACTTCAACTTCAATAGGAATAATACTATAAGCGAGGTTGTAACATGAAACTATGGCATCCGAGTGTACATTTATGGAGCTTAAGGACATTATAGCTAGTGGCATGAACTTCAACTTCAATAGGAATATTACTATAAGCGAGGTTGTAACATGAAACTATGGCATCCGTGCTCACATTTATGGAGCTTAAGGTCATTATAGCTAGTGGCATGAACTTCAACTTCAATAGGAATATTACTATAAGCGAGGTTGTAACATGAAACTATGGCATCCGTGTGTACAATTATGGAGCTTAAGGACATTATAGCTAGTGGCATGAACTTCAACTTCAATAGGAATATTACTATAAGCGAGGTTGTAACATGAAACTATGGCATCCGAGTGTACATTTATGGAGCCTAAGGACATTATAGCTAGTGGCATGAACTTCAACTTCAATAGGAATATTACTATAAGCGAGGTTGTAACATGAAACTATGGCATCCGAGTGTACATTTATGGAGCTTAAGGACATTATAGCTAGTGGCATGAACTTCAACTTCAATAGGAATATTACTATAAGCGAGGTTGTAACATGAAACTATGGCATCCCGGTGTACATTTATGGAGCTTAAGGACATTCTAGCTAGTGGCATGAACTTCAACTTCAATAGGAATATTACTATAAGCGAGGTTGTAACATGAAACTATGGCATCCGAGTGTACATTTATGGAGCTTAAGGACATTATAGCTAGTGGCATCACCTTCAACTTCAATAGGAATATTACTATAGGGAGGTTGAAACATGAAACTATGGCATCCGAGTGTACATTTATGGAGCTTAAGGACATTATAGCTAGTGGCATGAACTTCAACTTCAATAGGAATATTACTATAAGCGACGTTGTAACATGAAACTATGGCATCCGAGTGTACATTTATGGAGCTTAAGGACATTATAGCTAGTGGCATGAACTTCAACTTCAATAGGAATATTACTATAAGCGAGGTTGTAACATGAAACTATGGCATCCGAGTGTATATTTATGGAGCTTAAGGACATTATAGCTAGTGCCATGAACTTCAACTTCAATAGGAATATTACTATAAGCGAGGTTGTAACATGAAACTATGGCATCCGAGTGTACATTTATGGAGCTTAAGGACATTATAGCTAGTGCCATGAACTTCAACTTCAATAGGAATATTACTATAAGCGAGGTTTTAACATGAAACTATGGCATCCGAGTGTACAGTATGGAGCTTAAGGACATTATAGCTAGTGGCATGAACTTCAACTTCAATAGGAATATTACTATAAGCGAGGTTGTAACATGAAACTATGGCATCATAGTGTACATTTATGGAGCTTAAGGACATTATAGCTAGTGGCATGAACTTCAACTTCAATAGGAATATTACTATAAGCGAGGTAGTAACATGAAACTATGGCATCCGAGTGTACATTTATGGAGCTTAAGGACATTATAGCTAGTGGCATGAACTTCAACTTCAATAGGAATATTACTATAAGCGAGGTTGTAACATGAAACTATGGCATCCGAGTGTACATTTATGGAGCTTAAGGACATTATAGCTAGTGGCATGAACTTCAACTTCAATAGGAATATTACTATAAGCAAATTGTAACATGAAACTATGGCATCCGAGTGTACATTTATGGAGCTTAAGGACATTATAGCTAGTGGCATGAACTTCAACTTCAATAGGAATATTACTATAAGCGAGGTTGTGACATGAAACTATGGCATTCGAGTGTACATTTATGGAGCTTAAGGACATTATAGCTAGTGGCATCAACTTCAACTTCAATAGGAATATTACTATAAGCGAGGTTGTAACATGAAACTATGGCATCCGAGTGTACATTTATGGAGCTTAAGGACATTATAGCTAGTGCCATGAACTTCAACTTTTATAGGAATATTACTATAAGCGAGGGGTAACATGAAACTATGGCATCCGAGTGTACATTTATGGAGCTTAAGGACATTATAGCTAGTGCCATGAACTTCAACTTCAATAGAAATATTACTATAAGCGAGGTTGTAACATGAAACTATGGCATCCGAGTGTACATTTATGGAGCTTAAGGACATTATAGCTAGTGGCATGAACTTCAACTTCAATAGGAATATTACTATAAGCGAGGTTGTAACATGAAACTATGGCATCCGAGTGTACATTTATGGAGCTTAAGGACATTATAGCTAGTGGCATGAACTTCAACTTCAATAGGAATATTACTATAAGCGAGGTTGTAACATGAAACTATGGCATCCGTGTGTACAATTATGGAGCTTAAGGACATTATAGCTAGTGGCATGAACTTCAACTTCAATAGGAATATTACTATAAGCGAGGTTGTAACATGAAACTATGGCATCTGAGTGTACATTTATGGAGCTTAAGGACATTATAGCTAGTGGCATGAACTTCAACTTCAATAGGAATATTACTATAAGCGAGGTTATAACATGAAAATATGGCATCCGAGTGTACATTTATGGAGCTTAATGACATTATATGCTAGTGGCATGAACTTCAACTTCAATAGGAATATTACTATAAGCGAGGTTGTAACATGAAACTATGGCATCATAGTGTATATTTATGGAGCTTAAGGACATTATAGCTAGTGGCATGAACTTCAACTTCAATAGGAATATTACTATAAGCGAGGTTGTAACATGAAACTATGGCATCCGAGTGTACATTTATGGAGCTTAAGGACATTATAGCTAGTGGCATGAACTTCAACTTCAATAGGAATAGTTCTATATTAGAGGTTGTAACATGAAACTATGCCATCATAGTGTACATTTATGGAGCTTGGACATTATAGCTAGTGCCATGATCTTCAACTTCAATAGGAATATTACTATAAGCGAGGTTTTAACATGAAACTATGGCATCCGAGTGTACATTTATGGAGCTTAAGGACATTATAGCTAGTGGCATGAACTTCAACTTCAATAGGAAAATTACAATAAGCGAGGTTGAAACATGAAACAATGGCATCCGAGTGTACATTTATGGAGCCTAAGGACATTATAGCTAGTGGCATGAACTTCAACTTCAATAGGTATATTACTATAAGCGTGTTTGGAACATGCGGCTATGGCATCCGAGTGTAGAATTATGGTGCTTAAGGACATTATAGCTGTGTCATGAACTGCAACTTCAATAGGAATATTACTATAAGCGAGGTTGTAACATGAAACTTAGACATCCGAGTGTACATTTATGGAGCTTAAGGACATTATAGCTAGTGGCATGAACTTCAACTTCAATAGGAATATTACTATAAGCGAGGTTGTAACATGAAACTATGGCATCCGAGTGTACATTTATGGAGCTTAAGGACATTATAGCTAGTGGCATGAACTTCAACTTCAATAGGAATATACTATAAGAGAGGTTGTAACATGAAACTATGGCATCCGAGTGTACATTTATGGAGCTTAATGACATTATAGCTAATGGCATGAACTTCAACTTCAATAGGAATATTACTATAAGCGAGGTTGTAACATGAAACTATGGCATCCGAGTGTACATTTATGGAGCTTCAGGACATTATAGCTAGTGGCATGAACTCAACTTCAATAGGAATATTACTATAAGCGAGGTTGTAACATGAAACTATGGCATCCGAGTGTACATTTATGGAGCTTAAGGACATTATAGCTAGTGGCATGAACTTCAACTTCAATAGGAATATTACTATAAGCGAGGTTGTAACATGAAACTATGGCATCCGAGTGTACATTTATGGAGCTTAAGGACATTATAGCTAGTGGCATCAACTTCAACTTCAATAGGAATATTACTATAAGCGAGGTTGTAACATGAAACTATGGCATCCGAGTGTACATTTATGGAGCTTAAGGACATTATAGCTAGTGGCATGAACTTCAACTTCAATAGGAATATTACTATAAGCGTAGTTTTAACATGAAACTATGGCATCCGAGTGTACATTTATGGAGCTTAAGGACATTATAGCTAGTGCCGTGAACTTCAACTTCAATAGGAATATTACTATAAGCGTAGTTTTAACATGAAACTATGGCATCCGAGTGTACATTTATGGAGCTTAAGGACATTATAACTAGTGCCATGAACTTCAACTTCAATAGGAATATTACTATAAGAGAGGTTGTAACATGAAACTATGGCATCCGAGTGTACATTTATGGAGCTTAAGGACATTATAGCTAGTGGCATGAACTTCAACTTCAATAGGAATATTACTATAAGGGGAGGTTGTAACATGAAACTATGGCATCCGAGTGTACATTTATGGAGCTTAAGGACATTATAGCTAGTGGCATGAACTTCAACTTCAATAGGAATATTACTATAAGCGAGGTTGTAACATGAAACTATGGCATCCGAGTGTACATTTATGGAGCTTAAGGACATTATAGCTAGTGGCATGAACTTCAACTTCAATAGGAATATTACTATAAGCGAGGTTGTAACATGAAACTATGGCATCCGAGTGTACATTTATGGAGCTTAAGGACATTATAGCTAATGGCATGAACTTCAACTTCAAAAGGGATATTTCTATAAGGGAGGGTGTAACATGAAACTATGGCATCCGAGTGTACATTTATGGAGCTTAAGGACATTATAGCTAGTGGCATGAACTTCAACTTCAATAGGATATTACTATAAGCGAGGTTGTAACATGAAACTATAGCATCCGAGTGTACATTTATGGAGCTTAAGGACATTATAGCTAGTGGCATGAACTTCAACTTCAATAGGAATATTACTATAAGCAAAGTTGTAACATGAAACTATGGCATCCGAGTGTACATTTATGGAGCTTAAGGACATTATAGCTAGTGGCATGAACTTCAACTTCAATAGGAATATTACTATAAGCGAGGTTGTAACATGAAACTATGGCATCATAGTGTATATTTATGGAGCTTAAGGACATTATAGCTAGTGGCATGAACTTCAACTTCAATAGGAATATTACTATAAGCGAGGTTGTAACATGAAACTATGGCATCCGAGTGTACATTTATGGAGCTTAAGGACATTATAGCTAGTGGATTGAACTTCAACTTCAATAGGAATATTACTATTAGCGAGGTTGTAACATGAACCTATGGCATCCGAGTGTACATTTATGGAGCTTAAGGACATTATAGCTAGTGGCATGAACTTCAACTTCAATAGGAATATTACTATAAGCGAGGTTGTAACATGAAACTATGGCATCCGAGTGTACATTTATGGAGCTTAAGGACATTATAGCTAGTGCCATGAACTTCAACTTCAATAGGAATATTACTATAAGCGAGGTTGTAACATGAAACTATGGCATCCGAGTGTACATTTATGGAGCTTAAGGACATTATAGCTAGTGGCATGAACTTCAACTTCAATAGGAATATTACTATAAGCGGGGGTGTAACATGAAACTATGGCAGGGATGCCATAGTTATGTTACAACCTCGCTTATACTTATATTGAAGTTGAAGTTCATGCCACTAGCCATATGTGAATAAATAATGTAAGCTCCATAAATGTACACTCGGATGCCATAGTTTCATGTTACAACCTCGCTTATAGTAATATTCCTATTGAAGTTGAAGTTCATGCCACTAGCTATAATGTCCTAAGCTCCATAAATGTACACTCGGATGCCATAGTTTCATGTTACAACCTCGCTTATAGTAATATTCCTATTGAAGTTGAAGTTCATGCCACTAGCTATAATGTCCTTAAGCTCCATAAATGTACACTCGGATGCCATAGTTTCATGTTACAACCTCGCTTATAGTAATATTCCTATTGAAGTTGAAGTTCATGCCACTAGCTATAATGTCCTTAAGCTCCATAAATGTACACTCGGATGCCATAGTTTCATGTTACAACCTCGCTTATAGTAATATTCCTATTGAAGTTGAAGTTCATGCCACTAGCTATAATGTCCTTAAGCTCCATAAATGTACACTCGGATGCCATAGTTTCATGTTACAACCTCGCTTATAGTAATATTCCTATTGAAGTTGAAGTTCATGCCACTAGCTATAATGTCCTTAAGCTCCATAAATGTACACTCGGATGCCATAGTTTCATGTTACAACCTCGCTTATAGTAATATTCCTATTGAAGTTGAAGTTCATGCCACTAGCTATAATGTCCTTAAGCTCCATAAATGTACACTCGGATGCCATAGTTTCATGTTACAACCTCGCTTATAGTAATATTCCTATTGAAGTTGAAGTTCATGCCACTAGCTATAATGTCCTTAAGCTCCATAAATGTACACTCGGATGCCATAGTTTCATGTTACAACCTCGCTTATAGTAATATTCCTATTGAAGTTGAAGTTCATGCCACTAGCTATAATGTCCTTAAGCTCCATAAATGTACACTCGGATGCCATAGTTTCATGTTACAACCTCGCTTATAGTAATATTCCTATTGAAGTTGAAGTTCATGCCACTAGCTATAATGTCCTTAAGCTCCATAAATGTACACTCGGATGCCATAGTTTCATGTTACAACCTCGCTTATAGTAATATTCCTATTGAAGTTGAAGTTCATGCCACTAGCTATAATGTCCTTAAGCTCCATAAATGTACACTCGGATGCCATAGTTTCATGTTACAACCTCGCTTATAGTAATATTCCTATTGAAGTTGAAGTTCATGCCACTAGCTATAATGTCCTTAAGCTCCATAAATGTACACTCGGATGCCATAGTTTCATGTTACAACCTCGCTTATAGTAATATTCCTATTGAAGTTGAAGTTCATGCCACTAGCTATAATGTCCTTAAGCTCCATAAATGTACACTCGGATGCCATAGTTTCATGTTACAACCTCGCTTATAGTAATATTCCTATTGAAGTTGAAGTTCATGCCACTAGCTATAATGTCCTTAAGCTCCATAAATGTACACTCGGATGCCATAGTTTCATGTTACAACCTCGCTTATAGTAATATTCCTATTGAAGTTGAAGTTCATGCCACTAGCTATAATGTCCTTAAGCTCCATAAATGTACACTCGGATGCCATAGTTTCATGTTACAACCTCGCTTATAGTAATATTCCTATTGAAGTTGAAGTTCATGCCACTAGCTATAATGTCCTTAAGCTCCATAAATGTACACTCGGATGCCATAGTTTCATGTTACAACCTCGCTTATAGTAATATTCCTATTGAAGTTGAAGTTCATGCCACTAGCTATAATGTCCTTAAGCTCCATAAATGTACACTCGGATGCCATAGTTTCATGTTACAACCTCGCTTATAGTAATATTCCTATTGAAGTTGAAGTTCATGCCACTAGCTATAATGTCCTTAAGCTCCATAAATGTACACTCGGATGCCATAGTTTCATGTTACAACCTCGCTTATAGTAATATTCCTATTGAAGTTGAAGTTCATGCCACTAGCTATAATGTCCTTAAGCTCCATAAATGTACACTCGGATGCCATAGTTTCATGTTACAACCTCGCTTATAGTAATATTCCTATTGAAGTTGAAGTTCATGCCACTAGCTATAATGTCCTTAAGCTCCATAAATGTACACTCGGATGCCATAGTTTCATGTTACAACCTCGCTTATAGTAATATTCCTATTGAAGTTGAAGTTCATGCCACTAGCTATAATGTCCTTAAGCTCCATAAATGTACACTCGGATGCCATAGTTTCATGTTACAACCTCGCTTATAGTAATATTCCTATTGAAGTTGAAGTTCATGCCACTAGCTATAATGTCCTTAAGCTCCATAAATGTACACTCGGATGCCATAGTTTCATGTTACAACCTCGCTTATAGTAATATTCCTATTGAAGTTGAAGTTCATGCCACTAGCTATAATGTCCTTAAGCTCCATAAATGTACACTCGGATGCCATAGTTTCATGTTACAACCTCGCTTATAGTAATATTCCTATTGAAGTTGAAGTTCATGCCACTAGCTATAATGTCCTTAAGCTCCATAAATGTACACTCGGATGCCATAGTTTCATGTTACAACCTCGCTTATAGTAATATTCCTATTGAAGTTGAAGTTCATGCCACTAGCTATAATGTCCTTAAGCTCCATAAATGTACACTCGGATGCCATAGTTTCATGTTACAACCTCGCTTATAGTAATATTCCTATTGAAGTTGAAGTTCATGCCACTAGCTATAATGTCCTTAAGCTCCATAAATGTACACTCGGATGCCATAGTTTCATGTTACAACCTCGCTTATAGTAATATTCCTATTGAAGTTGAAGTTCATGCCACTAGCTATAATGTCCTTAAGCTCCATAAATGTACACTCGGATGCCATAGTTTCATGTTACAACCTCGCTTATAGTAATATTCCTATTGAAGTTGAAGTTCATGCCACTAGCTATAATGTCCTTAAGCTCCATAAATGTACACTCGGATGCCATAGTTTCATGTTACAACCTCGCTTATAGTAATATTCCTATTGAAGTTGAAGTTCATGCCACTAGCTATAATGTCCTTAAGCTCCATAAATGTACACTCGGATGCCATAGTTTCATGTTACAACCTCGCTTATAGTAATATTCCTATTGAAGTTGAAGTTCATGCCACTAGCTATAATGTCCTTAAGCTCCATAAATGTACACTCGGATGCCATAGTTTCATGTTACAACCTCGCTTATAGTAATATTCCTATTGAAGTTGAAGTTCATGCCACTAGCTATAATGTCCTTAAGCTCCATAAATGTACACTCGGATGCCATAGTTTCATGTTACAACCTCGCTTATAGTAATATTCCTATTGAAGTTGAAGTTCATGCCACTAGCTATAATGTCCTTAAGCTCCATAAATGTACACTCGGATGCCATAGTTTCATGTTACAACCTCGCTTATAGTAATATTCCTATTGAAGTTGAAGTTCATGCCACTAGCTATAATGTCCTTAAGCTCCATAAATGTACACTCGGATGCCATAGTTTCATGTTACAACCTCGCTTATAGTAATATTCCTATTGAAGTTGAAGTTCATGCCACTAGCTATAATGTCCTTAAGCTCCATAAATGTACACTCGGATGCCATAGTTTCATGTTACAACCTCGCTTATAGTAATATTCCTATTGAAGTTGAAGTTCATGCCACTAGCTATAATGTCCTTAAGCTCCATAAATGTACACTCGGATGCCATAGTTTCATGTTACAACCTCGCTTATAGTAATATTCCTATTGAAGTTGAAGTTCATGCCACTAGCTATAATGTCCTTAAGCTCCATAAATGTACACTCGGATGCCATAGTTTCATGTTACAACCTCGCTTATAGTAATATTCCTATTGAAGTTGAAGTTCATGCCACTAGCTATAATGTCCTTAAGCTCCATAAATGTACACTCGGATGCCATAGTTTCATGTTACAACCTCGCTTATAGTAATATTCCTATTGAAGTTGAAGTTCATGCCACTAGCTATAATGTCCTTAAGCTCCATAAATGTACACTCGGATGCCATAGTTTCATGTTACAACCTCGCTTATAGTAATATTCCTATTGAAGTTGAAGTTCATGCCACTAGCTATAATGTCCTTAAGCTCCATAAATGTACACTCGGATGCCATAGTTTCATGTTACAACCTCGCTTATAGTAATATTCCTATTGAAGTTGAAGTTCATGCCACTAGCTATAATGTCCTTAAGCTCCATAAATGTACACTCGGATGCCATAGTTTCATGTTACAACCTCGCTTATAGTAATTTTCCTATTGAAGTTGAAGTTCATGCCACTAGCTATAATGTCCTTAAGCTCCATAAATGTACACTCGGATGCCATAGTTTCATGTTACAACCTCGCTTATAGTAATATTCCTATTGAAGTTGAAGTTCATGCCACTAGCTATAATGTCCTTAAGCTCCATAAATGTACACTCGCTAGCCATAGTTTCATGTTACAACCTCGCTTATAGTAATATTCCTATTGAAGTTGAAGTTCATGCCACTAGCTATAATGTCCTTAAGCTCCATAAATGTACACTCGGATGCCATAGTTTCATGTTACAACCTCGCTTATAGTAATATTCCTATTGAAGTTGAAGTTCATGCCACTAGCTATAATGTCCTTAAGCTCCATAAATGTACACTCGGATGCCATAGTTTCATGTTACAACCTCGCTTATAGTAATATTCCTATTGAAGTTGAAGTTCATGCCACTAGCTATAATGTCCTTAAGCTCCATAAATGTACACTCGGATGCCATAGTTTCATGTTACAACCTCGCTTATAGTAATATTCCTATTGAAGTTGAAGTTCATGCCACTAGCTATAATGTCCTTAAGCTCCATAAATGTACACTCGGATGCCATAGTTTCATGTTACAACCTCGCTTATAGTAATATTCCTATTGAAGTTGAAGTTCATGCCACTAGCTATAATGTCCTTAAGCTCCATAAATGTACACTCGGATGCCATAGTTTCATGTTACAACCTCGCTTATAGTAATATTCCTATTGAAGTTGAAGTTCATGCCACTAGCTATAATGTCCTTAAGCTCCATAAATGTACACTCGGATGCCATAGTTTCATGTTACAACCTCGCTTATAGTAATATTCCTATTGAAGTTGAAGTTCATGCCACTAGCTATAATGTCCTTAAGCTCCATAAATGTACACTCGGATGCCATAGTTTCATGTTACAACCTCGCTTATAGTAATATTCCTATTGAAGTTGAAGTTCATGCCACTAGCTATAATGTCCTTAAGCTCCATAAATGTACACTCGGATGCCATAGTTTCATGTTACAACCTCGCTTATAGTAATATTCCTATTGAAGTTGAAGTTCATGCCACTAGCTATAATGTCCTTAAGCTCCATAAATGTACACTCGGATGCCATAGTTTCATGTTACAACCTCGCTTATAGTAATATTCCTATTGAAGTTGAAGTTCATGCCACTAGCTATAATGTCCTTAAGCTCCATAAATGTACACTCGGATGCCATAGTTTCATGTTACAACCTCGCTTATAGTAATATTCCTATTGAAGTTGAAGTTCATGCCACTAGCTATAATGTCCTTAAGCTCCATAAATGTACACTCGGATGCCATAGTTTCATGTTACAACCTCGCTTATAGTAATATTCCTATTGAAGTTGAAGTTCATGCCACTAGCTATAATGTCCTTAAGCTCCATAAATGTACACTCGGATGCCATAGTTTCATGTTACAACCTCGCTTATAGTAATATTCCTATTGAAGTTGAAGTTCATGCCACTAGCTATAATGTCCTTAAGCTCCATAAATGTACACTCGGATGCCATAGTTTCATGTTACAACCTCGCTTATAGTAATATTCCTATTGAAGTTGAAGTTCATGCCACTAGCTATAATGTCCTTAAGCTCCATAAATGTACACTCGGATGCCATAGTTTCATGTTACAACCTCGCTTATAGTAATATTCCTATTGAAGTTGAAGTTCATGCCACTAGCTATAATGTCCTTAAGCTCCATAAATGTACACTCGGATGCCATAGTTTCATGTTACAACCTCGCTTATAGTAATATTCCTATTGAAGTTGAAGTTCATGCCACTAGCTATAATGTCCTTAAGCTCCATAAATGTACACTCGGATGCCATAGTTTCATGTTACAACCTCGCTTATAGTAATATTCCTATTGAAGTTGAAGTTCATGCCACTATAATGTCCTTAAGCTCCATAAATGTACACTCGGATGCCATAGTTTCATGTTACAACCTCGCTTATAGTAATATTCCTATTGAAGTTGAAGTTCATGCCACTAGCTATAATGTCCTTAAGCTCCATAAATGTACACTCGGATGCCATAGTTTCATGTTACAACCTCGCTTATAGTAATATTCCTATTGAAGTTGAAGTTCATGCCACTAGCTATAATGTCCTTAAGCTCCATAAATGTACACTCGGATGCCATAGTTTCATGTTACAACCTCGCTTATAGTAATATTCCTATTGAAGTTGAAGTTCATGCCACTAGCTATAATGTCCTTAAGCTCCATAAATGTACACTCGGATGCCATAGTTTCATGTTACAACCTCGCTTATAGTAATATTCCTATTGAAGTTGAAGTTCATGCCACTAGCTATAATGTCCTTAAGCTCCATAAATGTACACTCGGATGCCATAGTTTCATGTTACAACCTCGCTTATAGTAATATTCCTATTGAAGTTGAAGTTCATGCCACTAGCTATAATGTCCTTAAGCTCCATAAATGTACACTCGGATGCCATAGTTTCATGTTACAACCTCGCTTATAGTAATATTCCTATTGAAGTTGAAGTTCATGCCACTAGCTATAATGTCCTTAAGCTCCATAAATGTACACTCGGATGCCATAGTTTCATGTTACAACCTCGCTTATAGTAATATTCCTATTGAAGTTGAAGTTCATGCCACTAGCTATAATGTCCTTAAGCTCCATAAATGTACACTCGGATGCCATAGTTTCATGTTACAACCTCGCTTATAGTAATATTCCTATTGAAGTTGAAGTTCATGCCACTAGCTATAATGTCCTTAAGCTCCATAAATGTACACTCGGATGCCATAGTTTCATGTTACAACCTCGCTTATAGTAATATTCCTATTGAAGTTGAAGTTCATGCCACTAGCTATAATGTCCTTAAGCTCCATAAATGTACACTCGGATGCCATAGTTTCATGTTACAACCTCGCTTATAGTAATATTCCTATTGAAGTTGAAGTTCATGCCACTAGCTATAATGTCCTTAAGCTCCATAAATGTACACTCGGATGCCATAGTTTCATGTTACAACCTCGCTTATAGTAATATTCCTATTGAAGTTGAAGTTCATGCCACTAGCTATAATGTCCTTAAGCTCCATAAATGTACACTCGGATGCCATAGTTTCATGTTACAACCTCGCTTATAGTAATATTCCTATTGAAGTTGAAGTTCATGCCACTAGCTATAATGTCCTTAAGCTCCATAAATGTACACTCGGATGCCATAGTTTCATGTTACAACCTCGCTTATAGTAATATTCCTATTGAAGTTGAAGTTCATGCCACTAGCTATAATGTCCTTAAGCTCCATAAATGTACACTCGGATGCCATAGTTTCATGTTACAACCTCGCTTATAGTAATATTCCTATTGAAGTTGAAGTTCATGCCACTAGCTATAATGTCCTTAAGCTCCATAAATGTACACTCGGATGCCATAGTTTCATGTTACAACCTCGCTTATAGTAATATTCCTATTGAAGTTGAAGTTCATGCCACTAGCTATAATGTCCTTAAGCTCCATAAATGTACACTCGGATGCCATAGTTTCATGTTACAACCTCGCTTATAGTAATATTCCTATTGAAGTTGAAGTTCATGCCACTAGCTATAATGTCCTTAAGCTCCATAAATGTACACTCGGATGCCATAGTTTCATGTTACAACCTCGCTTATAGTAATATTCCTATTGAAGTTGAAGTTCATGCCACTAGCTATAATGTCCTTAAGCTCCATAAATGTACACTCGGATGCCATAGTTTCATGTTACAACCTCGCTTATAGTAATATTCCTATTGAAGTTGAAGTTCATGCCACTAGCTATAATGTCCTTAAGCTCCATAAATGTACACTCGGATGCCATAGTTTCATGTTACAACCTCGCTTATAGTAATATTCCTATTGAAGTTGAAGTTCATGCCACTAGCTATAATGTCCTTAAGCTCCATAAATGTACACTCGGATGCCATAGTTTCATGTTACAACCTCGCTTATAGTAATATTCCTATTGAAGTTGAAGTTCATGCCACTAGCTATAATGTCCTTAAGCTCCATAAATGTACACTCGGATGCCATAGTTTCATGTTACAACCTCGCTTATAGTAATATTCCTATTGAAGTTGAAGTTCATGCCACTAGCTATAATGTCCTTAAGCTCCATAAATGTACACTCGGATGCCATAGTTTCATGTTACAACCTCGCTTATAGTAATATTCCTATTGAAGTTGAAGTTCATGCCACTAGCTATAATGTCCTTAAGCTCCATAAATGTACACTCGGATGCCATAGTTTCATGTTACAACCTCGCTTATAGTAATATTCCTATTGAAGTTGAAGTTCATGCCACTAGCTATAATGTCCTTAAGCTCCATAAATGTACACTCGGATGCCATAGTTTCATGTTACAACCTCGCTTATAGTAATATTCCTATTGAAGTTGAAGTTCATGCCACTAGCTATAATGTCCTTAAGCTCCATAAATGTACACTCGGATGCCATAGTTTCATGTTACAACCTCGCTTATAGTAATATTCCTATTGAAGTTGAAGTTCATGCCACTAGCTATAATGTCCTTAAGCTCCATAAATGTACACTCGGATGCCATAGTTTCATGTTACAACCTCGCTTATAGTAATATTCCTATTGAAGTTGAAGTTCATGCCACTAGCTATAATGTCCTTAAGCTCCATAAATGTACACTCGGATGCCATAGTTTCATGTTACAACCTCGCTTATAGTAATATTCCTATTGAAGTTGAAGTTCATGCCACTAGCTATAATGTCCTTAAGCTCCATAAATGTACACTCGGATGCCATAGTTTCATGTTACAACCTCGCTTATAGTAATATTCCTATTGAAGTTGAAGTTCATGCCACTAGCTATAATGTCCTTAAGCTCCATAAATGTACACTCGGATGCCATAGTTTCATGTTACAACCTCGCTTATAGTAATATTCCTATTGAAGTTGAAGTTCATGCCACTAGCTATAATGTCCTTAAGCTCCATAAATGTACACTCGGATGCCATAGTTTCATGTTACAACCTCGCTTATAGTAATATTCCTATTGAAGTTGAAGTTCATGCCACTAGCTATAATGTCCTTAAGCTCCATAAATGTACACTCGGATGCCATAGTTTCATGTTACAACCTCGCTTATAGTAATATTCCTATTGAAGTTGAAGTTCATGCCACTAGCTATAATGTCCTTAAGCTCCATAAATGTACACTCGGATGCCATAGTTTCATGTTACAACCTCGCTTATAGTAATATTCCTATTGAAGTTGAAGTTCATGCCACTAGCTATAATGTCCTTAAGCTCCATAAATGTACACTCGGATGCCATAGTTTCATGTTACAACCTCGCTTATAGTAATATTCCTATTGAAGTTGAAGTTCATGCCACTAGCTATAATGTCCTTAAGCTCCATAAATGTACACTCGGATGCCATAGTTTCATGTTACAACCTCGCTTATAGTAATATTCCTATTGAAGTTGAAGTTCATGCCACTAGCTATAATGTCCTTAAGCTCCATAAATGTACACTCGGATGCCATAGTTTCATGTTACAACCTCGCTTATAGTAATATTCCTATTGAAGTTGAAGTTCATGCCACTAGCTATAATGTCCTTAAGCTCCATAAATGTACACTCGGATGCCATAGTTTCATGTTACAACCTCGCTTATAGTAATATTCCTATTGAAGTTGAAGTTCATGCCACTAGCTATAATGTCCTTAAGCTCCATAAATGTACACTCGGATGCCATAGTTTCATGTTACAACCTCGCTTATAGTAATATTCCTATTGAAGTTGAAGTTCATGCCACTAGCTATAATGTCCTTAAGCTCCATAAATGTACACTCGGATGCCATAGTTTCATGTTACAACCTCGCTTATAGTAATATTCCTATTGAAGTTGAAGTTCATGCCACTAGCTATAATGTCCTTAAGCTCCATAAATGTACACTCGGATGCCATAGTTTCATGTTACAACCTCGCTTATAGTAATATTCCTATTGAAGTTGAAGTTCATG
This sequence comes from Paralithodes platypus, assembly GCA_032716605.1. Taxonomy (NCBI): domain Eukaryota; kingdom Metazoa; phylum Arthropoda; class Malacostraca; order Decapoda; family Lithodidae; genus Paralithodes; species Paralithodes platypus. The sequence continues at coordinate 53,856,858 of CM064578.1, forward strand.
CCACTAGCTATAATGTCCTTAAGCTCCATAAATGTACACTCGGATGCCATAGTTTCATGTTACAACCTCGCTTATAGTAATATTCCTATTGAAGTTGAAGTTCATGCCACTAGCTATAATGTCCTTAAGCTCCATAAATGTACACTCGGATGCCATAGTTTCATGTTACAACCTCGCTTATAGTAATATTCCTATTGAAGTTGAAGTTCATGCCACTAGCTATAATGTCCTTAAGCTCCATAAATGTACACTCGGATGCCATAGTTTCATGTTACAACCTCGCTTATAGTAATATTCCTATTGAAGTTGAAGTTCATGCCACTAGCTATAATGTCCTTAAGCTCCATAAATGTACACTCGGATGCCATAGTTTCATGTTACAACCTCGCTTATAGTAATATTCCTATTGAAGTTGAAGTTCATGCCACTAGCTATAATGTCCTTAAGCTCCATAAATGTACACTCGGATGCCATAGTTTCATGTTACAACCTCGCTTATAGTAATATTCCTATTGAAGTTGAAGTTCATGCCACTAGCTATAATGTCCTTAAGCTCCATAAATGTACACTCGGATGCCATAGTTTCATGTTACAACCTCGCTTATAGTAATATTCCTATTGAAGTTGAAGTTCATGCCACTAGCTATAATGTCCTTAAGCTCCATAAATGTACACTCGGATGCCATAGTTTCATGTTACAACCTCGCTTATAGTAATATTCCTATTGAAGTTGAAGTTCATGCCACTAGCTATAATGTCCTTAAGCTCCATAAATGTACACTCGGATGCCATAGTTTCATGTTACAACCTCGCTTATAGTAATATTCCTATTGAAGTTGAAGTTCATGCCACTAGCTATAATGTCCTTAAGCTCCATAAATGTACACTCGGATGCCATAGTTTCATGTTACAACCTCGCTTATAGTAATATTCCTATTGAAGTTGAAGTTCATGCCACTAGCTATAATGTCCTTAAGCTCCATAAATGTACACTCGGATGCCATAGTTTCATGTTACAACCTCGCTTATAGTAATATTCCTATTGAAGTTGAAGTTCATGCCACTAGCTATAATGTCCTTAAGCTCCATAAATGTACACTCGGATGCCATAGTTTCATGTTACAACCTCGCTTATAGTAATATTCCTATTGAAGTTGAAGTTCATGCCACTAGCTATAATGTCCTTAAGCTCCATAAATGTACACTCGGATGCCATAGTTTCATGTTACAACCTCGCTTATAGTAATATTCCTATTGAAGTTGAAGTTCATGCCACTAGCTATAATGTCCTTAAGCTCCATAAATGTACACTCGGATGCCATAGTTTCATGTTACAACCTCGCTTATAGTAATATTCCTATTGAAGTTGAAGTTCATGCCACTAGCTATAATGTCCTTAAGCTCCATAAATGTACACTCGGATGCCATAGTTTCATGTTACAACCTCGCTTATAGTAATATTCCTATTGAAGTTGAAGTTCATGCCACTAGCTATAATGTCCTTAAGCTCCATAAATGTACACTCGGATGCCATAGTTTCATGTTACAACCTCGCTTATAGTAATATTCCTATTGAAGTTGAAGTTCATGCCACTAGCTATAATGTCCTTAAGCTCCATAAATGTACACTCGGATGCCATAGTTTCATGTTACAACCTCGCTTATAGTAATATTCCTATTGAAGTTGAAGTTCATGCCACTAGCTATAATGTCCTTAAGCTCCATAAATGTACACTCGGATGCCATAGTTTCATGTTACAACCTCGCTTATAGTAATATTCCTATTGAAGTTGAAGTTCATGCCACTAGCTATAATGTCCTTAAGCTCCATAAATGTACACTCGGATGCCATAGTTTCATGTTACAACCTCGCTTATAGTAATATTCCTATTGAAGTTGAAGTTCATGCCACTAGCTATAATGTCCTTAAGCTCCATAAATGTACACTCGGATGCCATAGTTTCATGTTACAACCTCGCTTATAGTAATATTCCTATTGAAGTTGAAGTTCATGCCACTAGCTATAATGTCCTTAAGCTCCATAAATGTACACTCGGATGCCATAGTTTCATGTTACAACCTCGCTTATAGTAATATTCCTATTGAAGTTGAAGTTCATGCCACTAGCTATAATGTCCTTAAGCTCCATAAATGTACACTCGGATGCCATAGTTTCATGTTACAACCTCGCTTATAGTAATATTCCTATTGAAGTTGAAGTTCATGCCACTAGCTATAATGTCCTTAAGCTCCATAAATGTACACTCGGATGCCATAGTTTCATGTTACAACCTCGCTTATAGTAATATTCCTATTGAAGTTGAAGTTCATGCCACTAGCTATAATGTCCTTAAGCTCCATAAATGTACACTCGGATGCCATAGTTTCATGTTACAACCTCGCTTATAGTAATATTCCTATTGAAGTTGAAGTTCATGCCACTAGCTATAATGTCCTTAAGCTCCATAAATGTACACTCGGATGCCATAGTTTCATGTTACAACCTCGCTTATAGTAATATTCCTATTGAAGTTGAAGTTCATGCCACTAGCTATAATGTCCTTAAGCTCCATAAATGTACACTCGGATGCCATAGTTTCATGTTACAACCTCGCTTATAGTAATATTCCTATTGAAGTTGAAGTTCATGCCACTAGCTATAATGTCCTTAAGCTCCATAAATGTACACTCGGATGCCATAGTTTCATGTTACAACCTCGCTTATAGTAATATTCCTATTGAAGTTGAAGTTCATGCCACTAGCTATAATGTCCTTAAGCTCCATAAATGTACACTCGGATGCCATAGTTTCATGTTACAACCTCGCTTATAGTAATATTCCTATTGAAGTTGAAGTTCATGCCACTAGCTATAATGTCCTTAAGCTCCATAAATGTACACTCGGATGCCATAGTTTCATGTTACAACCTCGCTTATAGTAATATTCCTATTGAAGTTGAAGTTCATGCCACTAGCTATAATGTCCTTAAGCTCCATAAATGTACACTCGGATGCCATAGTTTCATGTTACAACCTCGCTTATAGTAATATTCCTATTGAAGTTGAAGTTCATGCCACTAGCTATAATGTCCTTAAGCTCCATAAATGTACACTCGGATGCCATAGTTTCATGTTACAACCTCGCTTATAGTAATATTCCTATTGAAGTTGAAGTTCATGCCACTAGCTATAATGTCCTTAAGCTCCATAAATGTACACTCGGATGCCATAGTTTCATGTTACAACCTCGCTTATAGTAATATTCCTATTGAAGTTGAAGTTCATGCCACTAGCTATAATGTCCTTAAGCTCCATAAATGTACACTCGGATGCCATAGTTTCATGTTACAACCTCGCTTATAGTAATATTCCTATTGAAGTTGAAGTTCATGCCACTAGCTATAATGTCCTTAAGCTCCATAAATGTACACTCGGATGCCATAGTTTCATGTTACAACCTCGCTTATAGTAATATTCCTATTGAAGTTGAAGTTCATGCCACTAGCTATAATGTCCTTAAGCTCCATAAATGTACACTCGGATGCCATAGTTTCATGTTACAACCTCGCTTATAGTAATATTCCTATTGAAGTTGAAGTTCATGCCACTAGCTATAATGTCCTTAAGCTCCATAAATGTACACTCGGATGCCATAGTTTCATGTTACAACCTCGCTTATAGTAATATTCCTATTGAAGTTGAAGTTCATGCCACTAGCTATAATGTCCTTAAGCTCCATAAATGTACACTCGGATGCCATAGTTTCATGTTACAACCTCGCTTATAGTAATATTCCTATTGAAGTTGAAGTTCATGCCACTAGCTATAATGTCCTTAAGCTCCATAAATGTACACTCGGATGCCATAGTTTCATGTTACAACCTCGCTTATAGTAATATTCCTATTGAAGTTGAAGTTCATGCCACTAGCTATAATGTCCTTAAGCTCCATAAATGTACACTCGGATGCCATAGTTTCATGTTACAACCTCGCTTATAGTAATATTCCTATTGAAGTTGAAGTTCATGCCACTAGCTATAATGTCCTTAAGCTCCATAAATGTACACTCGGATGCCATAGTTTCATGTTACAACCTCGCTTATAGTAATATTCCTATTGAAGTTGAAGTTCATGCCACTAGCTATAATGTCCTTAAGCTCCATAAATGTACACTCGGATGCCATAGTTTCATGTTACAACCTCGCTTATAGTAATATTCCTATTGAAGTTGAAGTTCATGCCACTAGCTATAATGTCCTTAAGCTCCATAAATGTACACTCGGATGCCATAGTTTCATGTTACAACCTCGCTTATAGTAATATTCCTATTGAAGTTGAAGTTCATGCCACTAGCTATAATGTCCTTAAGCTCCATAAATGTACACTCGGATGCCATAGTTTCATGTTACAACCTCGCTTATAGTAATATTCCTATTGAAGTTGAAGTTCATGCCACTAGCTATAATGTCCTTAAGCTCCATAAATGTACACTCGGATGCCATAGTTTCATGTTACAACCTCGCTTATAGTAATATTCCTATTGAAGTTGAAGTTCATGCCACTAGCTATAATGTCCTTAAGCTCCATAAATGTACACTCGGATGCCATAGTTTCATGTTACAACCTCGCTTATAGTAATATTCCTATTGAAGTTGAAGTTCATGCCACTAGCTATAATGTCCTTAAGCTCCATAAATGTACACTCGGATGCCATAGTTTCATGTTACAACCTCGCTTATAGTAATATTCCTATTGAAGTTGAAGTTCATGCCACTAGCTATAATGTCCTTAAGCTCCATAAATGTACACTCGGATGCCATAGTTTCATGTTACAACCTCGCTTATAGTAATATTCCTATTGAAGTTGAAGTTCATGCCACTAGCTATAATGTCCTTAAGCTCCATAAATGTACACTCGGATGCCATAGTTTCATGTTACAACCTCGCTTATAGTAATATTCCTATTGAAGTTGAAGTTCATGCCACTAGCTATAATGTCCTTAAGCTCCATAAATGTACACTCGGATGCCATAGTTTCATGTTACAACCTCGCTTATAGTAATATTCCTATTGAAGTTGAAGTTCATGCCACTAGCTATAATGTCCTTAAGCTCCATAAATGTACACTCGGATGCCATAGTTTCATGTTACAACCTCGCTTATAGTAATATTCCTATTGAAGTTGAAGTTCATGCCACTAGCTATAATGTCCTTAAGCTCCATAAATGTACACTCGGATGCCATAGTTTCATGTTACAACCTCGCTTATAGTAATATTCCTATTGAAGTTGAAGTTCATGCCACTAGCTATAATGTCCTTAAGCTCCATAAATGTACACTCGGATGCCATAGTTTCATGTTACAACCTCGCTTATAGTAATATTCCTATTGAAGTTGAAGTTCATGCCACTAGCTATAATGTCCTTAAGCTCCATAAATGTACACTCGGATGCCATAGTTTCATGTTACAACCTCGCTTATAGTAATATTCCTATTGAAGTTGAAGTTCATGCCACTAGCTATAATGTCCTTAAGCTCCATAAATGTACACTCGGATGCCATAGTTTCATGTTACAACCTCGCTTATAGTAATATTCCTATTGAAGTTGAAGTTCATGCCACTAGCTATAATGTCCTTAAGCTCCATAAATGTACACTCGGATGCCATAGTTTCATGTTACAACCTCGCTTATAGTAATATTCCTATTGAAGTTGAAGTTCATGCCACTAGCTATAATGTCCTTAAGCTCCATAAATGTACACTCGGATGCCATAGTTTCATGTTACAACCTCGCTTATAGTAATATTCCTATTGAAGTTGAAGTTCATGCCACTAGCTATAATGTCCTTAAGCTCCATAAATGTACACTCGGATGCCATAGTTTCATGTTACAACCTCGCTTATAGTAATATTCCTATTGAAGTTGAAGTTCATGCCACTAGCTATAATGTCCTTAAGCTCCATAAATGTACACTCGGATGCCATAGTTTCATGTTACAACCTCGCTTATAGTAATATTCCTATTGAAGTTGAAGTTCATGCCACTAGCTATAATGTCCTTAAGCTCCATAAATGTACACTCGGATGCCATAGTTTCATGTTACAACCTCGCTTATAGTAATATTCCTATTGAAGTTGAAGTTCATGCCACTAGCTATAATGTCCTTAAGCTCCATAAATGTACACTCGGATGCCATAGTTTCATGTTACAACCTCGCTTATAGTAATATTCCTATTGAAGTTGAAGTTCATGCCACTAGCTATAATGTCCTTAAGCTCCATAAATGTACACTCGGATGCCATAGTTTCATGTTACAACCTCGCTTATAGTAATATTCCTATTGAAGTTGAAGTTCATGCCACTAGCTATAATGTCCTTAAGCTCCATAAATGTACACTCGGATGCCATAGTTTCATGTTACAACCTCGCTTATAGTAATATTCCTATTGAAGTTGAAGTTCATGCCACTAGCTATAATGTCCTTAAGCTCCATAAATGTACACTCGGATGCCATAGTTTCATGTTACAACCTCGCTTATAGTAATATTCCTATTGAAGTTGAAGTTCATGCCACTAGCTATAATGTCCTTAAGCTCCATAAATGTACACTCGGATGCCATAGTTTCATGTTACAACCTCGCTTATAGTAATATTCCTATTGAAGTTGAAGTTCATGCCACTAGCTATAATGTCCTTAAGCTCCATAAATGTACACTCGGATGCCATAGTTTCATGTTACAACCTCGCTTATAGTAATATTCCTATTGAAGTTGAAGTTCATGCCACTAGCTATAATGTCCTTAAGCTCCATAAATGTACACTCGGATGCCATAGTTTCATGTTACAACCTCGCTTATAGTAATATTCCTATTGAAGTTGAAGTTCATGCCACTAGCTATAATGTCCTTAAGCTCCATAAATGTACACTCGGATGCCATAGTTTCATGTTACAACCTCGCTTATAGTAATATTCCTATTGAAGTTGAAGTTCATGCCACTAGCTATAATGTCCTTAAGCTCCATAAATGTACACTCGGATGCCATAGTTTCATGTTACAACCTCGCTTATAGTAATATTCCTATTGAAGTTGAAGTTCATGCCACTAGCTATAATGTCCTTAAGCTCCATAAATGTACACTCGGATGCCATAGTTTCATGTTACAACCTCGCTTATAGTAATATTCCTATTGAAGTTGAAGTTCATGCCACTAGCTATAATGTCCTTAAGCTCCATAAATGTACACTCGGATGCCATAGTTTCATGTTACAACCTCGCTTATAGTAATATTCCTATTGAAGTTGAAGTTCATGCCACTAGCTATAATGTCCTTAAGCTCCATAAATGTACACTCGGATGCCATAGTTTCATGTTACAACCTCGCTTATAGTAATATTCCTATTGAAGTTGAAGTTCATGCCACTAGCTATAATGTCCTTAAGCTCCATAAATGTACACTCGGATGCCATAGTTTCATGTTACAACCTCGCTTATAGTAATATTCCTATTGAAGTTGAAGTTCATGCCACTAGCTATAATGTCCTTAAGCTCCATAAATGTACACTCGGATGCCATAGTTTCATGTTACAACCTCGCTTATAGTAATATTCCTATTGAAGTTGAAGTTCATGCCACTAGCTATAATGTCCTTAAGCTCCATAAATGTACACTCGGATGCCATAGTTTCATGTTACAACCTCGCTTATAGTAATATTCCTATTGAAGTTGAAGTTCATGCCACTAGCTATAATGTCCTTAAGCTCCATAAATGTACACTCGGATGCCATAGTTTCATGTTACAACCTCGCTTATAGTAATATTCCTATTGAAGTTGAAGTTCATGCCACTAGCTATAATGTCCTTAAGCTCCATAAATGTACACTCGGATGCCATAGTTTCATGTTACAACCTCGCTTATAGTAATATTCCTATTGAAGTTGAAGTTCATGCCACTAGCTATAATGTCCTTAAGCTCCATAAATGTACACTCGGATGCCATAGTTTCATGTTACAACCTCGCTTATAGTAATATTCCTATTGAAGTTGAAGTTCATGCCACTAGCTATAATGTCCTTAAGCTCCATAAATGTACACTCGGATGCCATAGTTTCATGTTACAACCTCGCTTATAGTAATATTCCTATTGAAGTTGAAGTTCATGCCACTAGCTATAATGTCCTTAAGCTCCATAAATGTACACTCGGATGCCATAGTTTCATGTTACAACCTCGCTTATAGTAATATTCCTATTGAAGTTGAAGTTCATGCCACTAGCTATAATGTCCTTAAGCTCCATAAATGTACACTCGGATGCCATAGTTTCATGTTACAACCTCGCTTATAGTAATATTCCTATTGAAGTTGAAGTTCATGCCACTAGCTATAATGTCCTTAAGCTCCATAAATGTACACTCGGATGCCATAGTTTCATGTTACAACCTCGCTTATAGTAATATTCCTATTGAAGTTGAAGTTCATGCCACTAGCTATAATGTCCTTAAGCTCCATAAATGTACACTCGGATGCCATAGTTTCATGTTACAACCTCGCTTATAGTAATATTCCTATTGAAGTTGAAGTTCATGCCACTAGCTATAATGTCCTTAAGCTCCATAAATGTACACTCGGATGCCATAGTTTCATGTTACAACCTCGCTTATAGTAATATTCCTATTGAAGTTGAAGTTCATGCCACTAGCTATAATGTCCTTAAGCTCCATAAATGTACACTCGGATGCCATAGTTTCATGTTACAACCTCGCTTATAGTAATATTCCTATTGAAGTTGAAGTTCATGCCACTAGCTATAATGTCCTTAAGCTCCATAAATGTACACTCGGATGCCATAGTTTCATGTTACAACCTCGCTTATAGTAATATTCCTATTGAAGTTGAAGTTCATGCCACTAGCTATAATGTCCTTAAGCTCCATAAATGTACACTCGGATGCCATAGTTTCATGTTACAACCTCGCTTATAGTAATATTCCTATTGAAGTTGAAGTTCATGCCACTAGCTATAATGTCCTTAAGCTCCATAAATGTACACTCGGATGCCATAGTTTCATGTTACAACCTCGCTTATAGTAATATTCCTATTGAAGTTGAAGTTCATGCCACTAGCTATAATGTCCTTAAGCTCCATAAATGTACACTCGGATGCCATAGTTTCATGTTACAACCTCGCTTATAGTAATATTCCTATTGAAGTTGAAGTTCATGCCACTAGCTATAATGTCCTTAAGCTCCATAAATGTACACTCGGATGCCATAGTTTCATGTTACAACCTCGCTTATAGTAATATTCCTATTGAAGTTGAAGTTCATGCCACTAGCTATAATGTCCTTAAGCTCCATAAATGTACACTCGGATGCCATAGTTTCATGTTACAACCTCGCTTATAGTAATATTCCTATTGAAGTTGAAGTTCATGCCACTAGCTATAATGTCCTTAAGCTCCATAAATGTACACTCGGATGCCATAGTTTCATGTTACAACCTCGCTTATAGTAATATTCCTATTGAAGTTGAAGTTCATGCCACTAGCTATAATGTCCTTAAGCTCCATAAATGTACACTCGGATGCCATAGTTTCATGTTACAACCTCGCTTATAGTAATATTCCTATTGAAGTTGAAGTTCATGCCACTAGCTATAATGTCCTTAAGCTCCATAAATGTACACTCGGATGCCATAGTTTCATGTTACAACCTCGCTTATAGTAATATTCCTATTGAAGTTGAAGTTCATGCCACTAGCTATAATGTCCTTAAGCTCCATAAATGTACACTCGGATGCCATAGTTTCATGTTACAACCTCGCTTATAGTAATATTCCTATTGAAGTTGAAGTTCATGCCACTAGCTATAATGTCCTTAAGCTCCATAAATGTACACTCGGATGCCATAGTTTCATGTTACAACCTCGCTTATAGTAATATTCCTATTGAAGTTGAAGTTCATGCCACTAGCTATAATGTCCTTAAGCTCCATAAATGTACACTCGGATGCCATAGTTTCATGTTACAACCTCGCTTATAGTAATATTCCTATTGAAGTTGAAGTTCATGCCACTAGCTATAATGTCCTTAAGCTCCATAAATGTACACTCGGATGCCATAGTTTCATGTTACAACCTCGCTTATAGTAATATTCCTATTGAAGTTGAAGTTCATGCCACTAGCTATAATGTCCTTAAGCTCCATAAATGTACACTCGGATGCCATAGTTTCATGTTACAACCTCGCTTATAGTAATATTCCTATTGAAGTTGAAGTTCATGCCACTAGCTATAATGTCCTTAAGCTCCATAAATGTACACTCGGATGCCATAGTTTCATGTTACAACCTCGCTTATAGTAATATTCCTATTGAAGTTGAAGTTCATGCCACTAGCTATAATGTCCTTAAGCTCCATAAATGTACACTCGGATGCCATAGTTTCTAGCCCATTCATTAAGAATTCGTGGACCCTCATATGTTTGTCATTATGCAATTATAACTATCAGGATTGATTTTTGTATAAAACTTGATTTCCAATAAATATATATACAGTTTCGTAGTTGATGCATAGAATATTATATTCATAAAAGTGTTTCCAGAGATATACTTCCATAATTAGAAATAGGTGAAGTCCACAAATATGTATGAGCGGACTACAGGCTATGGCATCCGAGTGCACATACAATAATTGCACGCATTTGATCTATTTACTTATTTTATATTAAAACTATTTCATCGAGAGAAGCTATTGAAAACTGACAGGATTAGTTTCATTTGAATAACTTGTATTCTACTTCATAAAAAAATCGTCTTCGCCTGACAAAACAACACTACAGATATCCGCATACTTTTCTTACTCTGTGTTATAATAATATTCTCGGACCAAAGACTGGTAGCTAAATATCATCGAACCAATTAATTCCGTACATTCCATCCTGTAGCTTTCAACCATTGTCTGCAGTTGTATGTTGAGGTTTGGTTTATCAGCATTGGCCAATAAACCATCCTTTACAGGAATTGTGGTCGTTTTATATGTTGGTCAACTTCAGACTTACAAGGAGGAATAATGCTACCATCAATTCAAATTAGTTCCCTAGCTAACATTCCACTTTGAGTAGCAAGTTTCTGAGTAACCAGGGTGTTTCCTGCACCCAGGTTGTATTTTGCAACATACTGATGTCCACTCTCTTGGTGGCTGTTTGACAAGGGCATCTTGGTTTCCACTGAGATTTAGGGAAAATCCTTTTGGCTTATCATTATCGTGTTGACGTTACGTAACATATTTGTTGTAGAATATAAGTTCTTGGTAGACTAGTCTCTTTTGAATATAATTATGTTCTTTGTAGACTAGTCTCTTTTGAATATAATATGTTCTTTGTAGACTAGTCTCTTTTGAACCTGGAGTTGCTTGTGTACGGTACATTGTTGTGCTATGGTGTGTCCTCAAATTATCTCTCTCTCTCTCTCTGTAAATATATATATGTATATATATATATATATATATATATATATATATATATATATATATATATATATATATATATATATCTTCTATCTATATCTTCTATCTATATTCTCTTATCTTTCTATCCATCTCCCCCTTCTCTGAAATCTCCATCTTAGGAGATTTCAACATTCACCACCGCCAATGGTTCTCCTCTCACTCTACTGATATACCTGGTGAACAAGTCTACGTCTTTTCTATCATAAATGACCTAGAGCAGCTGGTCCAGCAACCCACCCGTATCTCGGATTGCTTCGGAGATCAGCCCAACATTCCCGACTAATTTCTGACTTCTAACCCTTCTTCTTATACGGTCAATCTTTTCTCTCCTTTGGGCTCCTCCGACCATAAACTTATCTCCGTCACCTGTCCTGTCTCTTAAGTACGGCTATCCGATCCTTCCAACCGGCGGCGCTTGTGGTACTTTGGCGCTCCCGACTGGGAAGCTATCCGGCAGTACTTCTTTGATTTCCCATGGAATGACTTCTGCTTCCGTGGCCGAGGACCCTCGGAGAGTGCTGAACGCATTACTGAGATAATCCTCTCGGGCATGGAAGCGTACATTCTATTTTCTTTCTCTCAGTCTAATGCAAAAAAATCTTGGGTTACTCACGCTTGTTCTACTGCTGTCCATAACAAGGAGGAAGAATTCAAACGGTACCGACACCTTAAAACTCAAGAATCTCATTCTTCCTATGTTTCTGCCCGGAATCAAGCCAAATCTGTTCTTCAACTTGCCAAGCACTCTTTCATCAATAATAAATGCACTGAACTATCCAACTCTAGCTCTTCCCAAGCTTTCTGGCATCTAGCCAAAAACCTCTCCAACAACTTTTCTTCCTCGTCTTTCCCTCCCTTTTTCTACTCTGATGGCACAACCATCACATCTTCCTCTGACAAAGCTAAACTCTTTGCTCAAACTTTTGCCAGAAACTCTACCTTGGATGATTCCGGTGCTATTCCTCCCTCTCCACCCCCCCTCTCTCCTACTTATGCCTAATATCCTAATTTCTTCTAAAGATGTACTTTCTACCCTCTCTGGGCTTAATAATAAGAAGGCGTACGGTCCGGACGGTATTCCTCCTGTTGTACTTAAAAACTGTGCTTCCGTGCTGACCCCCTGCCTAGGCAAACTCTTTAGTCTCTGTCTCTCCTCTAATGTCTTTCCTTCTTGCTGGAAGTTTGCTCTCATTCAACCTGTCCAAAAGAAGGGTGACCGCTCTCAACTCTCCAACTATCGTCCAATTGCTCTCATCTCTTGTATCTCTAAAGTTTTTGAAACTATTCTTGCTTCCAAATTTCTTGAGCATTTCTCTTCTCATAATCTGCTCTCAGATCGCCAGTATGGCTTCCTTAACCCCTTAAGCGCGATGGGCCTCATGGAAGGCTTCCTATAGGGAACGCGATAGGCCTCACGGAAGCAAGACCATAAAAAAAGCCTTCCAAAAAAAAAAAGGGCCTATCAAAACAAATGAATTTGTCTCTAGGTGAGATAATTCCCCTCCAGTACTCATCCATGTGTTTCTCACCCACCCCCCTCCCCTCCTTCCCCAACTTATTCCCCCATCCCTCCCCTCTTCAATTATCACCTATTTTTCCTCTTATTATCATCATTTATCGGTTATTTTTCTCTCCCGCGATAATGTAGCACAAGTGGGTTGCATAAAAAATCGTTATGTAACACCCAGACACCGGCCCACACCGCCCCGCTCGCCTCAGTTACCTCACAGACAGCGAGAGGGGAAGGTTGCCTGTGGCTCTCTCTCGCCTGAGATTATGACCGGGTGGCCAATATCTTCGTTTTTCACCACCCAAATGCTTTTCCAACTTACTTTAGCACTCTTGAAGGTTCATAATTATATACATCATATATGTAAAATAAAAGCATACCGAAAACAAATAATGCTCTATATTGTAAATATAACGAATTCTGTCAGAATCCAAGGCTAGAAATGCACAAATAACTACCCTAGCCCCTAGGTCTATATCGCGCTTGTCAGGTTAAGGGTTGCTCTACTGGTGATCTTCTTTCATATCTTACTAACTCTTGGTCATCCAACTTTCGGTACTTCGGCGAGACTTTTTCTGATGCACTAGACATATCGAAGGCCTTCGATAGAGTCTGGCACAAATCTTTAATTTCCAAACTGCCCTCCTTCGGTTTCTGTCCCTCTATCTGTGCCTTTGTCTCTAATTTCCTTTCCGGCCGTTCCATAGCTGCGGTTGTGGACGGCCATCGCTCAATTCCTCATCCTATCAACTCCGGTGTTCCTTAGGGTTCTGTCCTAACTCTTATTCTCTTTCTAATTTTCATAAATGATCTTCTCAACTGTACATCTAGTCCCATCCATTCATAATTATGCAGACGACTCTACTTTACACCACTCAATTAGTTTTCCAGAACGCCCCAGCCAGCAGTCCCTCAAAAAGTAAATGTAATGAAGCCATAAAATGCTTATCTTCTGATCTAGCTACTATTTCCAATTGGAGTAGAGAAAACCTTGTTACATTTAATGCTTCCAAAACTCAATATATCCATCTTACTACCCATCAGGAACCTCCAGAGGACTATGCCATATTCTTCAACAATACAAAAATCAACCCTTCATCTTCCCTCAATGTTCTCGGTGTCTCTTTTTCTGCTGCTCTCACTTGGAAAGACCATATTACCAGTCTCACTAAGGCAGCCTCCCAGACGCTGGGTGTGCTCAACTGCCCCAAGGGGTTCTTCACCCCTGCGCAGCTACTTGATCTGTGCAGGGGCACAGTGCGTCCTTGTATTGAGTATTGTTCACATGTGTGGGGAGGATCCTCTCACACCGCACTCCTAGATAAAGTAGAAAGGAAAGCCTTTCGTATCATTAACTCCCGTCCACTCACCAATTCTCTGCAATCTCTCTCTCTTCGCCGCAATGTTGCATCTCTCTCACTATTCTATCGCTACTACAATAATCAGTGTTCCTCGGAGCTTTCCCAGTGTATACCACCTCCTCTACGTAGGGTACGTAGTACCAGCCTTGCAACACAATCCCACCCCTACTCTGTGCAACTCTCCAACCCAAGAGTGAAACGCTACTCTCAGACTTTCTTCTATTCAATTGCTGAGCTCTGGAACTCTCTCCCAAAATCAGTCTTTCCCTCTTCCTATGACTTAAATTTCTTCAAACTCCGTGTGTCCAGGCATATTAGCTCGAACGTCCCTTGATTTCGGCCCTGTCACTCTTTGAAATCTGGGGGAGGCACTCGCTGCAGGCAGATATGCCTTTTGTCTCTCTCATTCACATAGAAAACAAAAATATATATATATATACCTGTATATTGTTACGACCGGGACTACAAATAAAACAAGGGCACTTAATGATTGGACTAGTAATAGGGCACTATGCAACAACGGTATGCTAGATCCAAACCCTCGAACTTATATGCCGGCGAACAAAAACACCTATACCCTCCAGAGTTAATCTGCGATAGCGGGGTATCCTTAACTGGGCATAAATGTACTCTACTTCAGGCTAACCCACACTGGTATAGCCTGATAACAAACAAGATGCAAGTTATGTTAAAATGCATAAAAAGGAATCTATGGAAAGATAAATTAAATCACTGCAATATTTAATACAATAAAAAGATGCTTCAATACAGTTACTCTAAACAGCAATAAACTCTTCACTCCTATCTGAAAGAAAGTGAAGTATAGTCCTACAGCATAGACCTGGAAACTTCTGAAGAAAGTCTGATGCTCATAAGATGCTCGTATCTTAAACTATATAAAGGCAGGAGGCAGGACACCACACGTGTAAATTGAATACACTAAAAGATAGGACATATAATGTTAACTGACACGAGAATACTATAAATGCGCAACGGTAGCAATGCTCGACACTAAAAGAAGTACTTCCTCATCAACGAAACAGTCTGCTATGGTTGTGCGGCTCAGCAACAACCTAGACTAATAAATGCTGTGAATAATAATGCGTACATATCAAAGAGCTTATATTAAATACTAATAAGTGTCTACTCGATTAATAATGTCTAGCTGGGATACTCTAGGTAAGGAACTGGGGTTGAGCAAGACAGGCTCGTAGCCTAGCGATGTCCTTAAGACTGCATCCTTTAAGTTTCGTTAATTGACTAGGGTGCTCTCTTGATAGATCCAGATCACAAGTATCTGGTTCTATCCTGGCGACCCTCTAAAGACAAGCAAAGAGGCAGCAAAGTGTGGAACTGGTACAGGCCAAAACCCTCAGTCAACACAATGCTGCACTCGCAAAGGACGCAACCGAAAAGACAACCCAGGCTACCACAGGACCGGTCGAAGCCGTGTAGGTATAAGCAAACCGTACACACATCGCAGACAACGACTACAGTTACCTTATCCCAGTCTAGCATTAAATAAAAGAGCAGAAACACTAAATCAATAATGGAGACACACAAAGTTCTTAACCTATACTAACTAAGAACCCTCAAACCTATTCTAAGTACATGTAAATATCTCTGAGGACGGCGCATGCAATACAATGGGCCGGCTATGGAAACCGTATGCAGAACCCAAGGGGAGTGTTGTGCAGTTAATAAAGGTTAGAGTATGGAAAGAGAGAATCGAGTGAGAGAAACAGTGGTAAAGGGGGTGATCGGGAGAGAGTATGCAAGGGGATGTTAGAAGCACGCGCACCAAGCCTGTCCTGACGAGGACAGCTCCTGGGAACCCTCATGGAGGAGGTTTGTTACACAGGAGCCCGCAAAGGCGTGATGGTCGGCCAATCACGAGCCGAGACGTCACAAGACAGCAGGCGTCCTTAGGACGCGCCAGGATCTGCCAGCCAATCAAGGGCGTGGGAAAGCCCGCGCACAAGTGGGAAAACTCCTCCGAGCGAGGGAGGCAGCACATACATACACACGCACATATTACCAACACGCTGCCTACATCGCTCTTTCTCCTTAACTTTACACAATGCACCTTATATTCTATTAATGATATAAAATACTTCCCGTTGTCACAGACGAAAACAAAGACCACCACTGGACTGTCTGTGACAATGCGATTACTAGGAAAGAAAGAACAACATTCTCTGATAACTGTAGCCCATTTTGATGTCCCTGGCGAGCGTTAGTGGCTAACGAGAGGTGATTCTGCCAATGCTGGTAGACCTCACAATATATATACAGTATATAATTATATATATATATATATACTATATATATATATACACTTTTATAGTCCTTTTCCTATCAATACTATCAAATGTAGCCTATATATGTATATACAGTATATATTAATTCGGCATGTATACTGTATGTACTCCACTAATTACTTTCACCTCTTTGCCACTTCAGCAACATCCACTATTTTTCTGAACAGGTCGCCGGACAATTAGATAAAAATGGACAGGGGGGGGGGGGAAAGAAGGGCGATCATTTAGATGGATGATAAGGAAGAAAAGTGAACTTATTGGCTCTCATTGATTTTCATTTTGGACGTGATAAATGAGCTGCCTGTAAGTGAGACTTAAGGGGGGAATGGTTGTTATATGTTTGGTTTCCCTTCTCCTTCATGCTTAACCCAACTAGTTTTCAGATTTTAAGACGTTTGGCCAATTAGTTTGGCTATTTTATGACTTTTCGCCTCATTTAATTTTCAATATTAAAGCCTTTCGTGCCATTTAGGTGTCGATTTTTGTTATAGGTATAACGAACATTTATAAACGGATGAAGGACAAAGTTGGCAGGACAAAAAAATAAACCAAAACAGACTGAACAAACAAGTGATCCAAACAGAGATATAAGAGAACAATGGAAATGTAAATTGTGTACAAGTATAACGCATATTTATTAAATCTAGTATATTGCAAAAATAGAATTGTATTTGAAATATAAGGAAAAACACATAATGTAATTAATGTTTATTGATAAGAATGACAGTGACATAATGGAACTAAGAACAAGTTGGGAACATGAATAAGTAGGGAATATTATTAAAAATGCCAAATAACATTCTTACCTATAACCTATCAGTTTTTTACATTGATGAAAACAATGAGAAATTTTAACAAACAAAGATTCTCTGATCCCATGAGTTATAAAACTAAAACTCATGGTAGTTTATTCCTATATACTAATAATAATAATATGGACGGATAAGACGTAAATACAATTTAATTATGAATATAAAATCAACCAAAGACAAGATGTATTTATCCAATACGTCATTTCATTGCATAAATAGTCTAAACAAATAAAAATACCATTCAAAAGTCCAGTTTATATAATATAATTAGGGGTGCACCGGATAACGTATCCGGCCGGATAACCGGGCCGGATATTGCAATTATCCGGTATCCGGTATCCGGCCGGATATTTCTCATATCCGGCCGGATAACCCGGATAATTTGCAGTAGAAACAAATCACTTCAATGAAACTTGTACTAAGTATTAATCTGAGAAAATAAGTCTGATTTAGCAGACACAACCTTGAATGTATGACCATCAGTAAGCACTACTGTTCTGACTACTGTTGTGATTAACTGGCTGATGATACATCAGCCCAACTGGTACACACAGTTTCCTTTATTGAACCTGAAATGAACATATTCAGCTTACATATTTGCTGCACCAGATCCTTACTTGCCGAGTTAGATTATTTACTCAACTTTGTTTAATAATTACCTAACCTGTTAGTACTGTTATACTCATATATATTTCTAACATACAGTACTTGAGCGTACAGACTTTATGGTGTTAGTCCTGTTGTAATAAAGAAATGTGCTTCCATGCTGACTCCTTGCCTAGGCAAACTATAGTCTTTGGTTTTCTCTAACATCTTCCCTTCTTGCTGTAAGTTTGCCCTCATTCAACCTGTCCGAAAGAAGGATGACCGATCTTAACCCTCCATCCATCGTCCGATTGCTCTCATTTCTGACACAAATCAATTATTTGCAAACTACTCTCCTTCGGCTTCTATCCTTCTATCTGTGACTTTACAGTATCTCTAATTTTGTTACTGGTTGTTCCATAGCTGCGGTTGTGGATGGTCATCGCTCATTTCCTTAACCAATCAACTCTGGTGTTCCTAAGGGCTTTGTCCTATCTCCAGTTCTATATCTAATATTCATTAATGATCTTCTCAACTGTACCTCTTGTCCTATCTACTCACATGCTGATGACTACCTTACACAATTCAACTAGTTTTCTGCAACGTCTCACAATACAATCACTCCAAAACTCATGTGATGAGGCACTAGCACTATCTCTGATTGGAGCCGAGAAAATCTTGTTGCTTTCAATATTTTCAAAACCCAATTTCTTCATCTTTATACCCATTACAATCTTCCACACGACTATCCCTTACTCTTCTCTCAATATTCTTGATGCCTCTTTCTCTTCTGATCTTTCTTGGAAAGTCCATGTCACCACACTTGCTAAAACAACTTCCCAGAAGTTGGGTGGGCTCTCTTTACCCCCACACAGATTCATGCTCTATACATGGGCACAGTGCACCCATGTATTGAGTACTGTTTGCATGTGTGGGGAAGTTCCATCCATACTGCACTTTTCGAAAGGGTACCGTCAAAAGCATTTCGTCCCATCAACTCGCCGCCTTTTACTAATTCCATACAATCTCTCACTACACGCTGCTCAATGTTGCATCTCTCTCACTCTTCTGCCGCTATTTCAATAATCAATGTTTTTCAGAACTCTCACAGTAACTGGAGGGCACCCACCTTTCAACACATTGCCACCCCTATTCTGTCCAACTCTCTAACCCAAGAGTGATCGATTTTCCGTCTTTCTTCTATTCAACAAGTACACTCTGGAACTCCTTCCTTCAATCTATCTTTCCACTATTTTATGACATAACAACTACTTCAAGCTCTGTCCGTCCAGATTTTGAATTTGGCTCCCTAACACTCTTTCAACTTTAGGGGTGACACTTGTTACAGGCAGCATTACTTTTTGTCTCCTTCATTCACATAGAGAAAAAAGGGGAGGGGGGTGTCATACAGTCGTGCCTCTATGGAGGTGAAAATACAGAAATAATAACAGTGGGTGAGGGAAACTCATTATGCTTAACATACGGTACTGACTAGCCGGACTGATAACAATTATTGTCTTCATTGGTAGCCTTAAATCATGACATTTATATTCCTTAACGTTTGTTGACATTCAAATTGACGTGAATGCAAGACTGGATGAGATAAAATTATAATTGTATGTACAAGACAAGTGTTCAATATTGAAAATGAACAGGTCTGTAACTAGGTTATATGGAGTTCATGGCACTTCATGTTTATGCAAGTTATCTTAGAAAACGAGTTCTGATATGCTACAGAAGTGTAAAAATTTTGTATCTTTGGTAAGTAGCCAGTTATTTTTTGTCTAAATTAATTTTTTAAATTATCCGGTATCCGGCCGGATTATTTTTTTGATATCCGGCTTATCCGGTATCTGGCCGGATAGCAAAATCTACTATCCGGTGCACCCCTAAATATAATATACATTTTTGTTCCAAACCGTTAATATATACCGTACGTAATCAAAAGGACCAATTAGTAATGCAGTTGTGATAACAAAAATATTGCATTAGCTCTCTTCCAAATTTACTGTTTTGCTTTCATATTTGCATTTGATGTGATTCTCCACTCCATTCCCTCTCTTCCCATCGATCATACTTCTCCTAAGATCTCACTTCATGACAGTACATCAATCACGTCCGAGAATATACATCAAGATAGGCTCATAAATGTCTTCATATGCTTCCCATCCCATGTGAATGATCTCCGTTTTTGCCCCCTGGTCCCTTTATCAGCCACACTTCCTGGCCATTTCCTCGTACATAGGAGAGGAGGTTGTGCTGTGAGGGAGAGGAGGAGGGGGAGGAAATACATGGCAGGGTATGTTGAGGTAGCCAAAGTACAAATATGCGCTGAATATATATATATATATATACATATATATATATACAGGGGAGGTGTGGCGGAGTGGTCTTGCCACTGGACTGGTAATCCAATGGACCCGGGTTCGAATCCCAATATGTCAATGGGAAGATATTATTGGGATGGAATTTGTGCTGTACCTAGAGTATCAGTGCATTACCACAGCACTACGAAATGCCAAAAATAATACCCTCATTGTTCCCTGATTAATAGCATTGTATGAATATTCCCATGTTTAAAAATATGCTGCAGGGGGGCAATGCCTAGTGAGTTAATTGCTCAATAGGTGGCGTTCTGAGAGTGAGGGTCCGAGCCTGAGGGATGAGACTGTGAGGCGCAGAGGCAAGGCGGCTTCAGAGATGGGATTGCTTCGAGCCGTGAAGCTTCGCATGTCTCACTCCCTAGACTGGAGCAAGACCTCACGGGCCTCACCGTGTTCAGCGGTAGAGTGTAAAGGCTATCACCCTATGCCCGAGAGGGAGTAGTTGGAATATAGAAAAAAAAAAAAAAAAAAAAAAAAAAATATATATATATATATATATATATATATATATATATATATATATATATATATAAACAATATACAGTATATATCTCACAAATACACGTGATCTATACTAAATGTTTATATACTCCCAGCCGGAATTGAATCACCGAAAGTCAGGACGAATGTCGATGCTTTAATCCTCTACACCACAACGTGATAAGGGAAACTTAACCTTTTTATATTTATATAAAGGAGAAGGGAAATCCTACTTGGAGATTATATTTCAATTCATACACAAGTCGTACAATTCATATTCCAGGATACCATACAGGGATTTTGACAAGTTTCCCCACACAACTCGGGTTATATTTAATTTAGTTCTCGCCCAGCAAAACACGACAGTCAATAATATCAAGTATATCTCACAAATACATGTGAGCTACTAAATGCGTATATACTCTCAGTCAGACTTGAACCTCCGTCAGTCAGGACGAATGTCCAAGCTTTAACTTAACTATTGTGGGGGTCTGGTTTATATCACCGTCGTACCATTTGTCGTATATTTGCCGAAAATTACCTTCATTCCATGATCTTTTTTATGCATAAGCAAGAACCAGAGTGTAATACAATTATATATCCGTAAATGTGCAATGACAGAGCTTTCCAATGACCCCTGAATCATCCTTGTACGATATCTGGTAATCTTGCAACGATCGTGCAAACGAAGGGCAAAATCGGGAAAATGGTGGTAGTTTGGCTGTTGTTGGTGTGTGAGAAACAGCACATGAGTTAGACAGCCGTACGAGTGACGTGTATAAATAAGGTGTCACCATGTAGTATGGCAGAAAGGAGCAACCAATACCTTGAAGCTTCACTGTGACAATCTATTGCAACATATATGAAGCACCCAACTCGTCAACCGTGTTACGTGGTGACATTTTGGTGTGGCCTTTATGAGGCCAGCCGAGTTCGAAAAATTATAGGAATTACTCAACACAGTAAGCCACCCGCATTGCGGGGTCTTCCACCTCCATCACATTGGTCTGAAAGGACGACGAGGCAGGCAGTTCTTTGCCACATCAAAGGAGATCATAATATAAACATTATTGTTAAATATAGCGTTTATTTTGGGTGAGACCTATTGTCTCTAGTTATCCACTGCGAGTGTCAGACGGTTAAGTGGCACTGAGGGAGGGGTTAGAGATAGGTAGAATGCCAAGTCAAGTTAGGTAAGGTGCAGGGCATCAATGAAGTGAATGGTGTTTAGGAAGAGTGGGGGAGGAAGCCAAAATTACTACTGGGGATGTCACAAACATTATGTCACAGCTAATATTATAGGAAGTAAATAGTTGGTACAGCGGTGGAGAATAGGGGCAGAATAAGGCGAATATTTAAGGTGTTTCAAAGAGAGAAAGAAGGACGCACACAGGGTTCGCTTTGGCATTACTTGATTTACTAGTTGTAGAGTGTACTAATCATAATAGCATTTATATCTCCATTAATCACAAGTTTACCCAGTTCACTCTCTCTCTCTCTCTCTCTCTCTCTCTCTCTCTCTCTCTCTCTCTCTCTCTCTCTCTCTCTCTCTCTCTCTCTCTCTCGAAGGCGGAGCAGCGATTCAGACAACCAAAATGTTAATTAAAACTTTCTTATAAAAACAAATATGTTTTCTTACAACCCTTGACCATGCGATGATGAAGGCTGAATGCATGCACGTACATAGAGAGAGAGAGAGAGAGAGAGAGAGAGAGAGAGAGAGAGAGAGAGAGAGAGAGTGTGGTGGTGATGGGTGGTTTAGATTATAAGTAAAATAAAGCGTAATGCATTTCAGCTTAAACTCCAGATAATTTGTATTGTTAACGTGACTTTCTTGTGTTGGAAGACCGCTTCTTAGGAAATTACGTTTCGGCCACTTGAGTAAATGAATATAGTGTACAGTAACCAATATAATATTTATGTTTATATAATGAATATAGTGTACAGTAACCAATATAATATAGTGTACAGTAACCAACATAATATAGTGTACAGTAACCAATATAATATTTATGTTTATATAATCATGTACTCCAAAGCTAGACTAGTAGCAAATAAGAGAGAGATTGTAGATACCAATCGAGCAGGGCAATACCCAGGGGAGGCCTCATGGACAAGTGATAATGAGTTTCTGGAACTCCAGTTTAATTTGTTTGGCTTCCCTCACTGATTCTGTTTGTGTCTCACCTATACAGAGAATAATCCAGCTAGCTCTCACAAATATTTCTTTCTCCTATCCATTTGACTACATAAACAAGCACACCACTCGTATTTTCAATATTGTTCACCAAAAGAAAGAACTGATAAATTTGGCTCTCTCACTCATGCAACTTTAGGGGGAGACAATTGTTACAGGCAGCTTTGCCTTTTGTCTCCTTCATTCACAGACACATAATACAAACAGAAAACAATACAAAACTCCTTATTCATTTCTTCAACTTCAGTCTCAGTTCAAGACATAAGATTTGAATAATCGTTAACACTTTTGCTCTCCTGAGATTTATCTTGGGACAGAATAATAGGACAGCGGTGGTGGTGGTGAAAGGGGTGTGGATAATATAAGGACCATTTTTGTTATAACATGTTAATTGTTGTCTTTTTAGAGTTGTCTACTTCCTCGTGAAATCTTACCTTTGCATACAAATTCAGGAAATACTGTTTCTCCTCATTAAATCCCAAGTTTTCATCGTTCTTTCAAAAGATATTCTCAACACCTTGTCTTAGCATTTCGTTCTTTGACATTCGACGTACGTTTGTATCGGTTTGCCTGTGTTCTACTTCATTATGACATTTCCTCTGTAGTGATTATATTTCACAGTACCTTTGCGCCATGTTTAAGTATTTCCCTATGATGTTCACTTACGTCATGGATAGGTGGGATGTGGGAAAGGATTACAACAGTACGTCATGGATAGGTGGGATGTGGGAAAGGATTACAACAGTACGTCATGGATAGGTGGGATGTGGGAAAGGATTACAACAGTACGTCATGGATAGGTGGGATGTGGGAAAGGATTACAACAGTACGTCATGGATAGGTGGGATGTGGGAAGGATTACAACAGTACGTCATGGATAGGTGGGATGTGGGAAAGGATTACAACAGTACGTCATGGATAGGTGGGATGTGGGAAAGGATTACAACAGTATCAATATGTTTGGATGATTGTGGTCCGATCAAGTACAATGGTGTTATCAGACGTTGGTTACTTTGAATGATGAATACATTTCTGAGGGACCACAACAATGATTCCATGTTGAAGAGTTCTTTGTCATCTCCTCAGACACTGCCAGAAGCGTGAACACCACCTTTTATATTTCAATATATAAAACAAAAGAATATATATTATACGATTGACATGTAACCATAATTCAAGAAATAGGCCTATGTAGAAATATGTATATATATATATATATATATATATATATATATACAGTATATAATTATGATGGTACACTATATTATTATAGATCATGAACTATTTTTGAGAGAGAGAGAGAGAGAGAGAGAGAGAGAGAGAGAGAGAGAGAGAGAGAGAGAGAGAGAGAGAGAGAGAGAGAGAGAGAGATAAAACAAAGTATGATGATGCCAAACCGATAACATACATATGGTGTGGGTGTCAAATGATTTTAATCACCAATGCTAATGAGGTAAAGTATCATGATCAAAATATATGATAGTGAATGTAATGTTGATGACTATGGTGGAATTATCGCGAACTTGTACTAGTGATAATAGTAATAATTGACCTGATTACAAATGATGTTTAATACTATAGTGTTAATGCTGAAGTATCCTTCAGTATGTAGTTGAAATGGATATCGCTCTAACAATTAACAGTAATCCCAAAGCTAAAGCAAAGCCTTACTTTCAGTAATTTACGAATATATAGGAGAACCTTTCGTGAATTTATTAATAACACGGTGAGGATGACACAATATCAATTAACTAGAATGTGTATTATTACTCGTAGCTTTAACCGGAATTGCATTTATGAGAGTAGTATTGCATAGGAATAATAGGCCATTAGCTCTGAATTATGACTGGTAACAACAATTAACATGGCTACCATAGCGCAGTTGGAATATATGTAGATACTCAGATTAATACGTAGGATTCGAAACTACATAATCAAGCGTAGGCTTGTGTATATTTCTTTAACTGTTTTGATAGTGTAATGCATAAGTGTGCGGAATTTCGGTGTGCGTGTCCTAGGTTCGAGTCCTTGGAGCGCCACATGTATTTGTTGATTACATTAATTGAGCTTAGAAGTGAAGTTGGTTGGTGAAAAAATATAATTAATTCTGGTTCAGGAGCAATTTATAGCGAGGCCTTCCCGAGGGTTAAGTGCCCCATTAATTTCTCCTTCCATTCCTCTATACATTAGGGTACCATAGCGCAGTTGGAATATATGTACATGCTCAGATTAATATGCAAGATTCGAAACTGCATAATCAATCGTAGACTTGTGCATATTTCTTTAACTGTCTTGATAGTGTAATGTATAAGAGCATGGCATTTCGGTGTGAATGTCCTAGGTTGAAGTCCTTGGAGTGCCACATGTATTTGTTGATTTCATTAATTGAGTTTAGAAGTGAATTTGGTTGGTGACAAAATAAATTTTATAGTTCGTAGCGTATTAAATTTGATAGTGGGAATATATAAATAACCAATTACTATCTACATGTCTTTAACTCTCTCATTCTGAAAAATATAGAATAAAGATACAGTTCTTTCCCATTTGGTGTGTTAAACATTTATTTGAAAACTAAACACTTACATTTAATTTTAGTTTGCAATATCATTAATTATTTTGATAATATGATTATTCACATACCATGGTTATCTTTAATCGTTTTCCAATGATGACTTTTGTGTTATATTAATTACATCTATTGATTAGTGATATTACTGTATACTATACTTTTGTGTTATATTAATTACATCTATTGATTAGTGATATTACTGTATACTAGCCCTTGCGAAGATAAAGGGCTTATAATATCTTTCAATAAAACTGTTCAGTTAGGTATTGAACTTTTAATAAACTTACATTTAATATACATTTTGTAAAGAAAGAACACTGATGTAGATGAATTAATTATTTGGGTTTCAGACTGTAATCAAACGATATCTGAAAACAACTGAAATAAATCTTAACTACTACATTTATATGTGTTATTATTGATCACAGGACTTGCCCTGATTATGTTGTTGACCATCATTACAACATGGAAGGTTTAGTAAAAGTGGTGTCAATAATTGTATCTCTTTGTAACTTTGAGCTACACAACAAACACACCACACTAAAGAGCCGTAAACTTTTGTTTTCGTGTTCTATATTACAACTACTCCCCCTCGGGTTGTACATTCTACCTCTCAACACAGTAAAGCCTGTGAGGTCTCGTTCCAGTCTAGGAAGTGAGACATGTTAAGCACCCTCTCACGGCTCGAAGCAGCCCCATCTCTTAAGCTGCTTCGACCCTGCACTTCACTATCTCATCCCCTAGAATTGGACCCTCACTCCCAGAATGCCACCTATTAAGCAATGAACTCACTGTTTTGAATATGGGAATATTCATACAGTGCTATGTAATCAGGGAACCATGATGGTATTTGCTTGGCATTTCAGTGTAGTGGAGCAGATAACTGCAAATTTCAGGAGAATCGTTCAATTGGTGATGCAAGCATGAAATTTGGTACATGTACCCTTCAAGGTCCATTCTTCTCAGAAATACCGCTGGCCACGCGAAAATCCAAGATGGCGGTCATTTTTCAAGATGGCTGCCGTGCCTGACCATATATTGCTTAATTATTTTTTTAATTATTACCTTGTGAACATTTTAAGAGAAAACTGTTTCTTGCTAACCAGATTAATGAGAAGCACTGTTTTAATCATTGTCATAGTCTATAATTGGAATTTTAGAATGGCGTCCAAGATGCCATCCATTAATTTCATATGTTCATATCTAAGCAACTACTGAACATATATACATGATTTTTGGCGTGCACATACATTCTTTGGGTCAGATAATCCAATGGAGCCATTTTCACATTTGTTATTAAGGACTGAGGCAGTGATGAGATCTTGCAAATATAATAGAGTGATGTCAACACACAACCAGGGCACACTGGTAACATCGCTGCTGTGCAACTCAGCATGGGGTTCAGTGTCAGCTTATTTTACTGTACTATACTATAAGTTATAGTGTAGTTTAATTTAGTGTCCCAAATGCTTTCTAACAGCCCCATATCAATTAGATACTAGACAGTAGTTGGTAGTTAGTAGATAGAGTTAGATAGCCGCACCTGAATTGACAGGGTGTGCCAGCGCGGGAGAGCCGAGCCAAGGGTAAGGGGGCTATACATGACTTACTCATGTACTTACCTGGATTGTGTACAGATCACACAGGACTTAAATGGCACTGGATGAATGATCGGGCTAGGTGTAGGTCACCCGAACCTAGTTGTATCCCATAAATTAATGTGTGTGTAATTTCGTTAAGGTGGTAAAAGGATAAACCCTCGGCCTTAATCAGAAAGCAAAATGGCAGATTCAAACTCCATTTTTCCCATAAGACAAACTGACTGGTCAAAGCCGTCATGGTCAAGGCAAATGATACAGATGTTGTGGTCATTGCAGTGAGTGCCTTTCCAACCCTTCAGAGTTTGGGGCTAGAGCAGTTATGGGTGGCATTTGGTCACAGTCAAAGCCGGCGCTGGATCAGTGTGCATGGCCTGTATCGCTGTATGGGACAGGAGAAGGCTAAAGGCATGTTATTCTTTCATGCCTTCACAGGGTGTGACACTGTTTCAGCCTTCCGTAACAAGGGAAAGAAAACTGCCTGGCAGACATGGGATGTTTGTCCAGAGGCCTCCCCTGTCTTCTCCAAGCTGAGCCAGTACCCTCTTACAGTGGAAGATGGTGACCTGGAGATACTGGAGAGGTTTGTCATACTGATGTATGACAGGTCCAGCACTGCTACCACTGTGGATGAGGCCAGGCTTGACATGTTTGCCAGAAAACAGTGGCCTTATGAGGCCATTCCACCAACAAGAGCAGCTCTGCTTCAGCACACTAGACGAGCTGCCTTCCAGGCTGGTTGTGTTTGGGCCCAAGCAACCCAGTGTCAACCAGAAGCAGAGAGTCCTGCTGACTGGGGATGGCAGAAGGTTGGTGAAGAATGGCACGTCTTCTGGACAGCCAACTCCCCCATAGCCAAGAGTTGCGAACAGCTGACTAAATGTGGCTGTAAATCAGACTGTCGTGGCAGGTGCAAGTGCTACAGGCTGGGTCTCTCCTGTACAGCTCTGTGCACTTGCAAATGTGAGGTGTGAGTCTTTGATTCTATGGTATTTTTACTAATGTTATTTGTACTCAATGGATATGTATAAATGGTGTGAATTAGGCCGTTTCCTACGATATAATCTTCCTTCACTTTGTCTAGTTACTTATGACCCTGATGAGTTAATAATGTGACAAGTCTTTCTAATTCTCTGACCTCAAAAATGTAGGATTAGATGAAAAAATCATTTGTCTAGCTCTACTAATAGCCAAGATATCACAAAATTAGTCTTTAACCCCAGAACCCCACTACTCAAATAGCACAGCTTAAAATAGTCTTTAAATAGCCTGCTGATGGCTGCTATTTCCTTGTATGACGTCACGGTACTTTTGCGGTAATTTTCACCGAGTTCCAATATCACCGAAACTACCGTGATGTCAACACAATGGGTTTAAGGAAATTTCACTATGGCAAAGGTGCGTAAACACGAAAATCACGGAAATGTTACCTCACGAAAACAAGCAATATCTCAGTAACTACTGGTCCTATGGAGCTGAATTGTTTACGAGACAAAAGCTGAAAGTGACCTCTCTCACGTGGTTTATGACTCATTTCTCTATCTTTATTCTTTGATTAGCTATTAAGCCATAAACACTACCGAAAATCGCCAAAAAAATCCGGCCTCCTCGGGTTAATGGCGGCCATCTTGGACGCCATCTTAGTTAAAGTATAATATGCAACTGCTTTGGACAAAATTACCTTCACTTACCACGTTAGAGCCAAAAAAAAAATGGATTGGACAGTATTCATGTTTTTTTTCTTTCAATTAACTGACCCATAACAGTAGGGCTCAGTCAGATGTGTCGGCCATCTTGAAAAATGGTCGCCATATTGAATTTTTGCGTGGCCAGCGGTATGTGCTTTGAAAGTGAGCTTTGAAGAATACCTGTACCAAATTTCATGCTTGCATCACCATTTGAACGATTGTTTCACTTATCTGCTTCACTAGTGGGCATTGGGGTAATACATTGATACTAGGTACAGCACAAATTCCATCCCCATAATATCTTCCAATTGACATATAGGGATTCGAACCTGGGTCCATTGGATTACCAGTCCAGTGGGAAGAACAATCCACCACACCTCCCCTTCTGCCTTAACCCTTCCCGCCCGGGCTGCCTTTCTAAATGACGGAGCTCGTATCCGGGTGATCTGGCTGAAAAATGACACTCGTAAACAAAGGCCTATTTCCATTAATACAATAGCTACATTGATTAAACAAACGTCAAAATGTACTCCTTGCCTTACCGTGTAGAATGACGTTAAGTAGAGCTCTCCTCAACTGGTTCCGGAGTTATGGCGATGTTAGTGGAGGTAACTTTTGGCGCGTATATACAGTACTAGACACGTCCGAACACTCAACTGCGGCCCCGGCTACGACGCACTGTTGCACTCGTCGCCCCACCCGCAATTATGCTGGGAAGCGATTTTAGTTTTTTTTTTTTATTCTGCCATTTATTATAATTATTATGTTATTTTCATTCAATAAAGTTATTTTTATTAAATTATTTGTGTTTCTTTCACTTTTACTTAGTTTTATTGTTATTATAGTGTCACTTTCACTGGACTATGATAATTGATAGTGTCATTTTCACTTTTATGTATTGCTAGATAAGCTATAATATATATTTTACTGTCACTTTCACCTGTTCATATTGTTATGAAGGCACTTATTATTATTGATTTGTGTCTCTTTCACTTTTATTCAGTTTTATTATTATTATAGTGTCACTTTCACTGGACTAGGATAATTGATAGTGTCATTTTCACGTATTTATTATTAGGTAAGCTATAGTGTCACTTTCACTTGTTCATATTGTTATGAAGGCACTTATTATTAGTTATTTGTGTCTCTTTAACTTTTACTAATTATTTTATAATATTATTAGCCTACATTTTAGAGTGTCGCTTTCACTGTCATTGTCACGGGCACTTCAATATTGGACTAGAGTGTAAAAGTCGTTGAAGCTCTGTCCAACGCACAGTGCCACTTCACACTCTAGGCATTCCCATGTGGTTTTTGTTACTTTATGGGGTCTGCGGGTTGTGTGGCTACAGACATGGCACCTCTTCTGCTTCTTGGCAGCACCACCTGGTACTTTGGGAGGAAGGGAGTTGAGCTGGTGCCTCCTGAAATAGTCTGCACATGCTGTACGGTTCAGACGGCCTGGTCCTTGTAGTGGTCTCCCGGCTGTAGCATGTTTGTCCAAGAGCTCAAGTATCACCTGCTTGTGGAACTTTCGCAGGGACTTGTACTTCTTGGCTCCTGGAGTCCTCAGACGGTAGATATTGTAGGCATTGATGGCCGACACATCTACCGTATGCAGAATACACTTCTTGTACCACCTGCAAGATGTTCGCAGGCAGTCGATGAAGCCCATCAGCATGTCGGACTTATCGATGAGACGCATATTTAGGTTGTAATCCAGGACACCAGCTGGTTTCTGGACAGGGTTTTTGGTCTTCCTGTCCACCTTCCCTGTGGCGACCATCTCTGCCTTGTGGCATGTGGTGAGGAGGTTGACCTTCCGCTGGTCATGGCAGTGGATAGAGAGGATGGGGCCACTCTTCTTGTGGAAGATATCTGTCTTCTTGGGTATGTTGGCAGATGTATGTTGTCCTTGACTGTCCCGACAGTTCCGGTCTTGCAGTAATGGAGGTACTTGGTGAGGATTGGCAACGTATAGTAGTTGTCTGTGTACAAGATGTGGTTCTTGTGGAAGTGTTTCTCCATCATCTTCTGTATGACAGCGCCGCCAAATCCAATGTCGGGGTCAGTCACAATTTCGCCACCACTGCCGCTGTAGACCACAAAGTCCAGCACATACCCCGTCTTACAGTCACAGAGGATGAAGAACTTGATGCCGAAGCGGTGTCTCTTCGACGGGATGTACTTTCTGAAATGCAGCCTACCGCGGAACAGGACCAGACACTCGTCGAGGCACAACTTCTGATATGGAATCAGGTAGGTGGTAAACCGATGACGTATCATGTCATACAGCTTCCTGATTTTCCATAGCGCGTCGGGAAGGTGGACCTGTATGTTGTTGGTCAGGTGGAGATACGACAGGATGTCAAAATACATGTCCCTGGACATGTACTTCCCGAACGCTGGAGTTGTGATGAGGTCGGCAGTTATCCAATAATCAGCCAGTGTGTGCTTCCTGATGTGTGTCATCAGCATTGTTAGTGCCAGAAACACGTACAGATCTGCCACAGTGACAGCTCGCCATGCTATCATCTTGGCACTGGTCTTCCTGCCAAGAAAGTTAGCACAGATCTCATGGTGATTATTGGTCTCCTCGACGAGGTATTCCATGACTTCGTTGTCGTAGAAGCCACAGAATAGTTCACTGGGGGTAGCGTCTGGGCCACAGGGATATGCCGCAGTCACCCCTGAGCCAATCTGCTGCTTGTCAAAGGCAGGACAATCTGGCTCATAATCGGCCCCATCTGTCCAAACAAACAAGTCAGATAAGCGCGAAGGCACACTCCCTTGCCCACGCAGACACCCACCACGCCCACGCCCAGGGGCAGCGCCGTCGGCAGGCTGAGCCGCATGCCCACGACCTCGCCTTCCAACGCGTCGTGGTGGAATTTCCTCTTCTTCCACATTCTTTTTGTCCTCCTCCTCCTCCTCAGGTGACATCAGGTCATCTGGGGCAATGTTGGGGTCGTCAACATCTTCTTCTGGGGACAATTCCGGCGAAGAAGTGACCAGACGTCAGCGGCATGGGGGGCGGGAGGCTGCGGGAGGTGGAACAATGGGAGTGACAGCCTGGGGAGTTGGGCTCCTTTTGCGGCGAGCTGAGGGCTTCTCCGCTCCAAATAATGCTCTCTTATGTCATGAGGGCTGTGGCACACTGTGGGAGGACAATGCCGCACCAATTGTACCACTTGAAGAGGCCCTTTGTTCAACCTGAGGGCGAGATGAAGTCAAGGGCTGTGGGTGACCAGTGCGGCGTCCCGGGTCAAGGCGTCGGTACAAAGGAATGTGGGTAGTTGCTAGACCAGGGTCGGCGTCACTATCACTATCAGTATCATCGCTCTCCCTAGCTTTTTCTGCTGCCCTGTGTGCTTTATTGGCTGCACTTTTCACCAATGTTTGCTTATAGAAGTATTTGCCCACTTTTAAGGGCGTACGGGCAGGCAAAGGGGAAGGGGAAGTTCCAGGGGTAGGCATAGACTGAACAAGCAATGGCGGCGTGGTTGGCCTAGGGTCAAGCACACTGGGAAGTTCAACTTCACCTTCATTCACCACTTCCACATCAGAATCATCACTACTGTCTCCTCCCTCAAACACATCAACATTGTCATCACCCTCAAACCCCACAAAATCATCGTCTTCACTCGCACTAATAAATTGTTCTTTATCGATCAAGCTTTCGCCACTGCTTTCTTCAATGGCAAAAAGTTCTCTCTCTATCGTACTATCACTCAATAAAACCTTTGGTTTCTTACGTCGTGAAATTTTTCACTTGCAACAGGCATCGACGTAGCCAGCGGGGTAGCAGTGGGGCGTACAGGAGGTTGCACAGAATCGGACGCGTCGGATTTCATTATTTCGCTATAACTCGCCATGGCGGGCACGTAGGAACTGATAACGGTAGTAGTTGAGGCTTGGTGGCGCTGCGATCGCCCCTGCAAAGGAAATTTTCGACGCGCTAATTTCAAAGCACGCTTTCAAGCATAGGTATTTTAAAATGACACCCGGGCTTCTGCCCATCTGCCGCAGCATCATTTTAAAATGCTGACCGGGCGGGAAGGGTTAAATAGGCTATATATTATGAATAAAAGCATTTAGAACAAACTTAACTGCTATTATTCATCAGTGGACTCTAATTGTATGCATCTATTATCGCTTACTTAGTATATATATATATACAAATAAATAAATACATGAATATATAGTTTGTTATATACCGGTATATATACAGTAATGTATATATATATATATATATATATACTGTATATATATATATATATATATATATATATATATATATATATATATATGTATATCCCAAAGAAGGGTGACCGCTCTCAAACCTCCAACTATCGTCCGTTTGCTCTCATCTCTTGTATCTCTAAAGTTTTTGAAACTATTGTTCCTTCCCAATTTCTCAAGTATTTCTCTTGTCATATTCGACTCTCAGATCGCCAGTATGGCTTCCTGGTGATCTTCTTTCATATCTTACTAACTCTTGGTCATCCTCCGTTCGGGACTTCAGTGAAACCTTTTTTATTGCACTCGACAACTCAAAGTCCTTCGATAGACTCCGGCACAAATCTGTAATTTCTAAACTACCCTCCTTTTGTTTCTATCCCTCCATCTGTGCCTTTGTATCTAATTTCCTTTCCGGCCGTTCCATAGCTGCGGTTGTGTATGGCCATCGCTCACTTCCTTATCCTATCAACTCTGGTGTTCCTCAGGGCTCTGTCCTATCTCCCAATCTCTTTCTAATGTTCATAAATGATCTTCTCAACTGTACCTCCAGTCCCATCCATTCATACCCAGACGACTCTACCTTACACTACTCAATTAGTTTTCCTGAACTCCCCATACCTTACCTTTTGATACCTTTTGATGTGTTCGCCGCTCTTCTAGCGGCACCAAGGAGCGCGACGCCCCTCGTTATGGGCCAGCAGTCCCTCAAAGAAAACGTAATGAAGCCATGCAACACTTCTTCTCTGATCTAACTATTATTTCCAATTGGGGCAGAGAAAACCTTGTTACCTTTAATGCCTCCAAAACCCAATTTCTTCATCTTACTACCTGTTCATAACTCCCAGAGAAATATCCCTTACTCTTCAACAATACAAAAATCAATCATTCATCTTCTCTCAATATTCTCGGTGTCTTTTTTCTTCTGCTCTCACTTGGAAAGACCATATTACCAGTCTTGCTAAGGCAGCCTCCCAGAAGCTGGGTGTGCTCAACTGCCTCAAGGGGTTCTTTACCCCAGAACAGCTTCTTGCTCTGTACAGGGGTACAGTGCATCCTTGTATTAAGTATTGTTCACATGTGGGGGGAGGATCCTTTTTTTTTTTTTTTTTTTTTTTTTTTTTTTTTTTTTTTTCTTCTATGTGATTGAGGGAGGCAAAAGGCATTACTGCCTATAGCGAGTGCCTCCCCCATAGTTGAAAGAGTGACAGGGCCAAAATCAAGGGACGTTCGAGCCAAAATGCCTGGACACACGGAGTTTGAAGCAATTTAAGTCATAGGAAGAGGGAAAGACTGATTCTGGGAGAGAGTTCCAGAGCTCAGCTGTTGAGTAGAAGAAAGTTTGAGAGTAACGATTCACTCTTGGGTTGGAGAGTTGCACAGAGTAGGGGTGGGATTGAGTTGCAAGACGGGTACCACGTGCCCTACGTATAGGAGGTGGTATGCACTGGGATAGCTCTGAGGAACACTGATTATTATAGTAGCGATAGAATAGCGAGAGAGATGCAACATTGCGGCGGAGAGAGAGAGATTGCAGAGAGTTGGTGAGTGGACGGGAGTTAATGATACGAAAGGCCTTCCTTTCAAATTTGTCTAGGAGAGCGGTGTGAGAGGAACCTCCCCACACATGTGAACAATACTCAATACAAGGGCGCACTATGCCCCTGTACAGAGCAAGAAGCTGTGCTGGGGAAAAGAACCCCCTAAGGCGGTTGAGCACACCCAGCTTCTGGGAGGCTGCCTTAGCAAGACTGGTAATATGGTCCTTCCAAATGAGAGCAGAAGAAAAAGAGACACCAAGAATATTGAGAGAAGATGAAGGGTTGATTTTTGTATTGTTGAAGAATAAGGGATAGTCCGCTGGGAGATCCTGACGGGTAGATAGATGGAGAAATTGGGTTTTGGAAGCATTAAAGTTAACAAGGTTTTCTCTGCCCCAATTGGAAATAGTATTTAGATCAGAATTTAAGAGTTCTATGGCTTCATTACGTTTGTCGTTGAGGAATTGTTGGCTGGGGCGTTCTGAAAAACTAATGGAGTAGTGCAAGGTTGAGTCGTCTGCGTATGAATGGATGGGAATTAAGGTACAGTTAAGGAGATCATTTATAAAAATTAGAAAGAGAATAGGAGATAGGACAGAGCCCTGAGGAACACCGGAGTTTATTGGGAGAGGAAGTGAACAATGGCCGTCCACAACCGCGGCTATGGAACGGCCAGAAAGGAAATTAGAGACAAAGGCACAGATGGAGGGATAGAAACCGAAGGAGGGTAGTTTAGAAATTAAAGATTTATGCCAGACTCTATCGAAGGCTTTCGATATGTCTAGTGCAATAGAAAAAGTCTCACAGAAGTCCCGAAAGGAGGATGAC
Organism: Paralithodes platypus; assembly: GCA_032716605.1. Classification (NCBI taxonomy): domain Eukaryota; kingdom Metazoa; phylum Arthropoda; class Malacostraca; order Decapoda; family Lithodidae; genus Paralithodes; species Paralithodes platypus. Next base: position 53,892,477 of record CM064578.1, read on the forward strand.
CAAGAGTTAGTAAGATATGAAAGAAGATCACCAGTAGAGCGACCCTTAAGGAAGCCATACTGGCGATCTGAGAGCAGATTATGAGAAGAGAAATGCTTAAGAAATTTGGAAGCAAGAATAGTTTCAAAAACTTTAGAAAGACAAGAGATGAGAGCAATTGGACGATAGTTGGAGGGTTGAGAGCGGTCACCCTTCTTACACCGCACTCCTAGACAAAGTAAAAAGGAAAGCCTTTCGTATCATTAACTCCCGCCCACTCACCAACTCTCTGCAATCTCTCTCTCTTCGCCGCAATGTTGCATCTCTCTCACTATGCTATCGCTACTATAATAATCAATGTTCCTCAGAGCTTTCCCAGTGTATACAACCTCCTCCACGTAGGGTACATAGTACCCGTCTTGCAACACAATCCCACCCCTACTCTGTGCAACTCTCCAACCCAAGTGTGAAACATTATTCTCATTCTTTCTTCCATTCAACTGCTGAGCTCTGGAACTCTCTCCGAGAAACAGTCTTTCCCTTTTCCTCTGACTTAAATTGCTTCAAACTCCCTGTGTCCAGGTATTTTGGCTCGAACGTCCCTTGATGTTGGCCCTGTCACTCTTTCAACTCTGGGGGAGGCACTCGATACAGGCAGTTCTGCCTTTTGTCTCCTTCACTCTCATAGACAAAAAACAATATATACAGTATATATATATATATATATACAAGAAATGCAAAAACATACGATATTTTTATATATTTCGTTATAATCTACAGACGTCCTTAACATAAAACCAGTGCACACAAAGTATATTGTAGGGTTAATCAATTATGAAATATTTCAAATACCGAGAATCGAAATCGGGACCCACAAACAGAACGACAGTGTTTTACCACTGTACTACCAAGAAGATTAAAGGTATAGCACCCACTCTCCGTACATATCACTTGTCGATATATAGGAACATGTACTGAGTGTTACACTAACCCCAACCTCAATATAATAACCAAATGGAAGTACTGAGAAACGTAGATGTTGTATTATGAAAGAAATGCCAACACACACGAAATGTTAACTAATGTTTGTAGATTATTATATATTAACTACCTGACATAATCTATTTTCGTTCTAGTTTCCGATTCGAATTCGGACGAGCCTCAAAATATTGCAGGAAGACAAATTGTTCATCGAAAATTATGACACTTTGCTTCCTTCTGGGAATATCCTGGTAAAGGATGGCCATTGTAGAAATGCCTTCAGTTTTATTTTGTCCGGACATATTTTGCCCGAGCCATAATGTACAGTTGTCCACATAAGTTTTGTTCCCCGTTGTGATCTTATGTACAACACGTAAAATAGCATGAACTAATTGGCGTATATTTTATTTAACTATCAATTGACTGATCATATGAGTTAACCGCTGCATACGAAACTATACTCTTTATTCAATAATGTGCATAGTATGTCCATATATAAGATCACGGAGAAGAACAGAACGTATGTAGGCAACCATACCTTCAACTACGTGAAAGTCTCATATATGGATGTTTCCACTTTAATGTTCTAATATTTTGGTGATTTACTACTTACTACCTGCTGATCCTCATACGGGTATTTAACATCCATGTATCTTTTTTATATAATTATGTCCACATCCATTATTTGAACATGGCCGAGAAATCCTTAATGTGCTCCTCTTTATCCACTCAATCACTCCACAATTAAAATCTAGAGCCAACAACAAACGTACACATTTAAGAGTGAGACAGTGACTAATATTACTTCACATTAATTACTTCTAGAGTTCTTATTACACAAGATAATAAATACATATTGTAGAAGTGAAAAGGTTAACGTCACACCAACGATAACGCAAGCTACAGGGATATCAACAAGGGCAGATAATTTAACAGCATTCAGGCACTGCAAACAAATTATAAATAAGCAGCAGAACACTAAATTCCATGGATATATTTACCAAGATTAAAACAATGATTGCCAAAAGGGGTACTTAGTAATATGTCTTTTGAACAAATTCTTTGGCAAACATGATGTGGATGAAATAGTTCTTCTGCAGTCTCAGCAATGAGGGAAATTCATTATCAGAATATATTTGTCTAAGTCCAAGGAATAATGTCCTATATCATGATGCACTTTATTGCTGACTGTGTTTACCCTTACTATATTTTAGATAAAGGTTGATTGCTTAGTCATTTCAAATTTGACTTTACAAACAGTACAGTAGAATACGCCGAAGTTAATTTTGACTTTTAGTGATATCATACATTCTGCTTAGAAAGTTGATCGATTGAGACTGAAATGATAAGCCATTTGATGGAAGTTAGATCAATGAAGGCTTAGTTGCAAACTTCTGACAGAGGATACGATAAGACAGTGTCCTCGCAATGTTTGTCCTTCATGGCATAAGCTTCAGCGGTACGTGGGTTGCTATAATTATGGATGATCCTTTCTAATGGCACCACACTCGTCTATGGCGCCGCTGATGGGGAAGTTTATAATTATGTTGCCACACCACACCAGTCAGCTCTGACCCGTTCACCCACTTGCGGTACTTCATAAGTTCATACTCACCCATGTATCTGAAGGAAATATAGAAGGATTATTCTGTATTCCGGTTATTTTGTTCTGTCTCTCTGTCTCCCTAGCTCTCGTCCCAGCTCGCTCGCTCTAGCTATCCACCTCTCTCTCTCTCTCTCTCTCTCTCTCTCTCTCTCTCTCTCTCTCTCTCTCTCTCTCTCTCTCTCTCTCTCTCTCTCTCTCTCTCTATCTATCTTGTCGTTTGAAGGGAATCCGGTTAATCTGTCAGTATATAATGCCACCGTCACACAAGTTAATTTTATTGCAATATATCTAATATGTTGGGTGAACATTGTTGTGGCCAAAATGTATCGGGGCTAGACGGTAACTGAAAGAAAATGTAAGAACAGAACATACCTATTATGTTGGAGATTTCTCACAAATGTACCACAGTGATAGTCTAAGAAGCACCATTATACATAACACTAGATATTATTGTCTTCATGAAACACAATGTAGCAGCCTAAAACCCGCCCTTAACGTAGGTAAAAAGATGGTCTCAATATAAACATCTTCAGATGACAATATTGATTGTGACTATATAATCGTTTGAAGGGAAATATGAGAAAATGTAACATAGTCTATGAAGAAAAGAAAACAATTAGTTGGTGGAAACAAGATGATATTATACTGTAGACTTACCATCATAATATATCATGCTCACTCTAACATAATATATACTGTTATCGTGTATCGTAACCTAGCATAAAATACCATAACAGTCTAACCAAACGATGAACGAAACTTAATATATTTGGTATAAGCCTATGATGAGAGATCGCTATCCGGGACAATTGGTCTACGAGGTGAGAAGTTATGTGTTTGCTCACTGAAATGTTTTGTTTTGTTTTTCTGGTTGGTATTGGACTGTTGTTGTTCAGCCTTAAACAACATATATATCTCAATTACCACATATTCGGTCTACGCTGAATGACAATCAAATGGCTACTTAGGTAAATAGGACTTCAGAGGCTAGCAAGCCTACTGGATTATTAAGCCAGCACACTGTAAGTCAAGTTTAGCGTCAAGACTGGATCCCCTTTTTGAAAACTCCAGTCCCTTGTCATGGTTTCATAATTAATTATATAAATATATCATCATACGGAACGATTGTGTGTTGTAATATCACAGATATCAGTCCTTATCAAAAGAGATACCATTGAAAATATTATAAGTGAGTTTCACCCTCTGTGTCTATTGAATATATATATATATATATATATATACAGGGTGTCCCAGGAGGAAAGGGCATACATACCTTTGGGAAATGATAAAACAAGGTATTCTAAGCCTAAAATGTGTTATAACAAAAAGTCCAAATTTCAACCTAAACAAATATTGAAGGTTTTAAGTAGGGTCCTCCCCCGCCTCACTGTAATGGACTCTTCCATGTCAGATAGTTTCCAACTAGCCTAGTCAAAAGTGAGCTATTATATCTATAATCATTTTGCAACTTACAGAATGATAATATCTTTACAATAACATGGTCAAATAATTGCAGTTAGATGGAGGTGTGGTACTAGGACAGCTAGGCCACCCTTATGGGGAAATACTTAAGAAAATGCCATTTTCAACATGCAATATATCTTTACTGGTTCAGATTTGGAATATGTTGTATAGAACATTTTAGGCTTAGAATATTTTGTTTTATCATATCCCAAAGTTATGCCCTTTCCTCCTGGGACACCCTGTGTATACTATATATAAATATATATAATGCAACTGTATTTTACAGTGATAGCTAAAAGTAAACGAGTTTTCGAATTAATCTTTTTGAAGTACTTATCGTGTCTGAAATGTATATGCTTCCAAATTATCATAACATTGTATTACATTTGTGTGATGATTAAAGTGATTTCTAGGGATATTTATTTGACCATTATAAACATATTGCAATATTTTCCTGGACGGGGAGGCAGTGAAAAAAACGAGGACCAATATAAATTGTTTGGGTCGAAACACTCACCCGGATAACCACTGAAGTAAATTATTGGCAACTTTCTTCAAAATAAAGAGACAGAGAGAGAGAGAGAGAGAGAGAGAGAGAGAGAGAGAGAGAGAGAGAGAGAGAGAGAGAGAGAGAGAGAGAGAGAGAGAGAGAGAGAGAGAGAGAAATTGAACGATATGCCTTTTATTTATGTGCACAATAAGCTACGTGTGTTTTGTGTGTTCTTCCCATCATCGACTTTGTATATAGTGGTCTGCGTTTATGTTTTGCATTGTTTTTTATCATTGTTTCCTTCATATATTCCAATAATTTGCATTAATGTCCATACTATTATTGACTTCAATATACATACTTCATTTGTTAGTTTTCTCTATATTCCTATATATAATTATTTTTGTATTAGATCTCGGCACTTCCTATTGATATATTCCTGATATTTGTATTCCCACCTTGTTACCTTCCATTTCAAATCATCCTTCCGTCCCTTCTTCCTCTATCCCGAATTTTGTTCCACTTTATTTCACATATATATTACCATTACTCCTTCCTTCCTTCCACCATCTTCCATACCAGGCCACATCAATCTACTCGGACCTTTCTCTCCTTCCTTCCTTCCTTCCTTCCTTCCACCATCTTCCATACCAGGACCCATCAATCTACTCGGACCTTGATCCCCTTCCTTCCTTCCTTCCTTCCTTCCTTCCTTCCTTCCTTCCTTCCTTCCACCATCTTCCCTACCAGGCCCCATCAATCAACTCGGGCATTTCTCTCAATCCTTCATTCCTTCCTTCCTTCCACCATCTTCCATACCAGGCCCCATCAATCTATTCCGACCTTTCTCTCCTTCCTTCCTTCCTTCCACCATTTTCCATACCAGGCCCCATCAATCAACTCGGGCCTTTCTCTCCTTCCTTCCTTCCTTCCTTCCTTCCTTCCTTCCACCATCTTCCACACCAGGCCACATCAATCTACTCGGGCCTTTCTCTTCTCGCTTCCCCTATTCTCGTTCTTCTTGAGTTTGTTACGCTGGCCAGCTTGCCAGAATGCACTCGTAACTCGCTAGCGCTCGCCAGGGCAGTGAAATGGGCTACAATAATCGTAGAAAGATGTTCTTTCTTTCATAGAGTTCATGTTGTCACAGACAGATCAGTGGTGATCTTTATTCTTGTCTGTGACACTTGGAAGTATTTTATATCATTGATAGAATATAAGATGCATTGTGTGAAGTTAAAGGCAAAAGAGCGAGGTAGGCAGTGAGGTGGTAGTATGTGCGTGTGTATATACGTTTGCCTCCCTTGCTCGGAGGAGTTTCCCACACTTGTGAGTGGTCGGCGGGCCTGACGCATCACGTGACGCCTGCTCCTCATGACGTAGTCGTCTGTGATTGGGTGCTGCTGCCTTTGTTAGTGCTGGGGGGGTTCCTGCCCGCGTTTCTCCTGCAGAGCTTGGCACGGCGTGCTTGGTCCTACATGTCCTTTGCAATCTGTCCCCCAATCTAACCCCTGTACTACTTTCTCTCTCTCTGAACTTCTTCGTTTTCATACTTCTCTCTTTATTCAATTACTTATCCCTTCTGGTTCTGCATACGACTTCCATAGTCGGCCAGTTGTATTACCAGCACCAGCTCTCCATATATGTTTGCACTAGTTTTAGGGATTATTAGAGTCATAGTCAAATGGTAGCCTAGTGTTGGGGTGCTTCTAATTATTGAGCTGTTCTTTCTTATTATTTAATGCTAGACAGTGGAAGGTATCTTTGGTCGCTGTCTGAGTTATGTATGTGGGAAGTCAGAGCCTGAACAACATCGACGAAGCTAGCTAGCCTGTAACCCTTGTGCATATTTTCCTTTGCGAGTGTAGCAGTATACAGGTGAAGGGCTTTTGCCTACGCTTACCTGTATGCTTGCTACCTCATTGTGTTGACCTTAGTGGAGTGCCAGGGTAAGACCAGATACTTGAGATCTGGACTTACCAAGAGAGCCTTCAAGTCACGTAACGTAACATAAGGGAAATCTGTTCAAGGGGAGACAGTAGGCTACGAGCATGCTTGCGCTCTGCCTAGTTTCCTGGTACCTTTTATGCCACTGCTAGACTTTATTAGTGAGAAAGACAGCATTGTGTTTATTAACTTTAATTGTGTATGCTTTAGGAATTATTCACGCCTTATTTTAGCCTAGGTTGATGCATAGTGCACAACCCAGTTTGGCTGTTACGTTGGCTAAGGAAGTACTATTTTGAGTGGCGATTATTAGTGCTGTCATAGAGTTGTTGCACTCCCTTGTTATATATATGTATCCTACTTATTGGTGTATTTAAGATACACGCTTAGGTGTCCTGCCCCTGCATTTATTTCTGTTCTATATTAACGAGCATCTTAGAGCATCAGACCTTTTCAGAAGATTCCATATCTGATTGCTGTAGTACTAGACTTCCAGTGCTTTCATAGAGCATTGAAGAGTTTAGTGTTGAGTACAGACTCACACTAAAGTTAACGTAAGCATATATTCCTTTATTAAATCTTATATAGTTTATTCAAGCATTGATATTACTTAAAAGCATTTTATTAACGTAAAGTACTCCTGTTGTGTGTAGGCTTTGCCGTCATCCGCAAGCCTTTGTAGAAGTGCAATAAAACCCAGTTAATTGATACCCCGTTATCCAGTAGATTAACTCTGGAGGGTTTTAAGTGTTTGTGTTCACCGGCGTAGTAGTTCGAGGGTTTGGAATTAGCGTACCGTTGTTGCAGATATAGCCTATCATCTAGTCCATTCTTAAGTGACCTTGTTTATTTCGTAGTGCCGGTCATAACAAATGGCGACCTTAGACCAGAACTGTATATTGCATTTTTTTTTTTAGAAATCTTATTGCCATTTGGGGTTGAATTTATTTCTCGCATTGTTGGCAGTAGACATTGTTTTGAGGATATATAGAACTTGTTGGAGTTATTGGTGACCTAGTATTGCACTCAAAAACATCTTCAAATATTTTTTGGTGAATAAAGCTACGCGAAAGTTTGGCTACTTTTGTCTTGACTGAGATTTTGTTTTGTTAACTCCATCATGTCACTGGACAGGTCTGAGCATAGTGAGGGCACAGTGCGGGAGGCAGGCGAGGAGGTGGAGAAGGTGGAGTTGTTTAACGGCGTTCGGGTGGTGAACAATGAGGAGGATGCTCGGAGATTTTTGGAGGAGCCTGTGTCAGCGGATCGTGTGTCAGGGCTAGACCGGTACGGACTGCAGTGTGTGGCCACGGTCTTAGGGTTTCCCGGTACTAGTGGTTTGTCGAGAGGTGAGCTGGTTACCTGTGTGCTCGGTGGGGTGCATGGGGCTTCGGGTGGAGCGGGAGCTGGGGCACCTTCGGCCCAGCCCCCATTCCACTCGACTCCTATCATGGCGCCCCCTCGGGCTCCGGAGCCGGGTACGTTCCCGCAGGCCGATGCCCGCTGGCGGTTGGGTATGCCTCTAGGTGATTCACGGGGTGGGTCCCCGATAGTAGCACTCCCTCATCAGGGTTTGTCTGCCGAGATGTTGTTTCAGCTCGAACTCGCCAAAGTCAAGCAGCAGAAGCATGAGGCTGAGCTTGAGCAGCGAAGGGCTGAGCACGAGCAGCGAAAGCATGAGTCTGAGCTCAAGCAGCGAGAGGTTGAACTTAAGTTTGAGTCTGAAAGGTATTGTGCCGATGTTGACCTAGAGAAAACTCGTGTAGAGGTGACAAGGAACCGGGTCGTCCAGGGGGGTCGAGCCCATGACCAGTCCCTGTCGCATCTACTTAAGTTGGTTCCAGTGTTTGATGAGTTAGGAGTTACAGAATTTTTTCTCCGGTTCGAGAAAAAGTGCCAGGAGCACCAATGGCCCGAGGAGAAGTGGGCAGCCCTTGTTTCTTCACGATTGACGGGGAAAGCACTCAAGGCGTACGATGCTTTGCCCCTAGATTCCTGTGTGAATTACGAGTTGTTGAAAGAGGCTGTCCTGAGGGCATATGAGCTACAGCCAGAGACCTATAGGCTGAAGTTTAGGGCGGTTCCAAAAAGAAAGGAGAGTACTTTCCAGGAACACGCTAGAGAGCTGTCAGATGCATTTGAAAATTGGTTAAGGTTGGAGAAGGCAACTACTTTTGATTCAGTAAAACAACTAGTGTTGCTCGAACAATTTTTTAAATGTACTGGCAGTGACTGAAAGAAAAGCAACCGAAAACTCTGCAGAAGGCGGCTGAGCTGGCTGACCTTAGGGTGTCATTGATTCGTGGGTGCGGGTCTGCACAGAGAGCTGAGGCAGGTAACAAGGGGCGTACCACTCCACCCCCCCGAATTAATGACACAAATAATTATCCCTTTAAGAGTACTGTTACCAATTATGAACCCAAGTCAAAACCCTTCCCGTTTAAGAAAGGCCAGGGCCCTTCCTCACCTCAGAGGAAGTCCAAGAGTGAAGTGGAATGTTTCCGGTGTCATGAGAAGGGGCATATTGCACGCTCATGTCCGAGCGCACCGCCTACAGCAGTGGTGTCACTAGCCTGGGAACTGTGGGGAGATTCTTAAGAGTTCCCCCGGCGGACTGCGGGAAGACTCTTAAGAGTAAGGGAAAAAGAAATCCATTTAAAACACCCCCAAAAAAAAAAAAAAAAAAAAATGTTTTAATTTTTTAATTTTTTTATTTTTCATTTGCCCCTGGGCCATGCCAACTATCACTCCTCCACCTCCCCTCCTTCCCCACTTTCCTCCCCTCCTTCAGTTATCACCTATTTTCCCTGTTATTCACTTATTCTGTGGTCTATTTTCCTGCTAACATTAGCGAGTTGGTAGCAGGGCGTTGTCATCACTGTTACCAAGCGTGGGAAAGAGCGAGAGAGAGACTATTGTGTAACAGTGTCTCTCCAGACAAGGGGAGGTGAGGAGGGGAGGAGGGTTGCCTCAGCCATATATTATGTAACTCCCGGCCAGTATCGCAGATTTTGACCATCCAAACGATGTTTCCACTTGTTTTATTGATGTAACAGGTTAATACCTTTATAATCAACCTATAATAGGCGCATATGGATAAGTATTAATGCTATTTATGGTAAAATAATGATGTTAGTGATGGGAACAGCTCAAATACGTCAGCACAGGAGTGTGGTGTCTCATACCCCCCATGCGCACTTCTTAGGCTAGTGAGCAACATCGGCGTTTCTTTGAGGTCTTCCGCGTTTGCCCGGGGTAAACGGTCGGTTGCGAAATCATCGCCGGAGCAGAAGCAGCAGGAGGGCTCGTCACCCGTCCGTGATGTTTTTTGTGGTTATAGGGGGCACGGCACTGTGAGGTGGGCTGGTGTGAAGCAGTCTTGAGTTGTTGCGTGATACGGGCGCTTCCCAGACACTGGTTAAGAATTTCACTGGCAAGCCTATTAACGTGGCTCGGGTTGTGGTGGTTCAAGGTATCAATGCTACGCGGTCTTACCCGCTGGTTAGAATGGATTTTGAGGTGGACGATGTGACACAGGAGTTGGATGTGGGTGTGGTGGAGAAATTGCCAGTTGAGGGGGTCGACCTCCTTCTCGGCAATGACTCTGCGGTGCCCACTTCCGAGGTTCCACCATTAGTCGTTACCGAGAGGGCGGCCGACACGAGTAGGGAGGGGCAAGAGGGGCTCGAGAGATCTCAGTCCGCTCAGGTGTCATAGCCTAGTCACCAAGTTCTAGACCAGCGAAGGAAGGGTTAGAAGGAGAACGTCAAGGCTGGTCGGGTTGAGAGTTTTGATCCAGCGACACTCCTTGGTGACTCGGTACTTGCACCCAGTATGAGCTCCGGAGTGGCCCCAGAACCTGTCCCTCCTAGTGACATGGTAGGGCGTGATGGCACTCCGCGACAGAGTAGTTCCCAGGGGCAACTAGAAGATCTTAGTCTTGAGAGTTGTGGGAACGGGGCTATTGAACTCGAGGACGGGGAAGCATGTCATGTGAACCTGTTAAAGGAGTTTGTGAGGCAACCATCTGAGCAGCCTACTGTCCCTGTGTTGGTCTGCAGCGGCCAAGGTGGAGAAGGAGAGGGGGGCAGTTGAGCTCAGGTGGAGGAGAGTTGGGATTGTCATGTCTCGGTGGAGCAGTGGGCGGGGGACACGAGTCAGGTGGCTGTGGAAGCGCTAGAGCACCTGCCTGAGCAGCAGTGTGCAGCGCTCCAGCACCTGCTCGGTCCATACCCCACTGTTTGTGCCGAGCACCCAGGCCTCACAACTCATGCGGTGCACGATGTTCCGCTGGCAGGTCACTTGAGTGTTAGTAAACCGTTGGCCTCGTTTCAGTGGTTCAAGGTGGGCGACGAGGCTTTAGCATGGTTGCCAGGTCAGGGTCGACCCATGGCTGCTAAGGGTGGTGGTCAGAATCAGGACATTGAGCAGATTGGTGAGGTTGGCTGTGGAGTAGATGCGCCCGGTCGTCGCATAGCCTCCCAATGCTGCCCTAGTAAAATGCAACAGCCCTACCATAGACCGACTGTATCTGGCCATGTCGCTGAAGGCGGTGATGCTGCGCAGGCAGATGTAGTCGCAAGGAATGCGGGGGTGTGCATGTACGGTATCGGTGGGGAAGCCTTAGTAATTATGAACTATGGGAGTGACTGCACAGGTGGTACAGATTGTCCCTCTCATGACCTGGCTGTTCTAGGGACAAAGGTGGAGAAGGAGGGAGACTATAGTGTAGAAACTACGGTCTCGGCTGGGTTGTGGGAGGGCACTAGGCATGTTGTTCTTCGAGATAAGTTGCAACCTCTTGTTCCTGAGCGCCAAGAGAAGTTGTTTACTAGGCTGTGGCAGTACGTCCGCATGTTTGTTGCTTCTCCAGGCCTGATGTACGGGGTAGAATCCGACATGGAGGCTGGAGACAGTGCAAGGCTCAAATTGGCTCCCTACCGTATAAATCCTGCTCAACAGCCTGTCGTGAAAGCAGAGCTAGACTACATGTGGAAAAAGGGTCTGAGGGATACATGAGACACGAATGGTACTAAAATGTTTATAGAGTGACTGTAAGTACATTAAGATATGATAGCCTTCTCGCACTGGTAGCTTAGTCTAATTTTTTTGATGCAATAGGGGCGCTACCCAAAAATAAAGATTTTTAGCGTGACGCTCGGCGTTTTCCTCATTTTCTTTAAAATCCATCACACAATCATCGCGAAACTTTGAACACCTATGTAGAATTATATTCTCTACCAGAGTTGTTCCTAGGTATTTTTCAAATTTCGGAATATACTCTATATTTTGGGTATTTTCCTCTAAATCTAGAATAAATCCTTAAATATGGGGAACATTGAAAAATATATTCTAACAGCTCTTGTAGCTTATTTGATTCTCTACAAGAATTATTCCGATGTGTATTTCAAGTTTCTCCATATTTAGGGGTTTATTTCATATTTGGGGATTTTTTGTTATATTTTGGGGATAATTTATTATTGGAAGGAGCAAACATATGTAGAGTGGTTTCCATGTAATGTGTTTGTTTGTTCATGGTTTAATGGTGATATTTTTTGCAGGTGTGTGTCGACTGTTTGACGGCAGGATGGAACCATCTGCGAGGAAGAGAGCACGGATCGACTGTATCATCCACTGCTCTGATGATGACAGCGATGCTCTGGTGTCACCACAGGATTTGGACTCCTGGAACACATTGCTCAGGGCTGCAGAAATCAGGCAGCATGATCCAGTCCTGGAAGCAGCCAAGGGCCTTGAAGAAGGAGGAATACCACACATACATTATCACCGTAAATGTCGTAGTCTCTTTACAATGAAGAAGTCACTGGATTCTATCCTTGCCAAGGGTGTCAAGATAGAATCAGCAAGCGTCGACCCCAGGAGGAGGGCATCAAGCAGGGTGTATGCCAAAGTATGTATCTTCTGCGAGAAGTCAAGCAAGTACATAAAAACAACAAAGACAAGGGAGCCACTCATACAGTGTGTTGAGCTACGAGCAGATGAGAAGATTCGCAGAGCAGCAATAAGGAAACTCAACCAGAGAATCCTTGGTTTAGTTAGCAGAGACCTTGTTGCTGCAGAGGGTCACTACCACAAGTCGTGCTACAAACTCTTCACAAAAGATGATTTCCCAGCGGCCGCCAGGTCGGGAGCAGGTGAAAATCAGGAAGAAAGCGAGGAAGCACGCTACGAAGAGGTTGAGACAGAAGCCCTCGAGGAACTCTGCTTGTATATAAGGACCAAATTATTCCCCAACCCAGAGGTACTGCCTATGACAAACCTCACATCTAGGCTTGAGAGATCCATGATGTCCCGTGGTTGCCCGGCAAGCACACAAAATGGCAAAAGACCTGCAAGAAGCGTCTTAACCAAAGCAGGAATGCAGGAGGAATGAGATCAATAAACAAGATGTGAGTCAGCCATGGCCTCCCGATACAGATCAGAATGTCATTCCTGCAGCAGTCACTCAATTCCTGCACACCCTGCTGACAGGAGAGTGTGAGTGTGAAACTCCTCTGAAAGAGCTCAACGTCTTGCCACTTCCTTTGGCAGTGACTTGGTCTTTGCTGTTACCAAACCAGCACGTACTGCTGACCAATGCTGTAAAGTCTTTGACAGGAAACACAGAACTGATCCGAACTCTGAATCGTCTTGGTCACTGTGTGTCTTACTCAATGTTTGAGGAGATCGATACAGCCCTTTGTATCCAGAAGCTGGAATGCTCAAAGGATGACATTCCACTGCCAGCAAACATCTACCCTGGTGTGTTCACAACCCTGGCCTGGGATAACATTGACCGACTTGAAGAGACCCTAAGTGGAGCAGGTACTTCTCATAGAGTCAATGGCATTGCTGTCCAGTCCAAGGTTGCAGGCTCTGTGCCAGAGAAAGTCCTGCCAGAGATTACCAAGTCCAAGATAAGAAGCAGGAAATCACCCGCCACATGTACCTACCATCTACCCACACAACTAAGGTAAACAAGCTTCGGTATGAGCTGTTCTGTGCAAGACGTGGAGAGGTAGAGTCAAGTCAACTCCCTCCTTGTGAGGACTGCCTCTTCATGCATGCACTGCGTGCAAACTACCAGGCTGCGATCTGGAGGAGAAGTCTTCAGAGCCAGCCATTTGTTGCGAACCCAACAGACTGCGGTTGGATGACAGATGAGGACGGTAAGCTTGCCGTCAACTGGATGCGAGGCTCACCAGCACCAGATGCTGTTATGCAGCTACTGTCTTGCAAGTGTGTGCGGTCATGCGAACTCCCTAAGTGTACTTGCCTCAGCAATGGTCTAAAATGCACGGAATGTTTGTTGACATTTAGGCATTCCTGTCCCCAAATTTGACATTTTAAAAAATTTCGGAATTTTCGGTAGGGTATGTCTATTCAAGAAGTGATAACGACCATTAAGCTACCAATGCAAGGGTCATATCAAAACATAAAGTAGAGACATGTAGCAAGCTAAAAACACCTAAGAGAATTAGTCACCCCGGGTGGTACCGATATCCCAAAATTCGGGTCTTGGCTCATGGACTAATAAGGGATATCGTGAGTGGTCGTTGCCAGTAACTTTGCAACCTGAGTTAAGTGGCAAGATCCGTGTGTATGTTGATTGCAAGAGTGTGGAAGCATTATCCCTGACAGACGCCTATCCATTACCCAGAGTTGACGACCCCATAGACCGCATCGGGGCTGCCTCGTTTGTCACTAATGTGGAAATAGTGAAGGGTTATTGGCAGGCCCCGTTGCCGAAGAGAGCGAAGAGAAGTGCCAGTCTTGTGATGAACTGGGCAGTTTATCAGTGTCAGGTGTTGTTTTGCTGCCGGAACACATGTTGGATGTGTGGCATGTTAAGGGCACTGATAATGTTTTGGCTGATTGTTTGTCACGGGAGGGAATGTTTGCAGGAGAACCCTCGCCGTTCAGTCAGTGTGTGTTTGAGAGTGGAGAAAAATTAGGCTTGCCCCTGTACTGCAACGCCGCCAAAAACACTATTAAAAATTATAAAAACCTCACATAAAAACTCTTTCTTTTTGATAGTATATAAGTGCAGTATATCACAGCAAGCATCTAAGACACTCTGAATTGTTGTCTTAGTAGGCTAGGCTTGGTGAAGCTTGCTCGTTGAGCGTGATATAATTATTATGATGCTATTATTTTGGGGAAGTGTTGTGCAGATTTTGTTTTATAATGCAGTGTTTTACGTTTGTGATCGTGCCTTGTTTTCACAACATGGGAGAGTAGCTGGGTGATGCGGGGTTTGTGAGCATTCTGTCTGGTCAGATGTGGAGTTCACCTGAGGCTGAAACGTCCCACATCTTGGGCGGGGTGTTATGCTGGCCAGCTTGCCAGAATGCACTCGTAACTCGCTAGCGCTCACCAGGGCAGTGAAATGGGCTACAATAATCGTAGAAAGATGTTCTTTCTTTCATAGAGTTCATGTTGTCACAGACAGATCAGTGGTGATCTTTATTCTTGTCTGTGACACTTGGAAGTATTTGATATCATTGATAGAATATAAGATGCATTGTGTGAAGTTAAAGGAGAAAGAGTGAGGTAGGCAGTGAGGTGGTAGTATGTGCGTGTGTATGTACGATTGCCTCCCTCGCTCGGAGGAGTTTCCCACACTTGTGAGTGGTCGACGGGCCTGACGCGTCACGTGACGCCTGCTCCTCATGACGTAGTCGTCTGTGATTGGGTGCTGCTGCCTTTGTTAGTGCTGGGGGGTCTCCTGCCCGCGTTTCTCCTGCAGAGCTTGGCACAGCGTGCTTGGTCCTACATGTCCTTTGCAATCTGTCCCCCAATCTAACCCCTGTACTACTTTCTCTCTCTCTCTAAACTTCTTCGTTTTCATACTTCTCTCTTTATTCAATTACTTATCACTTCTGGTTCTGCATACGACTTCCATAGTCGGCCAGTCGTATTACCAGCACCAGCTCTCCATATATGTTTGCACTAGTTTTAGGGATTACCCGGTATGAGAGTCATAGTCAAATGGTAGCCTAGTGTTGGGGTGCTTCTAATTATTGAGCTGTTCTTTCTTATTATTTAATGCTAGACAGTGGAAGGTATCTTTGGTCGCTGTCTGAGTTATGTATGTGGCAAATCAGAGCCTGTACAACATCGACGAAGCTAGCTAGCCTGTAACCCTTGTGCATATTTTCCTTTGCGAGTGTAGCCGTATACAGGTGAAGGGCTTTTGCCTACGCTTACCTGTATGCTTGCTACCTCATTGTGTTGACCTTTGTGGAGCGCCAGGGTAAGACCAGATACTTGAGATCTGGACTTACCAAGAGAGCCTCCAAGTCACGTAACGTAACATAAGGGAAATCTGTTCAATGGGAGATAGTAGGCTACGAGCATGCTTGCGCCATGCCTAGTTTCCTAGTACCTTTTATGTCACTGCTAGACTTTATTAGTGAGAAAGACAGCATTGTGTTTATTAACTTTAATTGTGTATGCTTTAGGAATTATTCACGCCTTATTTTAGCCTAGGTTGATGCATAGTGCACAAATTAGTTTGGCTGTTACATTGGCTAAGGAAGTACTATTTTGAGTTGCGATTATTAGTGCTGTCACAGAGTTGTTGCACTCCCTTGTTATATATATGTATCCTACTTATTGGTGTATTTAAGATACACGCTTTGGTGTCCTGCCCCTGCATTTATTTCTGTTCTATATTAACGAGCATCTTAGAGCATCAGACCTTTTCAGAAGATTCCATATCTGATTGCTGTAGGACTAGACTTCCAGTGTTTTCATAGAGCATTGAAGAGTTTAGTGTTGAGTACAGACTCACACTAAAGTTAACGTAAGCATATATTCCTTTATTAAAATCTTGTTATAGTGTATTCAAGCATTGTTATTAATTAAGAGCATTTTATTAACGTAAAGCACTCCTGTTGTGAGTAGGCTTTGCCGTCATCGGCAAGCCTTTGTAGAAGTGCACAAAAACCCAGTTAATTGATACCCCGTTATCCAGTAGATTAACTCTGGAGGGTTTTAAGTGTTTTTGTTCACCGGGGTAATAGTTCGAGGGTTTGGAATTAGCATACCGTTGTTGCAGATATAGCCTATCATCTAGTCCATTCTTAAGTGCCCTTGTTTTTTTCGTAGTGCCGGTCGTAACAAGTTTCTTCCTTCCTTCTTTCCTTACCTACTTTTCACCCCCTCCAAACTTCCCACAACGTGAATAGAAGTAAAGACCGACTTTATAAACTTTGCTCAAACTTGGTTGCTCTAACTACCACACACTTTCTAAAATAATAACTGGTAACTCTTGAACGCTAATGATATACACTACTTGGTTTTATTTTAAACTTTAGCTCATATAGATTTTTTTAGCCCAATATTTCCACTCTTATTCTATATTCACCATTTAATTACCTATACTTTGAATTTGCATTGCAACGTCTAGAAATACTTTCTCAAATATATCAGTAATTAAATTTATCTTTTGCCAAGGAATTTTCACATAGTTCTCAAGTTTGTACGGGAGATGTCCTGACATTAAGAATCGCCAAGCAGTAAATTAAATATAACTTGCATAATCAGCTTGTAAGGCATATTTTTCCTCCCCAATCCAATATGATTCAAGGGCCATCTATTTGAATCATTCCGGATTCACTCCAATCTATTTTTGATCATTCCACGCCATTAAATGTTTCGTATCATGCAGGTGTTGATTTATTGTGTGTGAGTCTGCAATGTAGGAGAAACCGGCTTTTGTAGAGCCATTTGTCTACCGAAAATATTAACCAATTTAGCTTCAAGCGGGACTGTGTTTTGTTTTATCAACTCTGCGAAGCAGAGTGGTATCGCACACACAGATCCCGCCCGTATACTGTGCACCACAATTCAGCTTGTCCGTCGTCGTCGTCGTCGTCCGTCGTCCGTCCGGTAACTCCTCCTAGACTGTTCGATGGATTTTCACCAAATTTCACAGGTATATTCATTTGGTCAATGCGAAGGTCAGTCAAAAATAAAATTTTAATTTAACTTAAAGGTTAAGGTCAAAGGTCAAGGTTAAAAATAAGGTCAATACTTCATGTGTCTTAGTTTTTACTAAAATTTCTTCATTTTCACTATACAAGTTACTGGTAAACTCGATATCTTATTGATCAAATTTTAGAAACATATTCTGAAGGGTATGGTGTAAGGTCAAGGTCAAAGGTCAAAATATTTGTTTTACTGGAATTTCTTATATTAACTGTTTGATTCTCACTAAACTTACCATGTATATTCGGAATACTTAGGACAAGGTCATACAAGAAACTATACAATTCCATATTAAAGGTCAAGTTCACAGGTCAAAGTCAAATAAAAGGTCAATATGCTAATTTCATTAATTTTCATGTAAATTTCACAAAATTTGATGATATAGTTGCACTTTAAATGGAAAGGAAAATAATACATTTTGAGACATATCATGAAGGTCAAGGTCAAAGGTCAAGGTCAACTATTCTATAAATATATATGAAACTAACTGATGGGTTTTAATGAAATTAGTCATGCTTATTTTGATTTTGCTGGGCAATGTCAATGAAAACAATTGTTTACTCTTACATAAAGGTCAAGGTCACAGGTCATGGTGAAAGGTCAACTTATACTATTTATTTTTATTTTTTATTCAAATGTCTTCATTTTAACTTTACAAGTTACTGGTAACATTGATATCGTATTGCACACATTTTAGATACATATTCTTAAGGGTAAGGTCAAAAATCAAGGTTAAAGGTCAAAATAGTATTTTTACTTATATTTCTTATACTAACTGTTAGATTCTCACTAGGCTTACCATGTATATTCGGAATACCTAAACCAAGGTCACACAATAAACTATTCTATTACATATGAAAGGTCAAGGTCACAGGACAAAGGTCAAATAAAAGGTCAGTATGCTATTTTCTTTACTTTTCATGCAAACTTCACAACATTTGGTGAGATAGCTGCATTTTAAGTGAAAAGGAAAATAATAAATGTTGAGACATATAAAGGTCAAGATAAAGGTCATAGGTCAAGGTCAACTATTCTATTAATATATATGAAACTAACTGATGGGTTTTAATGAAATTAGGCATGCTTATTTGATTTTCATGGGCAATGTCAATGCCAAGAAAAATGTACTCTTACATATAGGTCACAGGTCAAGGTCAAAGGTCAACTTTCATTATTTATTAAAAAAGATTACTCACATTTTAGAAAACTGGCTGTGTTATGGCTTATTACTTAAATATAGCCTAATATATACCAAATGTCACATAAATATTGTAATAGTTAAGGTCAGAGGGCAAGGTCAAAATAAGAGTATTTGTAATTTTCCCTAAACTCCTCCTTGACTGTTTAATGTATTGTCATAACATTATACAGGCAAATTCAGTTGGTCAATGCGACGATTATCCAAATATATGTATTTTACTTTTATCAAAGGTCAAAGGTCAAGGTCACAGTATATGATCACTATTTGTAATCAATAAGTTTTTATACGAATTAGGCTACACCATATTCATAATGTTAGTTAATACGAACAATGCTGTTAAGCTAACTAAATCCTTGATAAGAAATTCTAAGGTCGAAGGTCAAGGTCAAAGGTCAAGGTTATAGGTCGATATATGATTTTTAGTAGTATTTCTTATTTAATGTAAGATTCTCATTAGGCATATCATGCATATTCGGAATGCCTAGAGCAAGGCCATACAAGAATAAACATAATTCCATTTGATAGGTCAAGTTCACAGGTCAATGTCATATATATGGTCATTATGCTAATGTCTTTACTATTCATGTAAACTTAACAAAATTTGTTGAGACAGTTGTGCATTAAGGGAAAATTAAAATATACATGTTCTGACGTCATGAAGGTCAAGATGAAGGTCAAAGGTCAAGGTCAACTATTCCTTTAATACCTCTGAAACTAATTGATCTTTAATGAAATTTGACACACTTATTTGATTTTCTAGGGTTACATTAAAGCAAACAAAAATATAATCCTACATAAAGGTCAAGGTCACAAGCCAAGGTCATAAGTTAACCTTCATCATAAAAACCTCAATTTTCGATAAGCTGACGACTGTTTGTTGCATTTTACTTACAAAACATATATTTCAATCATATACAGTATATATACAGTATATATATATATATATATATATATATATATATATATATATATATATATATATATATATATATATATATATATATATATATATATATATATATATATATATATATATATATATATATATTATAATACTTAAAGTTAAAGGTCAAGGTCAAAGAACAAAAGAAGAGTGTGGATAATTGTCTTTAAACCCTTTGTGTACCGGTGACGTCTTTTTTATTGTATTCTAGCTATAATTAGACGATTTTGTGAAGCTTATAAAGGATCTGTGGTAGTAAAAAGGGTTAAGATAGTTGAAAGCCTGCGAATTTTATGGAGGCCCTTCATAAACTTAATAAAATTGTCTTAGTATCAAGTATGAAATGAAACCGACAGAACTGTACTGAACGGGTTACGTAGTATCGTCACCAAATTGTGCTGGCAAATTTGGTTGGTCAATGCAAAGATTGTCCAAATTTTGTGTTTTTCTTATTCAAAGGTCAAGGTGAATGGTAAAGGTCACAGATTATGGTCACTATTGCTTTCTTATATATATTTTATATAAATTTTATATATTGTAATATATATATACAGTATATAATATATATAATTATATATATATATATATATATATATATATATATATATATATATATATATATATATATATATATATATATATATATATATATATATATACAGTATATATATATATATATATATATATATATATATATATATATATATATATATATATATATATATATATACAGTATATACTGTATATACTGTATATAAACCTATTTTACCTAAGAGATTCAATACTACTTGCAGAATTATAGGCCGCAGAGTTGCGTATGCAGTTTTGTTTTATTTTTATTTTGGTAATGCGAAAACTGCACACCTACTTTATTTGTTAATGTTTTTGTTTTCTATATATAGTTTGAAATTGGAGTGGACGTATTTGTTTAGTTTTTGGAACACACTCAAATAAGTTGTTTGAACACTGCATAAACTAACAGAACCCTAAACAATATATAAAACAAATATCACAAAAACCTCCAAGACGTCTGATGAGATAGCGTACACTATACGCTGACGTGTTTTGTCATTGTATGTTGATTATAAATATACGATATTATTCAAATTTGGAATGACATATAGATGTTAAAAGATAAATTGAGATCGTGTATACACCTAGATTTCTAAAGATACTTCTTTAGCAGATTAATTAAGTCCAATGATTGCCAGAATAAAATGGAAACATTCCATCGCATCCTGAATTAGATTCTTCTTAGTCGAAAAGCATTGTCTAGCTTTAGTCGTCAAGGTTAATAATTAGTCAAAGGGAATAGAAGAGGCGAGAAGACATTAACTGAAAAAAGGCAAATATTATAAGAAAGGGAATACCAAACAAACATATACTGTATAGTGAAAAGGATGGGAAACAGAGGAAGATAACCGGAGGAATGATATAATGATAAATAAGTTTGATAAATGAACGGTACAGTAGAGGGAAAACAGTGTTTGTTGGTCGTACTAACGGTGCAGTTAGGAAGGATGATTCTAGTCTTCACTGTTTTGGCTGGTACATTTTCCGAAAACAATTTCAGGTATAGTGTCACAATCTCATTTGCATTTTGGGATATATACAGCCAACGCCTATTCCTCCTGATCACAGACATAATTGTAATGAATGTTCCTACTTGGGTGTGCTCTCTCTCTCTCTCTCTCTCTCTCTCTCTCTCTCTCTCTCTCTCTCTCTCTCTCTCTCTCTCTCTCTCTCTCTCTCTCTCTCTCACGCACACACATTTCAGCCACCTGTTCCTCCACTTCGCCTCACACTTTTTTCATGGACCAAGCTTCGTGTTCATAATTTGTCTGTCCTGCCGTGTGTGTCTGACAGGAAAAGTGACACAATCTGACAGGAGCAAGGTTCGTTGTTAGAGAGGAGATGGAAGGTTGATGTCAGGGGTAAAGGAAAAAAGGTAGCAGGAATGATGAGGAGATATGAAGAGGGAATAACAAAGGGCCGACGTAGAAGGACAAAAACATAATAGTTTAATAATTTAAATAGAATGCAAGAATATGACCACCAAGGTAAATCAAACCAATGTGGTAGAAATACGAAATGAGAAGAGTAAACACAGACATGCAACGAGTTTAAGTGTGGAAGAAAATTAGTGTTCAGACGAGAATTGTAGCAAATTTTGTTTCTTACTTGATACCTCGAAAAATACTGTCAATAGGTAATGGTGATATACAAAGTAAGAATGTTAGTATATGCGTACATGTTTAAATACACAGTTTAAGATTAAGATGGCTGTGACAAAGATAATAGTGTAGGTATGTTTACGATACTGAGAATATATTATGGAGTAGATGGTAAATTGGTATGAGAGATGAAGACCTTGTATAGTATATGGGTGCCATGGCAGCAGTGCATGTACAGTATAGGAAGGAACAGAACAAGTGTTTTTATTTTAATGTGGGGTTTAAGCAAGGGTGTGTGATGTCCCTATGGTTGTTCAGTATACATATGGATGGAGTCATAAATTACATAATTATAAGGAAAGGCAGTGGGTGTACAGCATCAGCTCTAATGATTCTCACTTGGCTGATTGGCAACAGATAAAGATAATATGTGTGAGGAAAACTAATACCAAGTCTACTGTATTATTCGAGCGCTAATGCAGTCAGTAGATGATTTGATACAAGGTGTTTGTTCATGAGACAATTGGATGTTTCAAATTTGCACCCGTCTACAAAAATTGTTTGGCGGGTTGTGTCACTAGTTAACCACTCTAATATAAACAAAGAAACTAAAAGAAACCTCTTTGTGAGAATGAAAGTCTTTTCCAATTACATTGTATCCCTACTTCAGGTATAACAGTAATTACATACTGGTAAGTACATTATCAAGGTCATTAATTACTTTAATAACTTTGTCTGTGACGCATATTACTTACAATCCGTTGTATTTTGTAAAATGAGAAATGTAATTTATGTATTAATACTCAAAAGATCTCTCAATGAAATGTACTATTATTTTTTCATTGTAACTACATCTTAACATTGTTGTGCCGGATTAAATAACTTGATATAGTTACCATGTTGTGTTTGGTATAGCAGGCCTACGTGAGCGAGGATTACCGTAAATGTCCTTTTACTCCCTAGAGGTTCGTCTTAAAGGGAAATTTGTATTAATTTGTGTATATAATTATCGTTTTAGTTTCCTCATTAGAGCTCCATTAAGTTTACAAAAAATACCATCAATGTCCCTTGTCAAGAATTTTTTTTGCATTTATCGGTTGAAAAATGCCCTGGCCAAAAGCCGGTTCCTCTGAAATTGCAGGCTTGCTATCGCTCGCCAGGAAAAATAGCCCGAGCAGTCATACAATCGCTTAAGTAATGTGGGGACTGGCCTAAATTGTTAACACTAATGGAGCTAAAAACAAAAACCTTAATGATTCATAATTAACTCTGCCTGTGCTTACATGTATGAGTGTGGTTGCAGCCTCAATGATGCGTGGCAACTATTTATGAAAAATCACATTGACCAATTGGTTTCTTATTTTCCTTCAGTTTCTAGTTTATTGACTAAAGTCCATTAATTATAGGTAGGACAGAAATAATGACCCATAACCTCCGTAAAAAGCGCTAGAGCGAATGGATTACACAATTCCACACCTACTCCATGGCTACCCTTTCCTTAACGGTAGGAATATTGGTTAAATTACTCAAATAGTTTATGAGTAAATTGTTGACCTACCTATAATGAATGGACTATAGTCACAGTTTCCCGGTCATTATCTATACGCTCACGTTTCTTCACCAGTTATCTGTACCCTCTACTTGTATATTTTGTATTAAATGTCTATGTTTTGCCTCGAGGGTAATATTGATTCCGACCCCTTCACTTCCCGTCCCCCTCTCTTTCAACCCTACCCTCAGAATTAATCATTAATATCTCACCGGCTCAGTGTGTTAATAATTGCCCAACTTGTTATTTATGGTCAATTACAAATATTATTGCCCAGTTGGTCGATGTGTCCACGCCTGTTGTGCTGTTCAGTCAGAGTGGGAAGGAGGTAGGAGCGGGAGTTTATGAGGTTGTTGTTGTTCCCCAAGCTGCCTGGCCGAACAGCCCCAAGGCCCCGAGCAAGGTCAAGGCCATAACCGAGCGCCCCCACAGAACCCTCCCCGCCGACCACAATAAAGCCTGGGTGACCGAAGCCACTCATGGCGGGGAGCTGAGGAGGGTGCAGAAACGCCCGGGAAACCAAAGCCCCACACAGGGCCCTGTGCCCCTCAGCAATTATGAAGAGAAAGTTGAGGGGCAAAGGAAAAATGTGACGCTTTGGCTTCCAATCTTGGTAGATTGGGAGGTCAATCCACGGAAGAGACGCCGTCACTTGAGATCTTGAAAATATATAAGTAAAAGGAACAGTCAGAGTAAGCTATGGGTATGGCAGAGATCGCTCAGTTCTCACATCTGATAGGCCAGCCCATCACCACTGTGTAGAAGGTGAAGTTTATGAGGTAGGATATGGTTGCTTCAGTTCTTTTTGTTCGTTTGCTTAGTTATATATCATGGTTTAACAGCTTTGGTTTCTGTAATGTAAAAAACCCTCGGGCCCGAATTCTAGAACAAGGCTTGAGACCGACTTGAGTCTTGAGTCGGTCTCAAGTCAGACTTGAGCCAAGCTTTTAAAAAAATTATATGCTAAAACGAGACTTGAAATTATTTAAGACCGAGCCGACGCCTCTGAGCTTAAGCTACCTCCGAGTAGGCTTGAGACAGACTTGAGAATGTGCGTGGCACGATGACATTTGACAGAGATCGTGTTGATCGACGATTTCGTCAGTAGGTAGTGATGTGATGTCTGTCAGATGCTGAATTGTGGTAGTTATATCTGCCATATGTTCTCATATGGTAATAATGTCTGCCAGATGCTGGAATTTGGTAGTGATGTCTGCCAGATGATGGAATGTTGTAGTTGTGTCTACAAGATGTTTAAATAAGGCAGGGATGCCTGCCAGATTCTGAACTAGGGTATTGCTATCTTCCAGATGTATCTATGGTGGTATCTACATATGGTAGTATAATGTCTGTCAGATATTGGATATTGTAGTGATGTCTGCCAGATGTTATGATATAGTTGTCTATCTATCTATCTATTGCCTGACGCCGTGATCCCCGAAGGGGTGGCCACGAACGAACCGCCCCCATGCACCTCTGTCCCCAGTCAGTCGACGCCCCTCCCCCCAATCAGCACCGCCTTCGTTCATGTACTTCCTCACTCCATCCTTCCAACTCTCATTCGGTCTACCTCTCCCTCTCTGTCCCTCCACCTCGCTCTCGTACACCCTCTTAGTCATTCTCTCGCTTTCCATACGTTCCATATGGCCGAACCATCTCAAGTTGTTCCTTTTCACACTTTCCAGCACATCTACCTCCACACCGGTGTACACCTCCTTCTTACTTCCTCATTAGTCTGTAATGTCTGACAAATGTAATGTGGTAATAATGTCTGCCAGATGATGGAATATGTGGTAATGTTTGTCAGACGTTGAATATTGTAGTGGTGTCTGGCATATCTTGCAATGTTGCAGTGATATGTTGCAGATATTGCAATATTGCAGTAATGTCTTCCTGAAAGACATGACTGAAATATTGCAATATCTGAAATACATTACTCTAATAATGCAATATATGGAAGACTTGATTTCAATATTGCAATATATGAATATTATTGCAATAGATAGAAAACATTGCTGCAATGTTGCAATATCTGGAATACTGTTTTGCCATTTCTGGACTACATTACTGCAATATTTGGAAGACATTACTGCAATATTGCAATATCTGGAAGGCATTACTGTAATATTGCAATATCTGGAAGACATTATTGCAATATCTGGAAGACATTACTGCAATATTGCAATATCTGGAAGATATTACTGCAGTATCTATATTGCAATATTTATATCCATATATTGCAATATTGCAAAAAGGTCTTCCAGATTATGCAATATTGCAGCAATGTCTTCCAGATATTGCAATATTGCAGTAATGTCTTCCAGATATTGCAATAATGCCTTCCATATATTGCAATAATGTCTTCCAGATATTGCAATATTGCAACAATGCCTTCCAGATATTGCAATAGCCTATTGAAGTAATATCTTCCAGATATTGCAATATTGCAGTGATATATTACAAATATTGCAATATTGCATTAATGTTTTCCAGATATTGCAATATTACAGTAATATCTTCCAGATATTGCATTGTCCTCCAGATATTGCAATATTGCAGTAATGTCTTCCATAGATTGCAATATTGCAGTAATATCTTCCAGATATTGCAATATTGCATTAATGTCTTCCAGATATTGCAATAGTGCAGTTGTCTTCCAGATATTGCAGTATTTTAGTAATGTCTTCCATATATTGCAATATTGCAGCAATGTCTTCCAAATATTGCAATTTTGCAGTAATACATTCCAGGTATTGTAGTAGGCCTATTGCAGCAATGTCCTCCAGATATTGCAATATTGCAGAAAGGTTTTCCAGATATTTCAATATTGCAGAAAGGTTTTCCAGATATTGCAATATTGCAGAAATGTCTTCAATATATTGCAATATTGCAGTAATATCTTCCAGGTATTGCAATATTGCAGAAATGTCTTCCAGGTTTTGCAATATTGCACTAATGTCTTCCAGATATTGCAATATGGTAGCACTATCTTCCAGGTATAGCAACATTGCAATAATGTGTTCCAAGTATTGCAATATTGCAGTAATGTCTTCCAGGTATTGTAATATTGCAGTAATGTCTTCCTGATATTGCAATATTACAGTAATGTCTTCCAGGTATTGCAATATTGCAGTAATGTATTTCAGATATTGCAATATTGGAGTGATTTCAAATGGCAATATTGAGACTTCTCCCAGACATCACTATGCTATTCAACATCTGACAGACATTACTATAATATCACAATATCCAACGTCTGACAGACATTATTGCCAAAAACCATCATCTGGCAGACATCACTACCCTAATCCAACATCTAACAGACATTGCTTCTACAGTATAATCTAACATCTGTCAGACATGCTTACCATAATTCAACATCTGACAAGTATTAACATAATTCAACATCTGGTGGACATCACAACCATAATCCAACATCTGGTATAAATCACTACCACCTTCCAACATCTGGCATACATCACTACCAAATTCTTACATCTGGCAGACATTTATACCATTTTCTAACACCTGGCAGATGTCACTACCATAATTCAACACCTGGTCAACCTGGCAGACATCTGACAGACAGCATTACCAAAATCTAACATATGGAAGACATCACTACCATTTTCCAATATCTGGCAGACATCACTACCTTTATCTTGAATCTGCTAGAAACCACTACCACGTATTAGCATCTAGCTGCTCACTACCATAATCCAATATCTGGCAGACCGTTACCATATTCCAACAACTGGCAGACATCCCTACCATAATTATATTCCAACATCAGATAGACATTACCAACATATGCAAAATATTTCAGATAACTACCTTATTCCAAAATGGAGCAAACATTTTTACCTCATGCCTACATCTGGCAGACATAAATACCATCTTTCACAATTTGTCCAACATCTGACAGACAGGTTTTTCTGGCTCGATTCGCTTGTCAGCAAATCAACTTGCTCGCGCTATTATTTATTGGCATTTGTTGTAATCATTCGAACTTGAGCCCGACTTCAAACAGAAGTCTCGACTTGAGCCCAACTTACTGGAGTCGCGTCTTAAGCCACGACTTTGAGTATGGCAAAGTCATGCTTGGTAAGTCTGACTTGAGTACGTCCAACATCCAGACTTGAGTCGGACTTAAGACCGATTTTCAAGCCGGTCTCAAGTCTTGTTCTAGAATTCGGGCCTAGATGTACATCGATTAAAGAATGCCAATGTATTCAGATACTTGGAAATCATATACCTGTAATAAATCTTAACAAATTACATTTGCAATGTGGCTTGTTCAATATTTGCAATATATTAACATATGAAATAAATAAATATATATATATATATATATATATATATATATATATATATATATATAGATATATATATATATATATATAGATATATATATATAATATATACAGTATATATATACAGTATATATAATTATATATATATATATATATATAATATATATATATATATATATATATTATATATATATATATATATATATATATAAGTATATATAGATATATATATACATATATATACTTATAAGTATATATATATATATATATATACCGGTATACCTGTATTTGTAAACTATAATAGAAATACAAATAGCAATAGAAAGTAACGGTGGCTAAAAAACATCACGATGTTCTTGTATTATCTCTCTCTCTCTCTCTCTCTCTCTCTCTCTCTCTCTCTCTCTCTCTCCACTGATATCAGATTTGCTATCATTGTTCTCTCATTCGTAACCTTCAGACACTTAATAGTTTGATATTAGTTTGTACTAGGGGTGTTGTTGAAATATCAGGTAAATAGGCTTAACATATCCGTTTAGTATGGATCAGTAGGGTCTGTACAGAGTCCTGGATATAATTTAAACTCTAAACTATTAACATGATTTGGGTGTTATTTCATTATTTACCAATATATATCCTTGTAACGCTGTGTGGGTGAGTCCCTCTCTTTACAGGTCCATTCAAAGGAAACAAAGGCCTACACATCATTTGACATTATTTTCTCAACGGTTAATAGTTAAATATGTTAAGGGATAACGGAGAGGCAATGAAGGCGTGGTTCACAGAACAATAGATAACTTATTTGCATATGGTAAAACAAAATATAGAAATACCCTAAATAAATGTTGTCTGATTATAATGCATTATTTCAAACTTCAAACATGGCAATTCAATATATTTCCATGTTTTCATAAGTAAGCAGGGATATTATATAATTGAGTATTTTACGGTATTTATATTTTCAGATTAAGAATTCTATAAAATATATTATAAATTGTTGTATACGCTAAATAAATGAAGAAATAATTATATGTATATTAGTATTTTGTGTTCTGACATTCTATTTGCAGGCGGAATATCCATGGGTATTTATTTGCGTAAATGAAAACATGAACTAATTGAATGACTAACGTGAGAGAAGTGGGAAAACTTTGAAAGGCAGATAGAATGAAATCAGAATATACTGTATATAAAAACTGTGAAATAGGTTAAAAAGGGTAGATGCGAATGATTATAGAGTTAATATATCCGAGTCTACCTTCAGTTGTCAAGGAAAAGATAATCATACGTACAGGCAAAGAGATAATGCCGGCACCAGTAAAATAAAATATCAAAATACAATCCTTCCTTCTACATCCTCATTATTATTGTATTATGTTGATAATTATGATTTATTATGTTAATGTGTGTCTTGCATGTTTCAGTAATTACAATAACGAGTATTATGATTAATATGTTTATGTTTTCGGGAGTTTGTGAACTCTTAATTATGTCAGATAACACAACAGAATATTTTTTATTGTGGTGTTTGAAATATAACTGTACACAAAACATATATAATAACCCTAGTATTATCTATGTAAGATCAAAATATTATTTGAAAAAACACAAAAATTAAACGTTGCTTACGCTCTTAACCCGTACAGCCCCAGAGACGCACCTGGCGCGTCACCCTAATTGCGCCGACCGTAACCTCAGGTGTAGCCACTCAAGAGGGCTCAGATTTGTATGGGAACTGTGTACGTATCCCACGCAACCGTGCCGATGGTTGAAAACTCTCAAAGTCCACGTGCGTGCGCGTGAGCGCGCAATAACCTGTTTTTTGGGGTAATTGCCTTCAATTTTTTACTCTTGTAAAATACGTTTTCGGGGGCTCTGTAGGACCATTCTTTAAGCTTTTTGAGCGGTTTTTCGTTGTTTTTCCTTTATTCCTAACCCATTCGCTATTGTTTCTGGAATAAAACCATTTTTTGAAAACCGGCCGGGTTCTGGTGAACAAACATTACAAAACTACCCGGGGCTGGACGGGTTAATGATTTAACTTTTCATTCAAGTGCCAAATGGTTTCCTTTGAATTTTTGATAAAATATACAAATATATATAAGAAGTAATACTTTTTAACACCTTACGAGCGGCCTATGCGGTTTATTTATGTGTACCGCACAGCGGGGTGTTTTTAGCCAAAATAGGGCTGTTTACGTGATCATTTTCATGCCTAAATAAGACCCAGAACGTAAAACAAGTACCTATCCCTGAAAGGGCATAAACAGAGCTTTCGAATGACACCATAACGATCCTTGTATGATGGATAGATTTCTTGCAATAACTGTGCAACGCGAGTGCAAAAAGGAGGTAATTCGGTACTTTCAGTACATAATTGAGTATGTAGCGAGTGAGAGAGGGAGGAGGGAGCTGAGATTTGTGTCAGTAGGTTCGCCGCGGTGGTCTGGAGCAGTCATACGCTCGCTAGTCTCCTGCCACCACTTGTCTCTCTCTCTCAGCCACATTACGTGCTGAAATTGCCACTCGAGTTATGTCGAGCGCCGCCACATAGTCCAGCTTTATTTAACTCGACTTATGTTGCTCGCCGCTAATTAAGGGTTAATTGACAATTTACTCGAAATCAAGCATTTTATTTGTTATTGTATTCACTGGTTTGTTGTATTTTAAGTTTGTATCTGAATATAATCCAGTAATTTGAAAGTGCAACACCAATCCTTACAGCAAGCCATGTGGGACGTTTATATGGCCTTGACAGGGCTTATAAGGCAATGCAGGGATGGTAAATTGTTCAGGGCCAAGATATGGAAATCCTCGTCGGCGTCAGAAGTCGGTGGTAAAGTTTCTGCAACACGTTGGTGAGATTGATGCTTGCTAGACTTGGAATAGTTGATGGTAGATTGATATTGTTGCAAATTACATATGCGGTAAATATTGAAAATGTGTGCAACTTTCGGTAGAAAAATGCACCTGTCGTAGCCCGGTTCCTAAATTGCAGTCACGCTCTCGCTCGCAAAGAATAAATCGACACATAAATGGCTCGAAATGTCATACAATTGCCAAACTAATAGGGCGAGTCTTATAATTTCAAAACTAATGCGGCTAAACATAAGTGAGAAAGGAGTCCAGATTCCCCCCCTTGCCCCCACTAAATAATTATACATTTTGCTCGTCTCAAACATTCCTCCTCCTCCTCTTCCACCTTACTGCACAGCTTTGAGCATTACACAAATCCCCCCCCCCCCCCCACCCAACCCCACCCC
The DNA here is from genome assembly GCA_032716605.1 of Paralithodes platypus. NCBI lineage: Eukaryota > Metazoa > Arthropoda > Malacostraca > Decapoda > Lithodidae > Paralithodes > Paralithodes platypus. Next base: position 53,923,382 of record CM064578.1, read on the forward strand.
ATCAATACCCTTTATCAGCACCTCACAAATTGGCAGCCGAAAACGTCCATTAGTAATTTAAAGGGGCTCAAGAATGTTGCGATGAATATTGTGAGGTACGGTGGAGAGAGAGAGAGAGAAAACTCCTAATCTACCGGCATACTTCTGTGTTGTTATTATGATTCCATTTTATGTTTCAAAAGTCCTTTGGGTGAGTCTCTCCCATCCAGATCAGACTCAAAGCAAAGGAAAATGGCCTAAATTTAATATGCCATTCCCCGGTGTTAAGGGAAATTTTGTTTAGGGGGGGGGGGGGGGGGACTCTCATCTTCCATCCTGTTTAGCATATTAAGGAATTTATAAGTCATTTGCTGTATTAGTTTGGCAATTTTAAGACTATTCGCCCTATTTATTTGCCAATATTAAGCCATTTCGGGAAGGTGATAGCCGAGTGGAGAGTGTGATGGACTGCAGACCAAGTGGACCTCTGATCGTTCCTGCTGTTCTGCAAATACCCTGATTACACCGACATGTCAAGAAAATACCCCATGTATCGTCACCACTTCATAGCATAGAAAATGCCCGACAATATTCAACGATGCTATGAACGACTAAAGTAATGTATTTTCTTGGCAAGCGATAACAAGCCTGTACTTTAGGAGGAACCAGCTTTTTTCCGGGACATTTATCTACCAAAACAATGTTTAAATTTGTCTGAAAGGGGGTTCTTGGGGGTGTTTTTAAATTATTAATGAAGGTCTAGTGTGCAAACAACTCCCTTAGTTATGCTTTATACAATCATAACTATCTGGATTGATTTAGGTTGGACCTTACTTTCCAATAAATAATATATACATGTTTATAGTGGATGTATAGACAATAACATACATAAATTCGTTTACGCAGATATACTTCCATATTAAGAAATAAGTGAAGTCCCCGAATATTTATGAGTGGGCTAGAGACTATATCATCAGTGTTCATTGAATTTTAGGAATTGTGCAACAAAAAATAACCCATAGTCATCCATGCTATCAAATGAAGAACACAATATATTCTAGTATTCTATTTGCAGGCAAAACGTCAATGGACTATTGTTTGTGGAAGTGAAAACCTAAACCAACTGAAAGGCTGTCGTGAGAGAGGAGGACAGAACATTTGAAAACCAGAAATAATATATATATATATATATATATATATATATTGTTACGACTGAGGTTTAAATATATCAGGGCTCTCATTAATTGGACTAGTAATGGCATAAATGCTACAACGGAAAGCGCTAGATCCAACCTCTGATGTATATTCCCAGTGAACAAAGAACACAAATACTCTCCAGAGTTCTAAGTGCAATAATAGGTTATCAAACTCTCAATAAATGTGCGTCTACTTTAGGCTTAATGTTATGTGAAAACAGCCTATTACTACCTATAACCGAAGGTGCTTGGTTATGGTATGCAAAGTAAGGTGGTAAGAGAAGTTACAGCTTACGTTACTTTAATCAATAAATGTCAGGCACTCCTGCATGAAAGAAAGTGCACTAAAGTCCTTCAACACCAACAAGGAATCTTCTTTAAATGTTAGATGCTATCAAGATGCTCGAATCGGAAATGGAACCCAAAAAGGCAGGCAGCAGAACAATGCTCGTGCAGGCTATGCACACAAAAAGGCAGGATATATAATGCAGTCGGAGCCAAGAATATCCTAAACGCTACAACAATAATAATAATCGCCACGACAATGCAGTATTCCTACCAACAAAAAGAGCCTAAGTCGTTTGTGTCTCAATACATCAAACTAGGCTGCGAAATGCTTGTGTAATCATAAACGGGTATGCATAAAAAGAGTAAATGGTTTAATATACTTAATGTCTACTGTGACTGATAAAGTCTAGCTAGAGTCAATGATACGAGATACTGGTGCGCACGGCATGCCGCATAGCCTAGTGCAAATCTCAAGTCTGTGCGTCAAATATTACGTTATAGGGAAGGGTAGCTCTCTTGAGAAACCTTAATACCGAAGTATTAAGCGTTCTCCTGGCGTATCTCAAAGACAAACTACGAGCTTAGAACAGTGCAGAATGGTATAGGCAAAAAGCCCTCATTCGTGCATGCTCTACTCTCAATGGCACACAGACTAGAATTTACCCAATCAACTCCAGTTCTCAGGTATGTCGTGCAGCTTTTAACTAAAGCCAACACCCATCGGAAACAATACCTTATAGTATCAGACTCCTAGTCTAGCATTATCTAATCCAGCAGAACACTAATAATTATAGGAAGCGGTACTGAACAATATGAATGCCAACCAATGCTTCGTGATCAACTTATCTTAACAACTAACATACATGGGTTTTATAAGACCTTAACGCACAATACAACTGGCCAGCATGAAGCTGATTATGCAGAGTTAACCAGAGGGGGTATAATATTAATAAAAGGTGGTGAAAGATATGGAAAATGAGAGGAAACACAGAGGAAAAGGTTCTTAGGTGCGGTGAGGGGAACAGATATCAAAGGGATAAGAGGGATGCGTTCTAGAAACCAGATCTGAGGGAGAGAGTGGCAAGAAAGTTGTATATATACTAGCACTAGTTCGAACCGCGTAGGAAAAGCGGTAACAAGTCCTCTAGCCAATGCTAAAGAAGCTAGCTAAACATGACGTCACCAAGCATGGTAAAAAACTCCTTCAACGAATCCCCACGAGGCCAGCCAGCTATGACGTCATCGAGTATAGCAAAACACTGCGCGCCTCCCCACACTCTGTTCTACTCTCTCTCTCTCTCTCTCTCTCTCTCTCAAATCCTATCATTACTACTTAATGATAAAACATATACTTTGCAATTAAATATATAAAGCCTTGACATGGGTGAAAACAAAGAGCCTTTCTGGACTGCCCATGACACGAGCTTTCATATGAAATAAAGCACACAACAATACATCAACTGTAGCCACATCCACTGCCCTGGCGATCCTAGCGAGTCACTGTAGGACAAGCCATGCGGTTCTAACGGAGTGGTTAACATCCCACCCCCCCCCAAGATTTTTCTCAGAGGTCCAAGGCTCACAAAAATCTGATTGTTAGAACCCATGCTATATCTCTACTTCCCATCACCCAGCGGCGGTAAAATATCTGGCACCGTTCTCAACAAAACATTTTACAAAACTATAACCCTCCCCAACACAATAGGTTAAATCATATGTAGTTATGCTCCTCAAGAGCGAGCTTCTCTAGCCCAGCATTCTGAGAGGAGTGCAACTCAGAAATACTGCTATAACATACTGACAAAATTCAACTATCAAAGAAAGCGTTTTTATTTGATTTTTATGTTTTTAATTTGTTTATTTCGGCTGCACTATAGGGGCAAGCCTAGTTTTTTCTTCTATACCAAACGCTCAACTCCTGCTTTACGACCCAATACGCTGGGCTACAACCGCGAGCCAACAAGCACCAAGCGCAAAATACTATTCAAACTAAAGCAGGAGGCTACCCGTGTGTCAATCTACCCAGGATCATACACCCTTGAAAGACAATCTGCAACCATGTTGTCACAACCGGCAATATGGCGTATGTCCAGGCTATACTCCCGTAACATTAGCGACCACCTGGTCAGCCTCATATTCCGATTGTGAAACTGGTCCAAGAACTTGAGAGGGTGATGATCTGTGTAAACTACAACGACCGGACCATAGGCTGGAACATAGACCTCGAAATGCCCCAAGCACAACCGCCAGCAGCTCCTCCTCGACAACAGAGCAGCTCCCCTGGGCCGAATTGAACTTCTCCGAGCAGAAACTAACAGGATGCTCCAGCCCATCATCGTCCTTTTTCACAAGGACGGCACCAGCCCCCACACCACTGGCACCCGCTGCCAGCTGGAAAGGCAGGCCAAAGTCAGGGGCCCCGAGGATCGGGCGAGTGCACAACAGGTGCTTCACTACTCCAAACGCCCTCTCACACTCAGGCGCCCACTTGACTTTCTTATCCTTCCAGTTATCCTCCACCTGAGCTTGACTGTCCTGTTCTCCTTCTCCACCTTGACTGCTAAACGCCATCACAGGCACAGTGAGAGGCTCAGGGGGGTGCCTCACATACTCCTTCATGAGATTAACGTGACATAACTGACTGCGCTTCCGTCTGTCTGGAGTGGCTACCAAGTAATCCAGGTCCGATAGCCTCTCAACCACCCTATAAGGACCAGTGTACTTCGCGGATAAGGGATGACCTACAAGGGGCAGTAGAATCAACACCTCCTGACCCACGTGAAACTCCCTGAGTTTAACCTTGAGGTCGTACCTGTCCTTCATGAGGGCCTGAGAGCTAGTCAAATTACGGCCAGCCAACTCCAGACTGCGCAACATCCGTTCTCGACTGTCGAGGACATACTTGAGCCTAGAACAAGGTTTTCCTGCGCCCTCCCATATTTCTTCAACCATATGGAGAGGCCCTCTGCCACGGTGTCCAAAGACGAGCTCATTAGGGCTGAATCCCAAACTTTCCCCAGGTACCTCCCGTGCAGCAAATAAAACATGGCAGGCCAAGATCCCAACCATTCCCACTCTCAAAGCAACAACAACGAAGCACAGATTCCAAGGCTGAGTGCCATCGCTCTAACACACCCTGGCTCTCCGGATGATACGCAGATGACACAACCGTAACAATCCCATGCTGCGGCATTGCTTGAACAAAGAGGCTAGAAGTGAAGACGCATCCCTGGTCTGACTGAATTACCTGCGGGTAACCATACCGGGAAAAATACACTAGCAAGTTTCGGACCACCGTCTTCGCTGACCCATTTCTCATAGGGTACGCGTCAGGGTACCTTGTTGCTACCTCCATGATGGTCAGGGGATACTTGTAAAAATCTCCCGACTGTGCATCACTGTCCTCCTTCAACTCGACAGCACCGGTACCACATTCAAGAACCTCCGGGTCTTCTAATTGCAATTTACGAATGTCCGAAGGAGCAAGCTTATCTAAGTGTTTGCGAAACAACTCATGCCCCCTTCCTACATTGAATTTAGCCTCCCGTTGCTCTCTCTCTGTGTATCGTTGCGGTCTCTTCGTCTTTTTAAGCCCATCCTCTCCCTTCTCAGTAACAGTTAATGGGTCTTCTCCAGACTCGAAAATTGGTCCTAATAATGAGTCCCCGAGAATGTCCGTAGATACTAAACTCTCAACCGCATCAACTTCCAACCCCTTCTCGGTACCTTTCCTCCGCTTGTCTAAAGACTGTTGACCAGAATGTGACTCCCTGGATGCAAGAGATCTAGTGACAACACACGCCATAGGTTGTTGTTGTTGTTGTTCCCCAAGCTGCCTGGCCGAACAGCCCCAAGGCCCCGAGCAAGGCCAAGGCCATAACCGAGCGCCCCCACAGAACCCTCCCCGCCGACCACAATAAAGCCTGGGTGACCGAAGCCACTCCATGGCGGGGAGCTTGAGGAGGGTGCGGAAACGCCCGGGAAACCAAAGCCCCACCCAGGGCCCTGTGCCCCTCAGCAATTATGAAGAGAAAGTTGAGGGGCAAGGGAAAAATGTGACGCTTTGGCTTCCAATCTTGGTAGATTGGGAAGTCAATCCACGTTAGAGACGCCGTCACTTGAGATCTAGAAAATATATAAGTAAAAGGAACAGTCAGAGTAAGCTATGGGTATGGCAGAGACACGCCATAGGTTGCACCGGACACTTCTCAACCCACTCCTGCTCCTCCCTACTCACGTCGGCCGGCTTCTCGGCAACGACTAAGGGTGGAGCCTCAGAAGTAGGCCCCGCACAGTCGTTGCCGAGAAGGAGGTCGACGCCCCCAACAGGTAACTTCTCCAAAATTCCTACATCCAGGTCACGAGTCACACCATCAACTTCCATCTTCATTCTTACAACCTTGTTGCATTAACCCCCTGAACCACAACCACCCGCGCCGTATTTACAGGTTTACCAGTGAAATTCCTCAACAATGTTTGCGATGCCCCAGTGTCACGCAAAATTCTCACCTCATGTCTTCTACCCCCCCACTCCACACAACCGAGTCCACTGTGGTCACTAAAGGCATCACGGACAGGGAATAAGCCTTCCGGATCCTTCTGCACTGGCAGTGTATTTACCTCGGAAGAATTGCCTCTAACAAACTCCGATGTCATCTTGAACACTCCAATGCCGTGAGCAAAAGACACGGCTGCCGGTGGAGGTTGACTAGGGCACTCATTTGCCTTATGACCCTCCTGGTGGCTCTTAAAACACATAAATTTCGGTTTCGGCTTATACTGTGATTTAAAAAGCCCCTGACTTTTCTCATACGGCGTGGTGTTAGGTTTGGATTCAGTTTTAGTTTCATTGCTCTTTTGTTTAAATGTGCCATTGCTACGGGGAGGGGGAGGATAACGGTCCCTAGCACTTGCATCGTACTTCTGTGAGGACCCGCAACCCCGAATCAACGACAGCCGTCGATCAGCCATTTCTGCTGCTTCGACTAGAGTTCATGGGTTTTTCTCCTTTAAGTTCAAAGTTAGATCACCGCCCGTGCTCTTAAAGAACTGCTCCAACATCATCAACTGCTTAACTCCATCAAACGTTGTTACCTTCTCAGATCGGAGCCAGTTCCCCATAGCATCGGACAAGTCCCGGCGTGTTCCAAAAAGGTGCTATCTCTTCCCTTAGTTACACCCCGGAACTTCAAACGGTATGTTTCTGGTTGCAGTTCGTAAGCCCTCAGGACAGCCTCCTTGAGATCCTCATACACAATACATGACTCCAAAGGTAACGCATCGTAGGCTTTAAGACCCTTGCCTATTAATCTAGAGGATACAAGTGCTGCCCATTTATTCTCTGGCCACTGGTGTTCCTGGCACTTCTTCTCAAAGCGTACGAAAAATTCTGTTACACCACTCTCATCAAACACCGGAACCAGTTTCAATAAGTGCGAGAGAGAGATTGATCATGTACACGGTTACCAGCCCCAAGTCGCTGTCCCGTCGTCTCTACTCGCGACTTCTCTACGTCCATGTCGGCACAGTACCTAGTCGACTCAGCTTGGATTTTTGCTAGCTCTATGTGCTCATGACTGATAGTTTTTCTCTCTTCTATCTTGGCTAATTCTATTTGATGCTGAAGCTCACATGCCCTTTGTTGCTGTTGATGCTGAAGCAATAATTCTGGAGTTAAACCTTGAGGAGGTGAAGGTGCTACAATGTTTGAAATTACCGGTGGTCCCCCCAGGGGCAACCCACCCTGCCAGTCACCACCCAACTGTGGAAGCGTACCCGGGGTCGGCAAACTACTGGGATGGCTGGGAGTCGAGTGTAGGGGAAGCATGGCCGAAGGGCTCTGAGCAGTCAACCCATCTCGCTCACCAGTCACCCTGCCCAGTACACACGTTATCAAGTTATCCTTGGTCATGCTGCTAGTACCCGCATGACCGATAGCTGTGGCCAGGCATTGAAGACCGTACCGATCCATACCCTCCAACCGCTCGGCAGTAACAGGCCATTGCAAAAATATCCTTGCATCCTCCTCACAGTTCACCTGATTAACCCTTTCATCATACTGCTGTTCCTCAGTTTCGACATTACGTACTGTGTCTCCATTCTCCTCTGATCCGGTATAAGACATGATGCTCACAAAAATTCCTCACCTCAATATTCAGAAAAGAAGCACCCCAAACTCTTATACCTCGATATACACACACAAATTCTCGGAAATACTCAAGGGCTATACTATGTTGCAAAAAAAAATATTCTTGCTGATCCCCGCAAAATATTCCCCAAAACAACAAATGTTCCCTGCTAATAATGTAGGTTCACCAAATCCTAGGTAAGGTCGCCATTTGTTACGACTGAGGTTTAAATATCTCAGGGCTCTTATTCATTGGACTAGTAATGGCATAAATGCTACAACGGAGAGTGCTAGATACAGCCTCTGATGTATATTCCCAGTGAACAAAGAACACAAATACTCTCCAGAGTTCTTTATGCAATAATAGGTTATCAAACTCTCAATAAATGTGCGTCTACTTTAGGCTTAATGTTATGTGAAAACAGCCTATTACTACCTATAACCGAAGGTTATGGTATGCAAAGTAAGGTGGTAAGAGAAGTTACAGCTTACGTTACTTTAATCAATAAATGTCAGGCACTCCTGCATGAAAGAAAGTGCACTAAAGTCCTTTAACACCAACAAGGAATCTTCTTTAAATGTTAGATGTTATCAAGATGCTTGAATCGTAAATGGAACCCAAAAAGGCAGGCAGCAGAACAATGCTCGTGCAGGCTATGCACACAAAAAGGCAGGATATATAATGCAGTCGGAGCCAAGAATATCCTAAACGCTACAACAATAATAATCGCCACGACAATGCAGTATTCCTACCAACAAAAAGAGCCTAAGTCGTTTGTGTCTCAATACATCAAACTAGGCTGCGAAATGCTTGTGTATTCATAAACGGGTATGCATAAAAAGAGTAAATGGTTTAATATACTTAATGTCTACTGTGACTGTTAAAGTCTAGCTAGAGTCAATGATACGAGATACTGGTGCGCATGGCATGCCGCATAGCCTAGTGCAAATCTCAAGTCTGTTCGTCAAATATTACGTTATAGGGAAGGGTAGCTCTCTTGAGAAACCTTAATACCGAAGTATTAAGCGTTCTCCTGGCGTACCTCAAAGACAAACAACGAGCTTAGAACAGTGCAGAATGGTATAGGCAAAAAGCCCTCATTCGTGCATGAATAGACTAGAATTTACCCAATCAACTCCAGTTCTCAGGTATGTCGTGCAGCTTTTAACTAAAGCCAACACCCATCGGAAACAATACCTTATAGTATCAGACTCCTAGTCTAGCATTATCTAATCCAGCAGAACACTAATAATTATAGGAAGCGGTACTGAACAATATGAATGCCAACCAATGCTTCGTGATCAACTTATCTTAACAACAAACATACATGGGTTATATAAGACCTTAACGCACAATACAACTGGCCAGCATGAAGCTGATTATGCAGAGTTAACCAGAGGGGGTATAATATTAATAAAAGGTGGTGAAAGATATGGAAAATAAGAGAGATAGGCAGAGGAAAAGGTTCTCAGGTGCGGGTAGGGTGACAGATATCAAAGGGATAAGAGGGATGCGTTCTAGAAACCAGATCTGAGGGAGAGAGTGGCAAGAAAGTTGTATATATACTAGCACTAGTTTGAACCGCGTAGGAATAGCGGTAACAGGTCCTCTAGCCAATGCTAAAGAAGCTAGCTAAACATGACATCACCAAGCATGGTAAAAAACTCCTCCAACGAATCCCCACGAGGCTAGCCAGCTATGACGTCATCGAGTATAGCAAAACACTGCGTGCCTCCCCACACTAAGTTCTACTCTCTCTCTCTCTCTCTCTCTCTCTCTCAAATCCTATCATTACTACTTAATGATAAAACATATACTTTGCAATTAAATATATAAAGCCTTGACATGGGTGAAAACAAAGAGCCTTTCTGGACTGCCCATGACATGAGCTTTCATAATTATGAAATAAATCACACAACAATACATCAACTGTAGCCACGTCCACTGCCCTGGCGATCCTAGCGGGTCACTGTAGGACAAGCCATGCGGTTCTAACGGAGTGGTTAACGTCACAATATATATATATACATATATATATATATATATGTGCGTACGGTAATAACACTGTACCAACAACATATAAGTAGAGAGGTAAACGTATAAGTACAGGAAAAAAAGAAAATGCTGACATCAGTTATTGAGGAACTATAAACTATTTGTTTATGTTTCGATAAGCTAATCGATTAAATATTAATGCTAAACAAAAATCGGTAGCCAATTTGAAATAAATGTGTACAAAATAATACATATTAACAATCATAATTCAATGTAAAGGATCCGAATAACATCTGTATATTCTGTTTTTTATTAATTTCACTCCAACACCAAACACCTCCAATAAAATGAATGAATGTGATCCACCATGATCCGAATCTGGGTTATCACACACAGATTTGTAAACACTCTAACCATTACACCACCAACGTTTGTTACCTTCCTATGGATGTGCCTTCTTATGCATATACACATGGAGTTCCTTGAACATTTGCAAACAATACACAAATATTATGACAAAGTTAGTAACCTGAAGAAGCTATCTGCGAAACGTTGTCAATAAAGTGCTCCTCCTCAAATAGTGTTTATATTCATTCTGTCAACTTTTCGCAGATAATTTTAACATGAATCAATAGGGTATGATTGGGCAATTAACTCATGTTGAAACAATTTTAGTTTTCTTTACAGTTTTAATTTGAATATTACCTGGTAGCTCTACAGCAAAGCACTAAGTTTTGTGTTAATCCTGATAGCACTTTATTGATGAACAATGTTACATTTCATTTATTGCATGCCCAATTTCCTCGGCAGTTTCATAAACATATCTTTTATCTCTCCCTTACACATAACTCCTCTCTCACACTCTCTCTCTCTCTCAGACACACACACACTCTCTATTACACACATGCACACTCACGTTCCTAAAATTGTTGGCGATGTTTCAATAGCCTATGTTTGGACCATGCGTATGACTGTAACAGTGCTGTCAATTATTCTCTTATAGTTTTTACTATCATGTTTATGATTGTTGTCCCTGTTTATTCGCTGAAGCCAATTTTCCTGTCTTCTCATTCTTGTAATTTCTTCCATTTTCCTTCTCTATACTTGCCTCTTTCCATTCCTTCTGAAAGTAAGTGGTGTGACAAGAACAAGTGTGTGTTGAATAACAGTTCTAAGTGATCACTATCAATTCTATGGTTTCTAGCGTTTGAACCAAGGAGCAAATAATGGTAAATGGGAGTGTAGTGTGTGTTTGTCTCTATGTACAGTATGTCATTCTGTATACCACTATATTTGTCTACTATATATCAAACGAACACAGGCACGAATGAAGTAAGCATATGCCATTAACCCTTCTCACAACTTAGTTTGGTACCAATGTAGAAGTGTTTAACCTGACGGACGCAAAATTGAGGTAGGGAGAAGTGCCCCAAACGGGTAATTACATTTTGTACCCTTCGTTTCTGACAGAATTAGTTATATTTACGAAATAAAAAAATATTTCTTCTCCAGGTATGTTTATTTAGTTATATGATGAATTGCCTATGATAACGCTCTTCAAATCTCTAGTGCTACCGCGGCTTGAATACTGTAGCGTATTAACATCCCCATACAAAGCAGGTGAAATAAATGACGTAGAGAGTGTACAAAGAAATTTCACTTCGCATATAAGTTCGATAAAACATCTACACTATTGGGAGCGTTTAAGAGCACTGAATCTGTACTCACTGGAACGTAGAAGAGAACGTTACCTAATAATATACACATGGAAAATCGCAGAGGGTTTAGTACCAAACCTACATACTCCGATAGTCATGAAATTCAGTGATAGGAGAGGCTGGGAATGCGAAATCCCCCGGATGAATAACAGGGGTGCTATGGGCTCTCTGTGAGAGGGCTGGTTATCACACAGAGGCCCACGTCTCTTCAACAAACTCCCATGGCGAGTAAGAGACATGAGGGACATCTCGTTAGACAACTTCAAGAGAGCCCTAGATGTCGAGCTGCAAAAAGTGCCAGACGAGCCCATCCTCGCAAGGGAGCGAGCTGTCGCTTCAAACAGTCTACTGCACCAAATCACCACCCATAACGAGGAGCGTCGCGCTCCTTGGTGCCGCTAGAGGAGCGGCGAACACATCCAAAGGAACACATCCAAAGGTATATGAACCTTAAAGAACGATAAAAGCAGTAGGAACAGCAATTGAGGGGTGAAAAACTTATATTTGTGCCGCCGATCGTATTCTGGGTCGGCCGGGCGAGAATCGTACGTGTTACCTCTGCAACGTCTAGTAACTCACCGAGCTCGCCAGGAGAGATCTCACACTTTTATAGGGTCTCTAAATGACTCGCTGATTCTTCCCGGCCCGCATGAGAATTATTCGCGCTTAAATTAACCGATAAATTAGGGATATATGAGGAAAAATATCTGATAATTGAAGAGGGGGGAAGGAGAGGAAAGGGGGGGGGGGATACATGTGGAACAGTGTTAGGAGGTAGCCTATTAAAGGGGAATTATCTCACCTAATCACATTTTCCTGTTTTGAAAGCCCCTGGGGCGTTTTGGAAGGATTCTTTATGGTCTTGCTTCCGTTATGCCGATCGCGTTCGCTATAGTGACCCTTCCGTGAGGCTTATCGCGTTTTATGGGTTAAGGAGTTCTACTCCCTCATGCTTAGCCCCAATGGTTATGAGATTTTAAGACGTTCGCACCATTAGCTTAGCGATTGTAAGGCTTTTTGCCCCATTTCTTTGTTAATATTAAGACCTTTTGTGGCACTTATGTGTCAATTTTTTCCTGGCGAGCGATAGAGAGCCTGCATTTTAGAAGGAACGGGCCTCCGGCCGGTATATTTTCTACCGAAAAATTTACAAATATATCTTGAAGGAGGGTCTTGTGGGGGTAGGGAGGGGTACTTTAAATGTTCATAGAGGTCTAGGTAGCACACTAAAACATAATAATAGTAAAGAAAACAAACCATAATCCAGTAATAACTAATACATATAATAACCTCACCTTAACGTTGGGTATGGCTTGACTAGTTCCTGTACCTCTCCACTTGTACCTCACCTTAACGTTGGGTATGGCTTGACTAGTTCCTGTACCTCTCCACTTGTACCTCACCTTAACGTTGGGTATGGCTTGACTAGTTCCTGTACCTCTCCACTTGTACCTCACCTTAACGTTGGGTATGGCTTGACTAGTTCCTGTACCTCTCCACTTGTACCTCACCTTAACGTTGGGTATGGCTTGACTAGTTCCTGTAGCTCTCCACTTGTACCTCACCTTAACGTTGGGTATGGCTTGACTAGTTCCTGTAGCTCTCCACTTGTACCTCACCTTAACGTTGGGTATGGCTTGACTAGTTCCTGTAGCTCTCCACTTGTACCTCACCTTAACGTTGGGTATGGCTTGACTAGTTCCTGTAGCTCTCCACTTGTACCTCACCTTAACGTTGGGTATGGCTTGACTAGTTTTTGTAGCTCTCCACTTGTACCTCTCTTAATAAAGGCTACCAAACAGGATCGGGAACACTTCATTTATGTTTTAATTGTATTCAGGTTCTCTGTTACTCATTATTTATTTACATATTATTTGTGTTCCAAGACAATTACACCTACAGTACCTATCGTACAGGTAGGGTATGATTCATGTTATATTGCTTGTTTCACATACATGCCTTTTCTTATACATTTCTTACATTGCTCTCTCTCTCTCTCTCTCTCTCTCTCTCTCTCTCTCTCTCTCTCTCTCTCTCTCTCTCTCTCATTTATCTTGAGTGTCTGGTATCGACAGGTTTTCTATTCCGGGACTCACCCGTTTTACGGAAATGTTGGTCACGTCTTGTGCTATCTTAGTGTAGCAGTGCATGCGTGTCTGTGTGTTGTTGGAGCACATATTTGCAGTAGTGTATGGTGTGGGGGAGCGTATTATTATTAGCTTGGATTATTACAAATTTAATATAGTCTCTCTGTGTGTGTGTGTGTGTGTGCATCAATTGAACTGGACTACATTGTAGTTTCATTGAGTGCATTACTGTTTAAACTTGCAATATTCATCTATATGAATATCTCGCTCTTAACCCCGATTAACTGCGTTTACAAACGAGAAACACCACTGTGTACTCTATCCTATCCTGTGTTCGCATATTATCGGTAATTTAGTTACAAGCAACCTCGTAAGGGTCAATATATATGTTGCTAGTTTACCTTTGTTCACTATACTCCTTTGTACTGCTTTGTACTTTCTCTCTCTCTCTCTCTCTCTCTCTCTCTCTCTCTCTCTCTTTCATATTTTATTTGCTGTATGGAGTGTTACTACTCTTTCTGTTGTGTGTTTTTGTTGTATCTACTATAATTAACCCCTGAACACTGTGCTGGGAATATATGATTTGTATCATCATATAATTATGTAATGTTCTCTCTCTTTTTCTCTTTCCTGTTCATAATTTCCACCAGCACCCCTTGGCTCCCCAACTTCCCAGACTCTTCATATACTCCCGGCAGGTTATCAGTTTAAGATGGTCTTCAATTACAGCTTCTGATAATCTGTCCCCGGAAGCAGTCATCTTGCCTATTGTCTGTCAAGTTGTATCAGCGAGTTCCACAACATGGTTCATTACAGGAACATTTGGTCAAGGCTGCTGGTTTCCGCTAATATGTTCGAAATTGCGTATTTATTCAGTAATATTGTGTTGGTATTATATAATTTAGTGATCCGAAGTCGCAGAATAATACTCGCATAAATTTCACAAATGCACAGCCTAAATGCAGCAAGGCTCTCTGATATTTTATACTGTCCCATAGAATAATATATGTAATATTATTGTTGTGTTATTTACTCCATTTTGGTTGTAATCAACATGTAACAAACTATAAATACATCTGGAAATCTACTTAAACTCTTCATAACTGTTATATACACACACATATATATACAAGCTTAACTCTATCATTGTGAGCATTTTGGCCCAAATTTACCTTCATTCTCTGCACATGTGCATGCATGAACAATAGCCAGCACAAAATACAAAAAATTTGGTTGTCTTGCAACGATCCTGCATAGGTCGGCCAAAATCGCTGAAAATGAGCGGTTATGAGCTGTTTTCGCTATGTATAACGCTACAATCATTTGAGAAACATCTCTGAGTTACATCAGTGCTGGCTCAGACTTGGTGGGTGACGGACGAAGCGGTCCCGCGCTGCCTGCAACAGCTTGCCTCGTTCCCAGGCTACACAATAAGTGGATTTCGGTATCCATCTGGTGACGGGCACCGCAACGTAGGCATTAACATCCGTTTTGTTCACAGAGACTGTGGTTACAGCTTCACGTTTTAAATGGCGGCAATCCAGTCATGTGCTCCCTCTCCTGTCAAGTTTTCGTTTTGAGCTAATACCGGAATACCTGGACCCCTTTCTATCTAGGTCTACCCCTATGAGCAGTTCCCCCAATGTTCACAGTCTGTCATTTCTTCAACCAGTTCTGATCATCTGCCTAGCAGCACAGGGGCCCGAACCCAGAGGTAATGCACCGGGAAGCTGCCCTATCATTAGGCGCGTAATACCGGGCTAGCCCGTAGGTCCCACCCCTATGAACATTTTGGGATGGTTTTTGAGTGCCAACCACTTGGGGAAGCCTGGAACTGGATACCTAAGGACTGTGAGCGTGTGTACGTTCGTCTGTTATTGTTGTGGTGGGAGTGTTGGGTGGCCCGTTTCCATGACAACCACTGCACGAGTCCTCCATCATGGCCGCTATCACCATGCCAACCAGGACACGTGCGAGGCTTGCCACTTCCCGTAACTTATGTATCGTATATACTACACATTTTATGACATTGTACCTCAACTTACAATGACTCTATGTGATATTAGATGGTACTTTAAGAACTTTGAATGCACACACGATACTCAGGACATACAGTATATACGGCTCCAATACTTCATAATGGATGGCATCGTACATCAGCCACACTCACTCAGCCGACCTGCCCGGGAGTTTTGAAGATACGGAACGCACCAGCAATGGCAGGGATCCACCGCAGTCATATGTCTGTTTGTGAAATAGCTCTGGAACAGTGATAGCAGGTCGCCTTCAATGACAAAAGACTATAGTCGAGCAACCAATCCGGCAGTCCACTTTAAGTCGAAAGCACCTGCTATATCCAGAGCAACAACCCTTGTTTCTTCTCCTATGTCTAATTTGGGGTTCCATTCATTTATCAGCAGAAGCAGATCAGTAGCTGACTTTCCTTCTAAGAACCCAATTTGTATTTCTGAGAGATGCACGTGTCTGTTAAGATGTTCCTCGATGCTTGTAGTTAAAAAATGCTCTAGTATTTTTGCTGGAATAGGGAGTAGTGCTACAGGCCTGTATTTCTTCACAGAAGCTTTATTACCTTGTTTTGTGCATAGGTACTACTTTGGAGGTTATCCAGACTTGTGGTCAGTAGTTGTGCTGAGAACTACTTTTGTAGATTTGTGTGAGCACTGGGGCAACCTCAGCACAGCAGTGTCGAAGTAGGTGTGGGCTAATTCCGTCTGGTCCCACAGCTTTGAGGTATCCAGAGAAGTCAAAAGGCGTAGCACTTAATTTTCTTCTATAGTTAATTTTGTGTAGTTGAATGTTGGTGCATTAGATTAGCTGTGGAGGTTGCTTGTTTGGTTGAGGGACTTGTATTTTACTTGAGAATTGTTGAGCCAGTGCTTCAGCTTTATCCTTGTTAGAGAGGGCAAGTGTAGCATCTGGCATTGGAAGTGGAGGAATGAAGTCGTCCTTTGAGATTCCCTGTTGTTCTTTGACCACCACTTCTCCACCACTGCTTGCTACCCATTTAACCCTCTTGAAGTTTCAATTTTTTGTCTCTTTGCCACCGACATTATGCCCAGGCTATTGTTTTAACATGTTTGCGACAAGCAAGACGATGCTTAGCTTTGTTTCTTCTTGTTGGGTGTCGATTGTAGGCATTCCATTTGTTATACTTATTGTCTGAAGCCTCTCTGCATCTAAATCCAAACCAAGGTTGATCAGAACTGTGTGAGAGGAATTCACGATGAGGCACATGCTTCTCCTGGATCTTCCAGATTGTGTTAGTCAAATTATTTACTTGCTGATCAATTGTTCCTTTTAATAAAAGTTCCCAATTGGTTTGCTTTATCTCTTCTTTCAGTCTTTCCCAGTTGGCCTCTTCCATAGCCATATTTTCCTTTTAAGTTTCTTCTCTCGAGTTGCCTTTAGGCGAAAACAGGTAATGGGAGGTGTGGTGGAGTGGTCTTGCCACTGGCCTGGTAATCCAAAGGTCCCGGGTTCAAATCCCGATGTATCAATGGGAAGATTTTATTGGGATGGAATTTGTGCTGTACCTAGTATCAGTGCATTACCACAAGCCCACCGAAACGTCAATAAAATACCCTCATTGTTCCCTGATTAAATAGCACTGTATGAATATTCCCATATTCAAAATATGCTATAGGGGTGCAATGCCTGGTGAGTTATCTGCTCAACAGGTGGCGTTGTGTGTGTGTAAGTGTGAGAGTCCGAGTGTAGGGGGTGAGACAGTGAAGCACGGGAACGAGGTGGCTTCAGAGATGGGATCGTTTCGGGCCATGAGTGAGCACCATGCCTCATGTGAAGGCAAGATGGCAGGTGCTCGTTGTACTCTACGTGCTTCACATGTCTCACTCCCTAGACTGGAACAAGACCTCACAGGCTTCACTGTTCATTGTAAAGCGGTGTAAATAGGCTCTCAGCCTATGCCCGAGAGGAAGTAAGTTTGAATATAGAAAAAAAAAAAAAAAAAAAAAAAAGGATGGCAAGATGGTCAGAGGATCCAATGTGGCTCAGAGGCTCACAGCTCATAAGGAGGTTAGGGACTGAGACAACTGGGTCAAGAGACGATCCAGAGCCATGAGTGGGGAAGTCTACATGAATGTGAAGGTCGAAGATTATAAGTAGTTCATCAAAAAACCTCAGAACTAAGTGCTGATTAAGGTCTCCCACAAATAGCACATTGAAGCACTCATGGTTGAGTAGCAATTCATGATTATTGTGTTGCAGGAGCTCCAATGGTGCCCTACCTTGCCATTGTGGTCTGTAGGATGCAATAATCATTACACTGGAAGAGGTATTCACATATTATAGCTTAAAGAAACATGATTTCCAGATATTCTGGTATGTCAGGATGAAGAGGTTGTTTTTGTAGATCAGTCTTATGGCAGAGTGCAACTTCCCCTCCAACACCGAATCTGTTTTTATGGTACCAGTGTGTGTAGGCTACCCTTTTATTTTCCCGACAGTAGGAGGGACAGAATCATCCAAGAAGGTTTCACAGCACATCACAATATCAACATTGTTCTTGATAACTGTGTGGATTATGTCACCAAGGATGGTGCAGAGCCCTTATACGTTAGCCGAAATTATGTTCAGAGTATCCTTGTTGTCCTCCATGATGAGTGGCATGGGAGAGCCTAAGTTGATGAAATGTGGATGTAGATAATTATTGAAGTAAGGTTGTTGAGGTTGATTAGATTGATTGATTTGTAGTTTTTGAGGTTGAGTGTAGTGTAGATTTTGAGGTTGATTGAAGTATGGTTGTTGAGGTTGATAGAAGTTTTGCTGTTGT
This sequence comes from Paralithodes platypus, assembly GCA_032716605.1. Lineage (NCBI taxonomy): Eukaryota > Metazoa > Arthropoda > Malacostraca > Decapoda > Lithodidae > Paralithodes > Paralithodes platypus. Next base: position 53,941,586 of record CM064578.1, read on the forward strand.
TGTTGATTGAGGCGTGGTTGTTGAGGTTGACTGAAGTGGGGATGAGGGAGAAGAAGTTGATTGTGTTGTGGATGTTGAGGTTGATTGAATTTTGCTTGTAGTGGAGAGTGGTGCTGAAGTGTGTTGATTTTATGTGGATGATGATAGAACGGCTGAGGTGGTATGTGTGATAGGTGACTTGTTCCTAGTATTCTCAATCCTTGAGTTGATCCACCAAATGCAGGAGTACCAGTCAGACTGCCTTGAACTGATTTGAGAATAGAAGCTGTTTGGTTAGCTTGCTCAGATACAATACTCCTCAAAATACGCTCTTGTTTCTAGTCAGCAGCACTAGTATTATACAGATCCTGAGTGTGACCTGTTCTGCTACAGTAGTCACACTTAAGTCGGATATGGCAGTTGTCCTCAGAGTGACCCCCCTTGTTGCATAACTGGAAGTGGGATGGCGAGGCTGTTGTTGTTGTAGCTGTTGCTATTGCTGCCGCTGCAGTTGCTGTTGCTGGCGCTGCTATTGTTGTGGCTGCCTCTTATGCCTGAAAGGCTGTGCAGGGATTGAGGTAGCAGTATCAGCCTGTGCTGAACTTGCCGGCTGCTGTGTTTTGTTTTGCCTGTGCATTATATTCATTTTTTAGAGGGATATTCCTAATGTTTTGTGCAGGGGAAGGTTGAACCAAGGAGGGTTGAGCTGCTTGAAGTTCATCCTGGAATAAAGGAGGGATAACTTGATTCTTAGGTGCTGTGTGATGGGAGGAAGAGTTGTCTGTAATTCTGATTCTTGCTGAAGAGTAGTTCTCGCTTGATTATCCTCGACAAGAGAGTCCTAGTGGTGCCCAACTGCAGAAGGGATAGTAGTATCCTGTTGCCCCGGATATGAGGAAGGAGAGGCTTGGATGCAGTTGGTTACAGCAGCCAGTTCATCAAACCAGCTGACAACACCAATCAATGCATCTCTCATATGATTAATGACTTGGCATATTTTACCCAATTTTCGTGAAAGAGGTTTATACTTCTTTAGTTCCTATCGCAGATGTTTCACCTCTTTCATAAGATCTTCCTTTGTTTCCTCTGATGAATTGTCAGTGCCATTTATATTATCAGCTTGATGATCTGGGTGGGAAAGCTAAGATTATTCTTAGCTCTTAATTCTTCCACCTTAAAACATGAAAAGGATTCCTCTCCATTACATTCAGGGTGACATATATTAATGCAGCATTCAGCATTGCATCTGCTGTAGTTGTCGGCTTTTGCTGCCTTACCACAGACACAGCACCATAAACGAGGTGTGTACCCAGGTAAGCCTTTTGCTCATTGTATAGGCAAATGATCAGGCGCCGGCATTACAAGATAAATCAGAGAATAACGACTGAAATAGTTGGTGGGAAGTGGTTTGCTTTTTGTTGGTGGAGGAGGAACAACGTCACTACTGCTAGATGAGGGGAGGGGGTAGGGGTTGGGTGGTAGGGGGGTGGGGGGGTGAGGGGAGAGAGAGGTAGACACTAAAATATAGGGATTAGGGAGGTTGGCAGGTGTTGTTTCACCCTGGAGCAAAACCTCTGTATGACAGTTATCTACCAAGAACGGAGTGAAATAAAGACAAATAATTGAGAAGTAGAAAATAGTGATTACAGTGGTGAGGGACGGGTGGCCGTACAATGGTTTGTGAGTACAGTAGTGAAGGTGAGTTGTTGTTGTTGTTGTTGTTGTTCCCTAAGCTGCCTGGCCGAACAGCCCCGAGTCCCTGAGAAAGGCAACGGCCATGATCGAGCTTTCCCACAGAGCTCTCATTGAGTGTAGATTGTGTTGTTGGCATAAGTGGTTGTGTGAAATGCAGTCTTCTATGATGTGTTTAATGGTATGGGGTGCTGTGTTACATCCCGGGCAGGTATCGACGACGGAGTCATCCAGTCTCTTCTGATAGCTCAGAAGAGCTGGATGGTGTCCGCATCTCAGCCTGGCCAGGTGGACTCTGTCCTCGCGAGGAAGGGAGGGTTCGGAAGGATGGATTTCGGGAGGTCGTGCTTGCAGCTGCATGTTGTCTATGAGTGAGTGGATGGATCGGCGAGAGATATGAGTATGGATGTGCTTCTGGAAGTTGGTTTGGGGTGGGCAGAGAAGGAGAGAGGACAGTATTTGTGTGTGATACTGTGTGCTGGGTGTTGTTTTGATCTTTCTTGGTGTCTGTGGGTGTGTTGCCATGTAGTGTAGTGGGTGGTTTTGGTTCGTGGAGACTGCTGCCAGGAATTGAGTGCCTCTCATGTCCAGATGGTCTTTGACTTTGAGGATTTTGGTTTCTTGATGTAGGTGATCTGTGGGTGTAGTAGCTGTGCAGCCTGTAATTATTGTTAGGGCTTTGTTTTGAATAGTCTGTAAGGTCTTATGATGTGTTTCAGCTAGGTTAGAAGCCCAGGCTGGGCTTGCGTATTCCATCACTGATCTTGTGTATTGTTTATAAACTGTGGTGGTGGTTTCTTTGTTGTATCCAAATTCTGTGTGAGCAAGTGACCTGAGGGCGTTAAGTCTGGGTGTCAGTTTATTTTTCGTGTTTGTGGTGTGCTGTTTGAATGTCATATGAGTATCTTATGCTACTCCTAGGATTTTGGGAGAGTGTGTATGTGTTAGGGGTGTGTTGTTTATGGTGAGTTGAGGGATGTATTCGTGTTCTCCTGTCCAGCTTGTGAGCAGGGTTGCGGTGGATTTGGCTGGAGCTAGATTAAGTCTGTTTGTAGTGCACCAGCCATGTAGTGTGTTGAGATACGGTTGAAGGAGATCTGTTGCTGTGTTTGGGTCATGGTGTGTGCATGTGAGTGTTATGTCGTCTGCATAGGAGGCTAAGTTTATTTGGGTTGTATTGGGTGTAGTTATATCGTGCATGTACAGATTAACACCTTACGAGCGGCCTATGCGGTTTATTTATGTGTACCGCACAGCGGGGTGTTTTTAGCCAAAATAGGGCTGTTTACGTGATCATTTTCATGCCTAAATAAGACCCAGAACGTAAAACAAGTACCTATCCCTGAAAGGGCATAAACAGAGCTTTCGAATGACACCATAACGATCCTTGTATGATGGATAGTTTTCTTGCAATAACCGTGCAACGCGAGTGCAAAAAGCAGGTAATTCGGTACTTTCGGTACATAATTGAGTATGTAGCGAGTGAGAGAGGGAGGAGGGAGCTGAGATTTGTGTCAGTAGGTTCGCCGCGGTGGTCTGGAGCAGTCATACGCTCGCTAGTCTCCTGCCACCACTTGTCTCTCTCTCTCAGCCACATTACGTGCTGAAATTGCCACTCGAGTTATGTCGAGCGCCGCCAGATAGTCCAGCTTTATTTAACTCGACTTATGTTGCTCGCCGCTAATTAAGGGTTAAAGAGTGCAGGCGATAGGACGGATCCTAGGTGAGTTGTTTGGTGGTTTGGTTCGGTCAGCCAGAGAGAGGCAAGGTTAGTGTGTGCAAAACGAATGCGTGGTTGAATGATTTTCACCAATTTAGGAAGCAGAAGATTATCTTCAGTGGTAAATTTATCGGTTTCCTTATTGTCTAACACGATCGTTAGTATATTGTTCAATCAGTAATCTGAAAGGTAATCTTTATGATCTTTCTGTTGCATCAAACAATTTTGACATAATTTGTTGTTCAGAAACTCTTGTTTCAGAAATGAGACATACTGTATTTCAGAACTTCTTATTCCCAATTTTAAGAAACCTATTTTACTTAGACGCAATGCTATTCCTAAGGTCCAAGGAATGTGTCTATATATTCGTTCAGGTTTTAATGCCTCTCGTTTGTCCAATCATGAATGTAAATGTCATGAGGTTATTTGATTAAAACTCTAGCAGATTTAACAATTATTATATTTTTTCACTATACCGGAATCCTAATCATGACAACATATATGATTTCTTGTTGACTGCTATGGCTAATATCCAATCGTCTGATCGTAAAGCTGCATTCATTTGTATGGGTGATCTTAATGTACACCATTCGGAGTGGCTTGACTCAGTTGCCCCTACTGATCAACATGGACGTGCTGCTCTGGATTTTGCAAATCTGTCAGGGTGTGAACAAATTGTTTTAGGTTCAACCCATGTCTCAAGTAATCGTTTAGACCTTGTCGTTGTAGATGTCGATGTAGTTTCTCCTTTAGGCACCTCTGATCACTGCTCTGTCCATTAAACTCCAGACAGGCTTTGTTCTCCCAAATATTTCCTTCTCCCGCAAGGTATTCCTTAAATCCCAGATAAATTGGCCAGGGATTACTCTAGATGTTGGTAATATTAATTGGCATAATATTTACCATGCCCCTTGCCCTGTTGAGGCTCTTAACAATGTCCTCCTCGATACAGGTAATAGGATAATTCCAAGTAAGATTATTAAGACCAGGCTGAGGGATAAAGCCTGGTTCAATGAAGATTGCAGGCAGGCACAGTGGGTAAAGCAGACTGCATTTCGTTCATGGACACGCTTTAGTACACAGCTTTGCTGGGAGAATTATGTTAGTTTGCGTTTGGATGCCCAACGAATATATTCTTTAGCGGAAGCCGAGTACAACAACCATCTGAAAGCTATTCTGACTGGTGCAACTCAACCACACACATGGTGGTCAGCTTTGAATTTTTTTTTTTTTGGTGTTGATCATTCTTTGCCACCACTGTGTAAACCGGATGGTTCCATCACATTTGACCTTTGTGAGAAAGCAAAACTCCTAGCTTCCGTTTTTGAGAGTAAGCAGAGTGACTTTGAGGTTGCATTACCTCATTCTTGTTCTCCTGAACCTAAATTAACATCTTTTGCATTTAGATCTATTGAATTACAAACTCTCTTGAATGATTTGGATTATTTTGGGGGTACCGACCCTACTGGTTTTTTCTCTCTATTTTTTAATAGGATTAGCAAAGTTTTGGCTCCTAAACTTGCTGTTATTTTTAGAATTTTAATCCGTCATGGCATTTTCCCATTATGTTGGCGTTCTGCTAATGTAACGCCTATTCCAAAAGGATCATCTCCCACTGTTCTCCCAGAGGAGTATAGACCTATATTCATTACTCCGGTTTTATCAAAGGTCTTTGAACGCCTATTGGCCAAGCGACTCATAGCTTTCACCAATAAATATAATTTGTTGCCTCCAAACCAGTTTGGGTTTAGGAAGGGCTTAGGTACCTGTGATGCTCTTCTTGTCCTCACTCATGATCTCCAGGCTTCATTGGATGCTAGACATGAATCAAGATTAATATCTCTAGATTTTAGTTCCGCTTTTGATCTAGTTAATCATAAGGCTCTATTATTCAAACTCAGTTCCATAGGGATTGGTGGTTCAGTTTTAATTATAATTTCTACGTTTTTAACTAACAGACAACAACGTGTGGTAGTTAATGGCAATTTTAGCTCTTTTAACATTGTTAAATCTGGTGTACCACAGGGTAGTGTACTGGGCCCTCTGCTTTTTATCCTTTTGACTAGTGATATGTGGTGTGGAGTTTCCTCTAAAATGATTGCTTATGCAGATGATGTCTCATTATATGCACCCATTACTTCTGCTGAGAGAGATTTGATCTCCAATACTCTGAAAAATGATGTAATAAAATTATTAGTTGAGCTCGGTTCACACATGCACGAATTAACGTCCCGTCCGGCCACGACCAAAAAAATAGGCAGGACGGCATCAATCTGGAGGCTCATGGTACACATGCACAAATTAACATCCTGTCCGTCCCTGACCCCTTTTGCTCGGTTCACACATGCACGAATTAATGTTCCATCCGTCCCCGACCCCTTAATTCACCTGCAAATGAGCAGGGACGCCGGCAAAATCGCCTATGGTCGGTACACGGACGTGAGGTGTCACCAGCTCACGTGACGCGACGGTGCCACATCGCTGACTCTCCTTCCAACGGTTTTTTGCCGCCGTTCTCATCCCATTTAGCGGCGTCTAGACCCCCCCAGTTGGCGTCTAGACCTCCCCAGTTGGCGTCTAGATATGTGTCCCGGCCTAATACGTTTTGTGGCAGTTGTCCCGGCCCACACCGACCATTTTATGCATGCACAAAATGGTCGCCGCCTCCCTCCCCCCCTCCCGTGTGCTGGCGACACCACACATCCCTATACCGTCCATAGGTGATTTTGCCGGCGTCCTTGCCCGTTTGCAGGCGAATTAAGAGGTCGGGGCCGGACGTGACGTTAATTCGTGTATTTGTGAACCGAGCTTTGGTGTGATCGTTGGGGTATGAAGCTGAACGCTGCAAAAACACATTGCCTTTTAATTAGTAGATCTAGGACACCTTTTCCTTTGCATCCTGAAATTATAATAAATTATTCTGTAATCAATCAATGTACCAAACTTAGGTTACTGGGTGTGATTCTTGATTCAAAACTTACTTTTGAGACACTTACGCTCAGTTGCCTCATCTATATCTCAGAAAGTTGATCTACTACGTAAATGCAATTCTTCGGAACTGGTTTTACTCTTTTATTTTACCCTTCCTTGAGTACTGCTCTTCTGTGTGGCTCTCTGCCGCAGATTCCAGTCTGAGGCTTCTGGATCGTGATTTTAATCAAATAAAGTTTCTGTTGCCTGACCTGGATGTTAACCTTGAACATCGTCATCTTGTTGGGTCTTTGACTCTATTTCATAAGATATTATTTTCTTAATGCTCATCATCCATTACATTCTAAAATTCCACCACCTTTTCGGCCTGTTCGTGTGACTAGATATTCCTTGGAGTTAAATAATCAGGCCTTTGCTCATGTTCATTGTAATACGTCACAATATTCAAGATGTTTTATCCCATCAATCACAACATTCAGGAATACTCTCCCTAATGAAGTAGTGAATGAGGAGAGCTCCCAGGTTTTCAAGACGAGGGTTAACGCCTTTTTAGTTAGCTAGTTATATCTTCCTGGCTATTTGTGCCCCCCACTGAGACCCTTCGAGGTATATAGTCTCCCCACGGCTCTTCGGTGGGGCTCACATGTAGTATCTGATAATAATAATAATAATAACATCCCGAGCCGTCTGGTAGAAGATCGCTACGTAGTGCTTGCTGGTTACTACACAATTCTTGAATGTTGGTGAGGGCAAGCACAAGCTGGATCCCCGGCTGACTCTGGCTCTGACTCTCTCTCTCTCTCCACACATATACCACATTAAAGTCACCCGATCATTTCAGCACCGGGGTCTGTACTCCAAATTAGAGTGAGGACCCGTTATGAAGTTCAACGGAAAAAATGGGTGAATTATTTTTTGCTCTCCCTGCATTTTTGGAATTTGAGTTTTGTTCTCTACAAATGTTGCCTAATAGGAGTACTGATAACTCATTAAAAAAAAAAAAAAAAACGAATTAAACAATAATACATTCGAGGAAATTAATAGAGTAAACATTTGTGTATTTTGGACTAAGAATAATACTGAAATATAGTATAATGTGGTAAATACCAAGACTCTAAGCATGATTGTAAAATTGGATAAATGCACACATAATGTCTATGAACAATTATATGCGGATATATATATATACAGTACAGTATATATACTGTATATATATATATATATATATATATATATATATATATATATATATATATATTGAACATTCTCACTAAAACTTATTAAATCCACTACACGAACTCACTTCACACGACCATAATTCAGAATTGCGAGTTTAGCTAAGGCATACACTTTTATCACTGACCATGATTATTTTGTGGATTACTGTACCATTCCTTATATATTATCACGGTCCAATTTTAATATCAGTATATGTGTCGTGATCACTTAATTTAAAGACATGAAAACAATATATGAAGGTTTGTATGCCTGTGTTTTTTTTTGTTTTTTTTTTAACAATAAAGTCACAGTTGGGCTCTAACTGGATCATCACATGGAAGTTACTTAGCCTCTTTCCGTGCCTCCTTAAAAATGAGGGCAACCCCAGTTTGTTGGGGGGGGGGGGGGGGGGTGGAAATGCCCCCAGTGGTATGGCCCCTGGTACCGCCCATCAAAATGCTCTGGACCGCTATCTTCAACTCTTAATATAAATGTCTGTAAATGTGTGGCCTTTCTTCTAAATTTCACTCAGTTGAACACCAACTCTCCTCCACCAACCCTTCTCTTTCTCTTTCCCTTCTCTTTCTCACCGAAACTAAGTTGTTTAAGGCAATAGACAGCAAACCCTTCTCTTTATCTTCCTACTCTCTCTATCCTCAAATCAAAGCCAAAGTTGAATGTTGCATGTATATACGCAACAATGTTACTTGCTCTCCTGTTTCCAACTTTGACTCGTCTGAATTCTCAACTATCTGGCTTCAGCTAGCTTGTCACTCTCACTAAATATATATGTGCTGTTTATCTGCACCCTAATTCTACAGCCTATCCAAACATCTTTGATTATATTACTTCTAAAGTGGAACACATTCTAACCATCTCTCTCTTCTCTATCTTAAGAAATTGCATTGTTACCACTGCCAATGGCCATCCTCTCTTTTCATTGACCAACCTAGTGAACAAGCCTACATCCTGTCTATCCTAAATTACCTAGAACAGTTAGTTGAGCACCCCACCCATATATCAGGCCGCCCAGGAGATCAGCCCAACATCCTTGACTTATTTTTAAATTATAATCCTTCTTCTTATACTGTAAATCTACTCTCTCCGTTGGGCTCCTCCAATAATAGCCTTATCTCTGTCACCTCTCCTGACTCTCCAGTGCGATTTTCTGACCCTCCAGTCAGCAACGCTTCTGGCACTTTGGCACTGCCGATTGGGAGGCTCTATGGCAGTACTTATTTGATTTCGCATGTAATTATTTTTGCTTCCGTGGGCGGGAACCCTCAGAGAGTGCCAAGTGCATTACTGAGGTAATATTTTCGGACACGGAAGCATACATCCCCTTCTCTTTATCTCAAACTAACTCACAAAAAATTCAAACGGTACCGTCACCTTCAAACTCAAGAATCCCGTACTATATATGTCTCTGCCCTGAATCAACCCAGATCTGTTCATCACCTCTTAAAAAGCTCTGAACTGAAATTCCAACTCTAGCTCTTCCTAAGCTTTCTGGCTTCTAGCCAAAGACTCTCCATCAATTTCACTTCCTTGGCTTTCCCACTTTTTTTCCACTCTGATGGTACCACTATCACCTCTTCTCTGACAAAGCTGAACTCTTTGCTCAAACTTTCTCTAAAAACTCTTCCTTGGATGATTCCGGCACTACTCCCCCTCTCCACCCACCTCTCACTAACTTATGCCCAATATCATAGGATATCTAAGGATATACTCTCTGCCCTCTCTGTATTTAATACCAAGAAGGCATATGTACCAGATGGTATTCCTCCTGTTGTACTTAAAAACTGTTCTTCCGTGCCGACTCCCTGCTTAGGCAAACTCTTTCGCCTCTGCCTTTCCTCTAACGTCTTTTCTTCTTGCTGGAAGTTAGCTCTTATTCAACCTGTCCCAAAGAAGGGTGACCGCCCTCAACCCTCCAACTAACATCAAATTGCTATAATTTCTTGTATCTCTAAAGTTTTTTAAACTATTCTTAACTCAAAGTTTCTTAACCACTTCTGTACCAGCGACGTACGTTGGCCGACAGTAAAAAAAAACACTCGCCAGTACTAGCACCGTACTATGTACGTCCGTAATAATTGGACCTTGTTCCGAGCGGTACTTGGCACCATGACTTGTAAACACTGCTTTGAGACCTTGGCAGCACTTCTCCGAGTGTATCTAAGGTCCCATGAGCGAGCTGGCTCAGTACTTGTCCAGCTCTCAGGGTGAGAGGATGCTCTCTCTTGACTTTGAAGCCATTTTTGCCACAATGCTTGGTACTGGTGGTTACAAATATAGTAATACCCTCTGGTACAGTATGGGTTAAACATTTATCTTCCCATTATCTACTTTCAGATCACCCGTACAGTTTCCTTACAGGCCACTCAACTGGTAATCTTCGGGATTATCTTACTAACTCTTGGTAATCCTCCGTTCGGGACTTTGGTGAGACTTTTTCTATTGCGCTAGACATATTGAAAGCATTTAATAGAGTCTGCCACATATCTCTAATTTCCAAACTACACTCCTTCGGTTTCTATCCCTCTATCTGTGCCATTGTCTCTAATTTCCTTTCAGACCACTCAATAGCTGCAAATCTGGACGGCCATTGCTCACTTCCTAAAACTATCCACTCTGGTGTTCCTCAGTGTTCTGGCCTGTCATAGTGTTAACTAAATTTGAGAAATCTAGAATACAACTTAAAATTTAAGTTTTATTCTAGATTTCTTAAATTTAGTGAACAATAAGAATATTAACATTATAAAATTACTCAGCCACTTATATAGGCTTTTATTTCATTTTAGTTCTGAAGATGGTTTATGCTTAAACCGAAACGTTACCAAAATAAAGATGTTCGTACCATCGCTGGTGTTAATTTATACATACATTTATATATACAGTATATATACCGGTATATATATATATATATATATATATATATATACAGTTTATATATATATATATATATATATATATATATATATATATATATATATATATATATGTATATATATATACTGTATACTGTATATTATATAATTGATACTGACTGTGTACAACTTGCTCCCAGGGATCGGTATTAGGTCCCCTGTTGTTTCTTATATACATAAATGACCTAGATTTAGGTATAACTAGTAGGATAAGTAAATTCGCTGACGATACTAAAATGGGGAGATCAATTGATTCAGATAGCGATATAGAGTGCCTCCAAAGGGATCTAGATACCTTACATGAATGGTCAGTAAATTGGCAGATGAAGTTTATCATTGACAAATGCAAGGTATTAAAGATAGGGAAGATGCAAACAAATGTTAAATATAAACTAGCTAACTTAGAATTAGAAAATTCAGACTGCGAGAAAGATCTAGGTGTGTTTGTTAGCAATGATTTGAAGCCTAGAAAACAGTGTATAAGCGTTCGTAATAAGGCAAACAGGATTCTCGGGTTCATCTCTAGGAGTGTGAGTAACAGGACTGCTGATGTTATCTTAAAACTTTACTTGTCATTAGTGAGACCCCATATGGATTATGCTGTCCAATTGTGGTGTCCATATTACAGAATGAACATAGATTCATTGGAGAGAGTTCAGCGTAGAATGACAAAAATGATCTATAATATTAGAAATCTTCCGTATGAAGAAAGGTTGAAGAAATTAGGTTTACATTCGTTAGAGAGACGCAGAGTTAGAGGGTATATGATAGAGGTGTTCAAGTGGGTTAGTGGGATTAACAAAGGGGACATGACAAATGTACTAAAGCTCAGTGATAGTGAAAGAACTCGTACCAATGGTTTCAAATTAGATAAATTTAGTTTCAGAAAAAATATAGGCAAATATTGGTTTGGTAACAGAGTTGTAGATGGGTGGAATGGACTACCAAGTGCTATAGTGGGATTACAAACGGTAGGGAGCTTTAAGATAAAATTGGATAAGCATATGGACGAGAATGGTTGGGTGTGAAGGGGAATCAGCCGGGTTGGGCCAATCAGCGCTCTGCAGACCCCGTAATCCTGCGTTAATCTCTAACCGTTTTGGTAAGATGATCCTCAGGGTATTAGAGAGTTGAGCCTATAATTGGGCTTTGTAATTGTGTGGGACAGGGATCTGCCTTGCTTAGGCCAATCGGCTTTCTGCAGACTCCCATTTTCTTATGTTCTTATGTTCTTATGTATACATACGTCATTGGCAGAGGGGATGGGGGATGGCCATCAATATATTTTGCCACACTGACTATATTATAATAAATGTTCTATGTTCCTTTGCAATAATAATGGGTAAAGTGTGAAATTCAAAGGAACATATATATATATATATATATATATATATATATATATATATATATATATACTGTATATTACTGTATATATATATATATATATACAGTATATGGTACATTTGGTACATTGAATCGGGTTTGGACTAAATTACGTGCTTAATTTTAACAGTACATTCGGGGTTCATGGGAACAATACTTTGTTGTTGTTTTTTTTGTTGTGACCGTCATATGTTGGTGCCTGTTTTCACTACCTTTGTCTCAGTCTGACTGGTGTCATGGTGAGGTGAAGGTACTGGAATGATGCTATAATATTTGTTCATAATTTTGTAAAATTCTTAATAGTTTTAACTTTGTTAGTTACATTTTATATAACCTGCTTTCGTAAGGTTTGTGTTAATTTTTTAATAGATAAATAGATAATAGATCCTTCCTATGTTGAATTTAAAATAATCTGTGTATTCATTAATTTATAGGATCAAGTGTGTAGCCTGATGATGGACGACCGTCCGAAATATTGCAAGATTGAAAACAAATTGATCAAGATGGGGATCCTTCTTTTCCTAGTCGCGTTTGATGACGAAGCCTCGACGGTGACTCGTCGTAGCCACGCCGGGCCAGATGGTACCACGGTTGCAACACGACGGCGCCACGTCAATGCTGCAACGGTCAAAATTCCGGTCAAAACCGTACCCCGACGTACCCCGACGTGGCACGTGGGGAACACGATGAGGGGCGATGGACTTATGATGGTGACACGTGGCCGACCCGACGAGGACGACGCCACAACGTCAGGCAGCCTGACAGATATCATTTATACATATGCTGTTAAAGGTATTACGTTCAACGTCAAGTTTAAGGTAAGATAAGGTCGAATTATTTCTTTGTAAGGTATAGGCGTATGTTTTTTTTGTTTTATATAAAATCAAGTTTTTGTCGTAGAGAGCTGGTTCTTCGTAAATATCAATCTGTATTCATTGCCGGTATACGAAATTGATATCTAAACACTGTATCGAACGTTAAATTTTATGAAAATAGACCATGAAGTGAAGCGAAAATATTTACCAGTGGGTGACAGCGGCGACGGACAAAAAATATTCAGGAAAAATTTAAGTTTTGATCGTACATAGGCCATATATGTACCATTAGAAAGCTAATGAAAAATCCAATATATCACTTGCTTACAGAATATTCATTGTCCCATATTTTATCGGTGAAAATGGGGAGGGAAAGTATGGCCGGACTGAACAGTAACCTTTACCTACGGTGAAATTCCACATATTATTATTTTAATTTATTTTGTTGTTGAAATCTTATATAATAACCTTTCCTCTTGCCGTTCATAATTTTGTTTAAATAACAACAAACAATTATTATGGGTGAAAACCAACTAAGATGGGGAGGGAAAGTACGGGCGGACTGAACAGTAACCTTCACCTACGGTGAAATTCCACATATTATTTTTATTTATTGTTTTGTTGAAATCTTATATACTAACCTTTCCTCTTGCCGTTCATAAAAAATGTAATTAAAAAAACAATTATTATGGGTGAAAACCAATTGAGAGCGAATAGTTTGGTGCGGCTGGGATTCTATAAAAACAAAAACTATCGTTATAGATTTATTTCTATAAAATCCAATATTGATGATAGCATATTGTAAACACCGCCATCATGTTCAGCGGAAAAAATTGTTGTGATTTATTATGCAATTAAAAATAACGATAAAAAAACGATATGCCAGTACCGGTATATCTCATTTAGTATATAATATAACAGTGCGTTTAATCTCCACAGGTAGGCTACACTTCGTGATGAATAATATGTTCTCTAATTGTGGAAGGTAAAATGTATTGATATAAACCTATCTTGTGCAAAAGGATCGATATAAACATAGCTTGTGTAAGGATGGAATCGTCGAAAACACAGGAACAATCTCCTCTATCTAAACCCATCCACCCACACAAACACTACCTTGTGTTAAATTAATCAATAACACTTAGTATTTCCTTTGGCTTTTACTATTATAAACACTACTGTATTAGGTAAAATTAAATTCAATTGCATAGAGCATAATTATAATAACATTTATTGCATACCGTGTATCAGTGGCGGTCGATATAGCCACACAAGAACAATAACACACACACACGCACACACACTCGATAATTAACACACACGTGTTTCGGTAATCATACCGGTACACTGATTTTTCATTTGAACTTATTAACTCATTAACTCGTTTAATATAAGTTGATTATGGAATATTATATACGGTATATACGGTACATACGGTATAGGCATACCGTATACCATATCAGGTCTTTATTTATTCATCATGTGCGTATTTATAGTGTTGTCAGAATACTCCACTAATCCGAAGCACTGTCGGTCCGCTGCCATTCGGATTACATGACTTTTACTGTAATATATTATAACTATTTATACCCCGACGCCGCCACGTCCATGCCGATGGAACCTGATGCAGACACGCGAGACCCACGCCATCGACACGTTGTACCCGACGTTACCCGATGGTACCACGCCAAAATTCCATCGTGCAAATTTTGTTATCAAATCGAAACCTTTGGTGGCCTAGCCCGATTTGGCACATCCCGCACCGCGGGTAACACGACGCTCCCCGACGACCCCGACACAAGTTGGGGATTGCACCACGTTGTGTCCCGATATTCAAATCGGGGTTACATCGGGACCAACATCGTGAATGTGTGAAAGTGGCTTTAGGATAACGTCTTTGGATTTATGCTCAAATGACCTTGCATGAGAAGGAGAGATTTCCATACACTACAAATCGAGTAAATATATATAGGCCTACAGGTAGGTGCTTGTGAGTGTGAGAGAGGAGGGTCACGTCCGTTGCGGTCCGGGATTTTTCGACTATCCCGCGGGATACTGGTGATTAAACTTTCCAAAAATCACACACAAAAACAAACGTAGTGTCGCGGTCCTGTGAAGTGCAAAATCGAACCGATTGATATAATATCTGGAGAGATATACGCGTTTTGGAGAAAAAATCTGTTAACTCCTACAGCAGTGCCACGGCGCTGGTCTAGGACAGGCCTAGGGCAGGCCCATAAGGCGGGTGGAAAGAAGAAGGGCAAGAAAAAACCGTTACGTCCCAAAGCAAAGTGTTAGCTATATAGTCCTATGAAATCAAACAGGGCTATGGGAAAATAGGAAGCCTAAGTTAAAAGTGATAGTGAACATCGTATATCACGTAAATAAACTAGAAAAGTATAATACAGAGAACTAAAGTCAGGGGAACTTTTAACTTTTAGCTTGGGAACAGGACGTAGGCTGTAAACAAAATACCCTCGGTGACCGCAAAGACCATAAACACCTATATCCCCTCACTCTCCTGGACACGTCCCCTCCCCCTATACGATTTTACCAAAAGCGAAACTTAACCTCGACAGGAAAGGGTACCGACAAAACAAATATCGTAAATAATAGCAAACAGAGAAAAACAATATGTAAACAAATTAAATCAGTGCAGATTATTTCTCGACCATAGCATAGGTTAGTAGTGACGTTATTGGAGAGAAAGATCTCCCACGCAACCAAATGTGGTGAAAATTCGAACCTGAGCAGTGTTGAATCAAGGTGATAGGTAAAACATGAAAATTAAAATAGATAATATATATTGGTAGCCTGGAAAGTTCGTTATTTTCCTAGAGTGCCGTATATTCCGCTAACAGCCGACCAAAAACGGGAAAAGTGGTTAGGGCAGTGAGAATTCTGTTTCATAAGATAATTATTGAAAGTGTTACTTTAAGTTACTTAAAGTTTAAACATAACGAGTGTAAACGAGTGGCCCCCCCCCCCCCCGCACACTCACCACAAACCGCGTAACAAACACCTCCTTGTCCTCCACGCCCCCCCTCCCTCTCTCTCCCCCGTGTAAGGGCGGGTGGAAAAAAAAAAAAAAAAAAAAAAAAAAAAAAAAAAAAAAAAAAAATTCTACCAGAGACACCTGTACGAGGTGTAACATGAATATACACGTGGATAAAGTCACAGCATGTCAGATATGCAAGCAACCATACCACTGGGTTTGCATAGGACTGATACCAATAAATGAGGCGTACAATACAAGAGGGAAGAACCTCCATTTCTGCGATAGTTGTTTCGATATCACATGGCAAGTCATACAGACTGTAGAAAATACAGCAGTACAAGATAGACCGAAATATAGCCAAGACATAGCTACTTTTCACAGAAACTGGGGAACTATTGGGGCCTCAGGGCCCATACTAATATCACAACCCCCACACGCACACCTTCCCATGAAAATGCCCGCATTGCCTCCTGCACATCAACACACATCGCCTGCCGAACAACAACCTTTCGCACACTACAAATCCACAAACCGAGCCGCACATCTTCCCACACCTCCCCAGACCCAGAAAACACCCACATTAATTCCATCTATGGCCATTGACCACCCTACTGCTGATGATCAAATACATTTGCAGGATGAACGTAGGATGCAACAAGGCCCCATATCAGGCTCCCCTTCCACATCGCCTCCCCCCTCACCACTGCCACCTGCCCACCTACAACCGACCCGTAACTCCACCCCCCTGCAGGCCCGTACCTCCACCCCCCTGAAGGCCTCACCCACCCATACACCAAGCCCACTATCACCCACAACAACACTTAGCTCACCACATAACCCCTCGCAGCCCCAGCCACACCTACTGGGATTGTCTACACCAGTGTGCAGATATTATCTGGAAAGAAGGTGCTACTTCGGTCAAAAGGGCGAATATAATGGGAATTCATGTAGATTTGCTCATCCCAAAATTTGCAACAACATAACCAGTCATGGAAAATGTAGATTTGGTGAAACCTGCAAATACCACCACCCATCCCTTTGCAAGACATCACTTGAGAACAAGACCTGCTACAATATGAAATGCCCAGCTTTTCATATTAAAGGGACTTGGAGATATGCTAGACCTAACACGAATGGTAGCCCAAAAAACTCTCTAGCTATGCGAGGACGAGACAGAGGAAAAAGGCAAGGAGGGAAAGGGCAGATGAAGATGAAGAGACTGAGGGAGATGGAAGAGCACATAGAACACCTCGAGCACCTCCTGGCCTCCCAAGAGTGGCCAATACATCCCGAAGACTATTAGGTACACATAGTACTCCAAACAATCCCTCCATAATCTTGTTTGCAAATATCCAAGGCCTAAAAAATAGAACCACGAACAAAGTACCATTTATTAGGGGCCTGCTAGAAGAAGGAAATGCTATATTTGTGGCTCTCACAGAAACTCACATTAAAGATCAGCAAGATAGTGAGTTATGGATTCCTGGTTACAACCTACATAGGGCGGACAGAACGCATAGATCACATGGAGGTGTAGCCTTGTACACACATGACTCACTGATATGTACTGAATTCCTAAATAACAGTAACGAAGTGGTGGAAATACTTGGAGTTAAAATAGAATCCCTAAATTTAGCAGTTATTGTTACATACAGGCCTCCAGACTCATCCCGAGAAGAATTCAAAACCCAGCTCAACAAAATAAAATCAGAAGTGGAAACCCTGGGGAACCCAACACCAAATATTATATGGCTAGGAGACTTTAACCTACCAAACATTAAATGGAGACAACTAGAAAACCAGTTAGTGGCAAATAACACCGGAGAAGCAAATACTAATACGAGAGAGCTTTTTGAACTTTGTGATTTTTTTAGTCTTACCCAACATATTGCTGAACCCACACGGGAAAACAATATCTTAGACCTGGTCTTCACTAACAACGACTCTCTAGTACACAACATTAACATATCGGACACAACATACTCAGATCATAAATTAATTGAGGTCAAAACAACCTTAGAAAGTGTACAGACAACCTCAGAATCGAGAAAAAAAAAATGCCCCTTCAGTAAATTTAACTTCAATAACAAAAACATTAGGTGGGAAGAGGTAAATCAAGAAATGGAGGAAATAGACTGGGAAGATTTAATGGATAACCTGACACCAACAGAATGTCTAGTCTTAATAACAGAAACCATGACCCAAATCTGTAGCCACCATATACCTGCAAGACAAACAAAATGAAGAAGCAAACAAGATCGGGAAAGGAGGAGGCTGTACAGAAGAAGAAAATTACTCACACAAAGACGCACACATCAAAATCTACAGGATAGTCAAAAGGTCGAAATAGATAGAACATTTTTGGAAATTGAACAAAGGCTAAGAATATCATATGAACTACAATATATGGAAGAGGAGAGGAAAGCTATTGCAGGTATAAAGGAAAATTCCAAATACTTCTTTTCATACGCCAAACAAAAGGCTAAAACAACATCAAACATCGGCCCACTGAGCAAAGGGGACGGCTCTTTCACAGGAGACAAAAAGGAAATGAGCGAACTCTTAAGCAGGCAGTATGAAATGGCATTCAGTGAGCCTGATGAAACAAAAGTCATCAGAGACCAAAATATATTTTTCATGGAAACCTCCCCCACGGAAACCCCTCAGATGCTGGATATTAATTTCGGTCCAAAAGACATAGAAGAGGCCATTTCCAACATGCCATCCCACTCTGCACCAGGCCCGGACTCATGGAATTCGATCCTAATCAAGAAATGTAAGGAAAACCTCTCAAAACCCCTGGCTATAATGTGGAGAAGGAGTCTAGACACTGATGACATACCAGATAGCTTGAAAAACGCAATAATTGCCCCACTGCATAAAGGAGGGAGTAAAGCACTACCAAAAAACTACTGCCCGGTAGCTCTAACCTCTCACATCATTAAAGTTTTCGAGCGAGTCCTGCGAAGCAAAATTTCAACATTCATGGAGACAAATTAACTACACAACACCGGTCAACATGGGTTCAGAGCGGGAAGATCATGTCTCTCACAACTTTTGGAACACTATGACAAAATTCTTAAAGCGCTAGAAGAAAAGAAAAACGTGGATGTCATTTACACCGAATTTGCTAAGGCATTTGATAAATGTGACCATGGTATAATAGCCCACAAACTGAAAGCAAAAGGTATAACTGGGAAAATCGGACGGTGGACATACAATTTCCTCGAAAACCGAAAACAATCAGTAGCAGTAAACCAAGTCACATCTGAGCCTTCGGATGTCAAAAGCTCAGTGCACCAAGGAACAGTGCTAGCGCCCCTTCTGTTCCTCATACTAATTTGCGACATAGATACCAACACCAGACACAGTACGGTGTCGTCTTTTGCTGATGACACAAAATTAAGCAAGATAGTAAACACACAAGAGGACACGGGCCGACTGCAGGAAGACATTAATGTAGAGTTCCAGTGGACCAGGGAAAACAACATGCAATTCAATGAGGAAAAATTCCAATTAATACGGTACGGAGATAATAATGGTGTTAAAGAAATTACAAATTACTTAACAGAATCTAACCACATAATAGAACGGAAGACAGTGTGAAAGACCTTGGGGTATTAATGTCTGAAAATATGGGTTTCAAAGTACAAAACCAGGTCAAAGTGGCGGCTGTGAAACGTCTAACGGGTTGGATTCTGCGTACTTTTAAAACACGCGGTGAATTACCTATGATAACGCTCTTCAAATCTCTAGTGCTACCGCAGCTTGAATACTGTAGCGTATTGACATCCCCGTGTGTACAAAGAAATTTAATTTCGCATATAAGTTCGATAAAACATCTACACTATTGGGAGCGTTTAAGAGCACTGAATCTGTACTCACTGGAACGTAGAAGAGAACGTTACCTAATAATATACACGTGGAAAATCGCAGAGGGTTTAGTACCAAACCTACATACTCCGACAGTCATGAAATTCAGTGATAGGAGAGGCTGGGAATGCGAAATCCCCCGGATGAATAACAGGGGTGCTATGGGCTCTCTGCGAGAGGGCTGGTTATCACACAGAGGTCCACGGCGAGTAAGAGACATGAGGGACATCTCGTTAGACAACTTCAAGAGAGCCCTAGATGTGGATCTACAAAAAGTGCCAGACGAGCCCATCCTCGCAAGGGAGCGAGCTGTCGCTTTAAACAGTCTACTGCACCAAATCACCACCCATAACGAGGGGCGTCGCGCTCCTTGGTGCCGCTAGAAGAGTGGCGAACACATCAAAAGGTATCAAAAGGTAAAGGTAAGTATATACTGTATATATATATATATATACAGTATATATATATATATATATATATATATATATATTGTGACGCACCCCAGTGCTGGGCAACGCAACCTGATTGTACTCCTTGGTACTCCACTGTACCGCCCGTGATCTGGCTACCGTCAGCCGCTATGTATATTGAGTGTGACAACTTATAACTATGTTCTTTGTATCTCTGCAAAGGTCTCGTCATGTGCTAACCAGTGGTGGGTTTTGTTTTAAGCCATGTCGAGACCTTCCATTTAATATGTAGTATCAATAGAGAAGTTGATAGATAGGATAATGGGAATTCAGAGAGAGAGAGTGAGTTGGGCTTCAGAGCAAGAGGGTAGCAACACGCCGCGCTGCCGGCCGGGTGGTTGCCAGACGTATGGACTGGTTGGCAGCCTTGCCCTTATAGCTAGGCGCGATAGGGTTGGTAGTCCATTGTTGCCTGCCTGGGCTGGGCCCATGTTGTCGTACAGCACACTGCCTGGAGGTTGGCTGTGTGTTCCTGTACTAGGTTGCCTAGAACCTTTGAGATTCTAACATCCCTTGCTCTCTCTCCCCACTTCTCACGGTTGCACTCTTTCTCTCTGACGACATTACTCTCATTTCATTCTTCTCTCTATTTAAATGCATAACCTTCCCTTGAGGTCCTAAAGGAGTTTCAGCACTCACCTCTCGTATTACTCTTAGGACAAGCATATATTTACATGTATTAGATTTAAGGGGTTAATGTGAACAGCGATCTTCTTGATGAGGATAGTTGGTGAACGTTCTACATGTTCACGAGTTATATGCCCTGCTCATCATCCCATTTGTGACTAGACTGGTGCCATGTGTAAGAGCCCGACCATGCCCAGGAGTTGTCTGTAGAGGGACGAGGACTTAGCCTTGATTTGCATACCGAGCCAGGAGCGAGTGTAGCACCCGAGACTACAGCTCGCTCGTAGTGCCGGTATAGTAGAGTAACGTAATTTATCTGTCCTTGTGTTCTCTACAGTCTTCTCCTGGGTTCTCGCTTTCGGTGCTGGGACTCGTTGTTCCTGTGACTTGGCCTGCTAGCTAGAACACATGGGGATGATGAGTGGGATATATCTTTATTTTACTATGCATTGCAGCTCTCTTTAAGTATATATCTATAACACTTTACAATACACATTACTCACACACAAGACAACACTATTAATACTTTCATGTATCAATTAACTGCACTGTCGTTTTGCTGCTGTGTCCGGAGTTCTGTTGCGTAGGGCGCATACGGACTCGGAGGGGAGACAGAGTGAGAGAAGCGAAGTAGCCTATGCGGTAGTAGGCTACCGGCGCAGTACTGTTGCCTGCAACCTTTTAGTTATTCCAAGTATAGATTCATTATTATAATAAGTGACTACTGTTTATGTTCCTCCCATGTGTATTATTAGGTATCTACTGGATCATGAACATCTTGTATGCTACATGCTAGTGCATGTTAGTAGGGGACAGTTAGTGTAGTGCACGCGCTTTCAAGTAGGCGTGTACATTTGTCATTTAGCATTTCACTGTCATACCTTTAGCCTGCTTCTATTCTACATTATTAGAGGCTTAATATTAACGTAGTTTCTTGAGTATTGCATTTCTTTAGTAATAACGTAACCTATAAATGTCTGAGGGAGTTTAGCCTCATAGCCTACCCCTGTTGTACACTTTCGCCGAGTTAAGGTACCTCGTTACCGTAGACGATAACTCTGTAGGGCGTTGGTGCTTTTGTTGTCTGGAGCATATAGTATTTGGGACTGGAATCGAGCGTGTCGTTGTCACTTAAGCCATTTCTGTCCTACGATCAAGAATCCCGAATATGTATTGCCAATCCAGCCGTAACAAAATGGCGACCTTGCACAAGATTCAGTAGTATCCTATCACATGTTTTTTGGAGAACTATTCTATGCTACCTAGTAGAGCTGGCTAGAATTTTCTTGCATATTGGAGGAATTTTTATTGTGTCATTATTGTATTGGTGGACTTGCAGATTGTTTCGTTAGGTGTCTAGAGTAGAGTCATTCAAGCATCTTTAACATTTTGTGAGTCGAGACTGCAATTGGTAATAAGCACTTTTTTTTGTTTATGAACAGCAATTGTATAACCAGCACTATGTCTAATGACTCATCATTTACGGGGGAGGATAACACGGTACAGCCTAGTGACCAGCAAGTACAGCAGATATTTAGGGAGGGGAGTGTTATAAGTGGAGAGAGGGATTCCCGGGCATTTTTGCAGACACCTTTGACCGAACAGCGCCTGCAGGCTATTGATTGTTACGGTCTTCGCTGTTTAGCCACGGTTTTGGGGCGGGACTGTCCTGACAGTTGGCCCAAGAAGAATTTGGTGGCATGTTTGTTGGGTGATGGCGATGGGGCGGTGGGTGGAGTGGGGTCTTGGGGGGTTCCCTCCAAGCCTCCATTCCACTCTACCCCTGAGCTGGGCCCTCAGCCAGCGAGTCTTAGCACGATGCAGCCGGAGGGTTCTCAATGGCAAGCTGGCTTACCCGTAAACACGTCTCGGTGTGGATCCCCCATTTTGTGCTCTCCCCCCCCCAGGCCTGTCTCCTGAGATGTTATTTCAGCTAGAACTAGCTAAGTTTAAGCTGCAGGAGACTCAGATACAACAGGCTAGTATAGAACGCATAGAGGTTGCTAGAATCCAAGCCAATCAGGATGCAACCAGGTACCAGGCTGAAATGGATGTCGAGAAGTCTAGAGTAGAGACCACGGGGCGTCATCTCGGTGGTGGGCACCGGGTTACAGACTCACTTTCGCATTTAATTAAGTTAGTACCCGCATTTGATGAGACAGCAGTGACTGAGTTTTTTGCTCGTTTCGAAAAGAAGTGTCGTGAGTATGACTGGCCGGAGGTTAAATGGGCAGCATTAGTTTCATCACGTCTAGTGGGTAAGGGGTTGAAAGCCTACGATGCACTGTCACTGGACGAGAGTGTCGTGTATGGACTGGTGAAGGAGGCTGTGCTCCGGGCCTACGAACTGCAACCCGAAACTTATAGATTGAAGTTCCGTGGCGTGAATAAGAAGAGCGACGTCAGTTTTATGGAGCACGCACGGGACTTAACAGATGCATGTAATAACTGGTTTCGGTCCGAGCACGCAGAGTCGGCTGAGGAAATTAAGCAACTTTTCTATCTGGAACAGTTTTACAAATGTACTGGAACCGATCTAACGCTGAACATTAAGGAAAAATGTCCCAAGACAGTAGAGGAGGCTGCCAAGATGGCAGACCTCAGATTATCATTGATTCGTGGTTGCGGTGCCGCTCAGAGGGCTGAGTCAGGGCAGAAGGGGCGCTATACCCCACCCACCAGAGTTTTCGATAATAACAAATCCTATGACACACATAACCACAATAAAAGCATTGCACCTAATAACACCTACAAACACAAGCCTCTCCCGTTTACTAAAGGTCAGGCCCCTTCTTCGCCCGCACAAGGGAAGAAGCCCATTGGGGATGTGAAATGTTACAAATGTCAGAAGCTAGGCCATTATTCACGTGAGTGCCCTAGTAACACTCCCGCTAAGCCGGTGTCATTGGTTCACAGTATCGGTGTGTCTCTGAAGGCTGCAGCAACTGCCCGGGGTAGGTTGTCAGCAGCTGAGGCACACGCGGTAAAGAAGCGTACGGAAGGCTCGACACCTGTCCGGGACACTTTCTGTAGCCATCGGGGACACGGGTTTGTGAGCTGGGGGAGTGAACTACGGAGGGTTGACTTGTTGAGGGATACGGGGGCTTCGCAAACTTTGTTGAGGAACTTCACAGGGAAACCGATAAATGCGGCCAGAGTTGTTGTGGTGCAGGGTATAAATGCTACGAGGTCATACCCACTTGTGAGGTTGGAGTTGAGAGTGGGAGAGGTGTGCAGGGAGCTGGATGTAGGGATCGTTGAGTGTTTGCCAGTTGAGGGCGTCGACCTTCTTCTCGGCAACGACTTTGCGGTGCCCACTTCCGGGACTCCACCCTTAGTCGTTGCCGAGAGGGCGGCCGACGTGGATGGTGAGAATCGGGAATGGGTTGGGAGGTGCCAACAGGATGAGATGGCCTGTATGGTAACCCGATCTCGCTCTGCGGCTCCTGCACAGCCTAGCACTCAACCTCGGGGACAGTGGAGGAAGGATCAGGAGAAGGTTGCTAAGGGCAGGAAAAGGGACATTGATTCTGCTGCACTTCTCGGTGATTCGGTACTTGGACCTATAATAAACACGGGAGTTGACTCTGGCCCAGAGATGGTGTGTAACAAGGCAGAGTTGGGTAAGACTTCGCGTGAGGCAAGAGCTGTAGCGAGAGCCACTAAGGCAGTAGAGCCTACTAGCCGGGGTAATGTCTTATTACAAAACCATCTTGATGCATTGACGCCCGGGGACATTAGTGAGCAGCAGCTGCAAGACGCTAGCCTAGCTCGTTATAGCAATGGTGCCATAGAGTTGGAGGAAGATGGGGATGCGAGCCGGGAGAGACTTATAGGTTGCATGGCAGCGGCAGGTAATAACTTGGTTAATGCACAGGCGGTCATGAAGCACCAGTATGACGCCAAGGTGAAGCTTCGGGAGTTTTCGGTGGGTCAGGAGGTAATGTTGCTTTTACCTTTGCCTGGACACCCCCTTTCTGCCAAGTTCATTGGGCCGTATGTGGTGGCTAAGAAACTGTCCGACCTTGATTATCTCGTTGCAACACCTGACCGTAGGAAAAAACATCAGTTATGTCATGTTAACCTCATGAAAGAGTATGTGAGACGCCCCTCAGAGCCTCTCACTGTCCCTGTGCTGGCCTGCAGCGGCCAGGGTGGAGAAGGAGGTGGGGACAGTCATGCTGCTGAGGAGGATAGCTGGGACTGTGTCATTTCCGCGGAACAGTGGGCGGGGAATACTGAACAAGAGGCTAGGCAAGCTGTAAGTCACCTGCCTGAGCACCAGGGTGCTGCTGTCCTAGGCCTGTTCAGGTCATACCCCTCTGTTTTCGCCGAACACCCAGGTCTCACTACTCAGGTAACGCACGACGTGGACGTCGGTGATAATGTGCCCTTCAAGTCAGTGCCCTACCGTGTGCCCCCGGTAAAGTTGCCAGCTTTACGGGAGGAGTTAAAGTACATGGTTGAGAGAGGGATGATCACTGAAGGTTATGTGAAGTGGACATCACCCGTCACGTTGCAGCCAAAACCTGACGGCAAGGTGCGGTTCTGCATAGATTTTCGTAGGCTAAATGGCTTGACCACCACCAACCCTTACCCTTTGCCTCGAGTTGACGACAGCGTGGACAAGATAGGGAATGCAAAGTACCTTACTAAAATTGATCTTGTAAAAGGCTACTGGCAAGTACCCCTGTCGGACCGAGCTAAGCAAGTTTGTGGTTTTGTGGTAGATGGCAAGACCTACCAATGTAACGTAATGCCTTATGGGCTTAAGAACGCACCTGCCACGTTTCAAAACCTGATGAACGATATTTGTGACGAAATCCCTAACTGCACGGTCTACCTTGATGACGTGATAGTATATGATGACGATTTTGAAAATCACCTAAGGCACTTAGAGACCCTGTTTAGGAAGTTGCACGATGCTGGGCTGGTGGTGAACCTGAGGAAGTGCGAGTTTGTAAAGGCTACTGTGCAGTATCTTGGCTTTGTGGTCGGGTTAGGCCGGGTGTGCCCCCCCCTGAGCAAGATACAGGCTATCAATATGTTTCCCAGGCCCACCACTAAGCGCCAGGTCATGCGGTTCCTAGGTATGATAGGCTATTATAGGCGCTTCATCCGGGGATACTCTACTGTCTTAGCACCGTTAACTGATCTACTGTCGAAGTCAGTGAAGTTCTGTTGGGCTGCGGAGTGTCAGAGGGCTTTCGACCTAGTCAAGCACCTGCTGTGTACACATCCGATTTTGAGGGCCCCAGACTTCTCCAGGAGTTTTCAGCTGGCGACTGATGCCAGCGGTGTGGGTGCCGGGGCAGTGTTACTGCAGACTGATTCCGAGGTGGGATCCCCTGGTTTTGGCGGCTTCTGCTAGTAGGGTGGGTTGTAGGGCTGGGGTGGTGGTGATCTTGCCGTCTTTCTGTTCGCCAATTTCTTCATGGGAACTATCGAAGAGGAACTCCTGGCTGCCCACCGGCCCACTGTCTACTGCAGGTACATCGATGATATCTTCGTGCGGGTGAAGGACCTGGACGAACTCAGGGACCTCCAGCAGCGCTTCATGGCCGCCTCCGGACTCAACTTCACATACGAAGAAACCACCGATGGTTATCTACCCTTCCTCGACCTCCTTGTCTCCCTCCACGACCACGGCTTCAAAACTACAGTGTACACCAAACCTACTAACAATGGCCAATGTCTTAATGGGGAAAGTGAATGCCCTAAACGATACCATCAGTCCACCATCGCCGCCTATGTCAGGAGAGCCCTCACCCATTGCACCACCTGGAATGACACACACAATGAATTGGAAAGGCTCACCCAGGTCCTAGTCAACAATGGGTATTCCAACACTGACGTCACCAATGCCATCAACCACCACCTAGAAAAATGGTACAAACAAGACCCCCCTAGCACCAACCCGGCCAATGACATTACATTTTTCTACAGAAACTACATATCTTCCGACCACACAACAGACGAATCCATTATGAAAGAAATAATTCACAAAAACGTCCTCCCCACCAACCCTGACAATAAAATAAAACTCATTATTTACTACAAATCTCCTAAGACCTCCAACCTTGTCCTCCGTAACCGCCCCATTTCCACCAACCAACCGAAAGACGATCATGTGATATACCAGCATATTTGCACCTCTGGGGATTGTGGACCCCTATCCTATGTTGGAATGACACAGACTCGCCTTTCCCGTCGACTAACCCTCCACCTTCAATCTGGCGCTATAAAAGATCACTATCATGCCCCCCACCATCTTGCCCTAACTCGCGCCGACCTAGACAAACAAACTACCATACTCGACAAAGAATCAGACCCCAGAAGACTAGCTATTTTAGAAGCTCTATATATCCAAACGCTCAACCCCAGCATCAACAACCAAACACAAGACCTTCAAATTCTTCCTTCAGGCAAGCGCTACAGGCATACTGCCCTCGTTCCTCTCGCCCTGTGCCCCCCTCCCGTACCTTTCCGCGATCAGCACACTACTGACAACACCAACCAATCACAGCCACCCACAGCCAACAACCAACCACCGATAAGATTTAGTGCCCGTCTCGCGAATAGACTGCCTTCCACCAATGAACAGCCACCCCCCACCCAGTAGCTCCGCCCACCTACCTATTCTTGATCCTCGAATTTTGTATAAATATGTTGCTTTGTCCTTATTCTAATCATTACCTGCCCATTCCCTGAAGATGCAAGATGTTTACTTGTGAAACGTTGGATCCACCATGAATTTTGCTAACCTGTTGTACCTCATCTCTGAACCCCAGAGGAAAATTGTTAGAAATATTGAAAGCTGTAACAATAAAATACTGAATGCTGAAACTGCTGTTGCCTTTAACCTCGTCTGTTTAAAAGATAATATATATATATATATATACAGTATATATATATGTATATATACAGTATATATATATACACGTTTAGTGAGCCCAATCTACTATATTTATGTCTATTTTTATATCAGACTATACCTACTACTGATCGATGAACAAAAATATAAATAAGTAGATAAAACAAAACAAATACAAACAACATAATTATCTGCTGGCTCAGGGGTCATAGCAATACTTTAAATAACTGGATGCTTGTCGGGTTGAATGTGGGACTGAAACCGTCAATTCAAAAGGATCAGGATGCCACAATACGAGACAGGAGTGTGGGATATGAGGGTTCAGAGGGGGAATAAAAGATATACACTGTTGGTTCTTTAGGGATCTAATTCGCTGCTTTTTGATAACATGAACGAGAATGGGTTTGAGAAAGTGTAACGTCAAAACAAAGGGCTAGATCTTTGTGTACGGTACTACTCTGCGTATGCACATATGATAATCCTTAGAGTATCCTCAAGGGAAGCACGGAACAGAAATGACTTCTCACATGAGGCTCGTTGTCTTTCTTCAAACCAACTAGAGTAGAGTAGACCAATACATTTTAATATGCACATTTGAAAGTGGATATCGTATATCTAACTCATTTTATCAACTCTATATATCATTGAAAGAAAACTCACCTTTTTTGTAATTAAAAAATGTAAACATTCATATTTCCACAATCCATCCACTAACATCAATCGAAGCATCTATCCGTCTGGCTATCTATAAATCAAATATTTGTTTTATCAATCTATTATAATCCTGTATACATCCATCCATCTAAACTCGGTAGTAACCTATAAGATGATCCTCAGGGTATTAGAGTGTTGAGCCTATAATTGGGCTTTGTAATTGGGGTTGTGTTGGACAGGGATCTGCCTTGCTTAGGCCAATCGGCTTTCTGCAGACTCCCATTTTCTTACGTTCTTATGTTCTTATGTTCTTATGTTCTTAAATGTGGACGAGACTGTCACGCTCAATGGGTACCGGACTGTAAACACGATAATGAGTGTTATTGTTATGGAAATCAACCACGTGTAATTTTAGACATAATAATTGCACACACAAACACACACAGACACAAAAACACACACACATTTACTCTCTCTCTCTCCCCTCTATGGTTTTATTGTGCCAGCTGATCTTTATGCCAACATTTCAACACTCTTACAGTATAACCCCACTCGCCACGCTGAGAGAGAGAGAGAGAGAGCGAGAGAGAGAGAGAGAGAGAGAGAGAGAGAGCGTATGATAACCAGCTACTTTCAAAGATTCAAATGGAATAAGTAGGAAGTAGGTTGGGTAGAACCAAGATAAGTAATATATTTCATTACACTTCGACCCGCCACGTAGGTCGATAGTTAAGTTAAATTTACATATTCTTATATAAATTCACGTATACAAACTGACTATGGAGATCTTTTGAAACAGGTGGGCGTCATAGGCATGTGATAAGGAGTTGCTAGAACTCCCGTTTCATTTGTCTGGCTTCCCTCACTGTTTATGTGTGTGTCTCTACTACACACAGAGTAATCCAACCGGCTCTCATAAACATCTATTCATTTCACAACACTAAGCAACCACACCGCACTTAATTCCAATAAACCAAATAGAAAAAAGAAAAAAAACACACGTTAAATATAGCGACTATCACTCTTTTAACTTTGGCTGAGACGCTTGTTACTGGCAACTTTGACTTTGTCTCCTCCATACACATAGAAAAGCGGGGCGATCAGAACTTACTTTCAGTAAAAAGAGCAGAATCATAAATAAAAGAAAGTGGAAGAACAGGATAGCACAGAAGAAGGCGTTGTGCTAAAATTGAATAGAAAGACAATGTTGGAGGGAGAGAGGATGCGAATATCATAGGCAGATAATTCATAAGATATGAAGAAAAGACGGAGAGGAGAAGGGAACTTTATATTAAGTTTGCCCTGTCGTTCTTGATGGCTGTCATACCTCATAAAAACAGTACTTTACCTTAGCTATAGTGAGGGAAGGTACGGAGAGGGGGAGGAATGGGGGGTGGGGGGTGGGCTTAACACAATATATATGGGATGAAAGAAGGATGGTAATGATGAGAGGACACGGATGAGGGAGAAATTCAAATATATGAATGATAGGAAAATGTGAGGTAAACTTTGTTATATATATAATATAATTATATATATATATATAATTATATATATTGTTATGTTTCTGGGGGAGGTGAAATGACACAAAAAATAGGCCAAACTTGAAATTCACAACTAATGACAAACCCTCTCCCAAATATCCAGGTTCAAGGAAAATACTAGAATAACAATTCTTAATTTAATTAAAATTAAATATTTTAATGTAACAAAGAAAAAATCAGTCTCTTCAGGACGAGCAATAAGAATATATAATTATTATGTTCTTTCCAACAACCAACCATACTCCTAAATTCGATTAATGAAATTTACAAACACATGTGGCAGTCCGTGGATTCGAACCCAGGATGCTCACACCGAAAATCAACACCTTATACATCGCACCACGAAGACAGTTATGCAGTAAAATTATCAGAAAATATACAAGGACAAAATAAATAACTATATAGCTTTACTGAAGTAATGCAAGGTAAAATAACTAACACATAAGAATTAACATTTTCTCAAGATTACTGAAAATGGTTAATATCTGTTTAATAACTTGAGGAAATGCACACAATACTAAAAAAAGCAATACAAGTAATTAATACAACTATTTAAACTTGAACAAATATTCCTCCTTTAAATACAATAAATATGGGGTAACTAAATTAATCTGATCAAATTCACAAACTTGGAAATTAACCCGGGACCTGCGGGGAGACTCATAAGAGTTCCCCCGGCGCACTGCGGGTAGACTCTTAAGAGCAGAGCCTTTGAACACGTACCAAAACCGCGCGTTTATAGCCAGGCGGCTGAAAATTGGTGTGGGTATAGTACTACATGTCAACTCTCGACACCACCCCGCCAAACGCTCGCCCCGCACTCGTGCAAGCACCACCGCGCCAGTAACCACGCACTAGTCATGGAGCCCACACGTCCCTCACGCTCGCTCCCTGATGACACAACCAGCCCTCCTTCTGGTGGTGTTAGCCGCCGTGGAAGGCAGAGGGTGGCTGCTAAAGACCCTAGCTACCAGTACGACACGCCCTACAGCTCGGAGGACGAAACACCTGCACCCAAAGCACAAAAAACACGTGCAAGCAGGGCAATGGCACAGAGGTCATTGGTCTTTCGGGACACTGCCACCACGACCCAGGCCACTACAACAACCACTACCACCACCACTGCCACCACTGCCACCCCTGCCACCGGTACCAGCGACGCAGGAGGCCGCCCTAGGGCTGCAGAACCTGCGGGGGCAGGAGAAATGAAAGGCACGGGCGTAGGGAAGAGAACCCGTACGCCAGCCACAGTGCCCCTACCACCACCACCACCACCACCACCAGCCGCCCCTGGCCCGGCTGCCCCTGCCGCCCCTGCTGCCCCTGCCGCCCCTGCCGCCCCTGCCGCCCCTGCCCAAGGAACAGGGAAGGGGAAGGGGAAAGGGAGAGGGAAAGCGACTGCTGGCCCTGCTGGCCCTGGTGTCCCTGCCGGCGCTGCTGCCCCTGTTGTCCCTGCTGCCCCTGTTGCCCCTGCTGCCCCTGCCGCCCATGCCGCCCCTGCCCAAGGAACAGAGAGAAGGGCGACAGGCACCACCATCATCTTGCCATCAAGGCCACGCACCACTGCTGCCCCTGCCGCCGCTCCTGCCACCGCCTCTGCTGTCCCTGTCCATAAGACTCCCGCACTTGCCAAAGTGACCCGGAAAACTCTGACACCATCAAAGTATGCCGCCCTGCTGTTTGATGGTGATTCGCAGGACATTGGCAGCCCGGGTTTCGACGACGAAGCCCTAGCACGGGACCAAGGGTGGGGGGATTTGGGAGTGGACAGTGGGAGTGAGTCCGACGTCGGTGACGAAAATGAGGAAGGGCATCGTCTGTCAAGTGAAGAGGAGGGTAATGATGATGAAGTGCTGTATCGCGACCATGGAAGCGATATTTCAGACGATGAAGCAGACGCAGACGACATTCCGATCCCTCAGCTGCCTTCGTTCGATTGGTCTGACGGGGTCAATTTTGTACCTGACGTGCTCCAGTTCAATCCTGGGACGTCAGGAACAACTGACGACTGGCCCTGTGATGATCAAGCGAACGAAAGCGACTTCTTCCTCGCTTTTTTCGACATGGAGGTAATGACGTACATCGTTGCCCAAACAAACGCCTACTACAGGTGGGTGTTTGGCAGATTGGACGTCCTTTCTCCAAAAGCGAGAATACGAGGCTGGGTGGATACGACTGTGGAAGAATTTCTGACGTTCTTTGCCTTGTTGTTCCTCATGCCTCTGATCAAGAAGCATGTGTTGCAACACTATTGGAAGCACGACCCTCTCATCGCCACCCCAACTTTCAATAAGTTCATGACTCGTGACAGATTTTTGTTGCTGCTAAGATTTATGCACTTTGCAGACAACGAAAATCCTAACAGGATTGACAGGATATGGAAAGTTCGGGATGTGTTCACCATGTTGTTGGAGAGGTATAGGAAATACTTTTACCCCTTCCTCAATTTGGTGATTGATGAGTCGCTCGTGTTCTTCAAAGGACGTCTTGTTTTCAAGCAGTATATCCCCTTGAAAAGGCATAGGTTCGGAATCAAGCTCTTCGTTTTGTGTGACTGCGAAACTGGAATAGTGCTTGACATGATCGTGTACACAGGCACTGACATTGACATACCGAAAGCCGCTGCCAATGACCACATGGGCATGTCAGGTGCCATCGTCAGGAAAATGTTGGCACCTTACCTGGGCAAAGGCCACATCATCTACACTGACAACTAGTATACTTCTCCTGCTCTCTGCCAGTTTCTTTATGACAACCAAACGGGGTCATGTGGGACTGTCAGAAAGACAAGAAAGTTTATGCCAAAGTTCACAGGTGATGTCATTCCTCTCACAGATGCCTCCTCCAGTGACACACCTTCAGAAGACGACCTGGCCCAGGAACACCGCGAGAGGCATGTGCGAAGAAGGCGACGAAAGGGGCAGAAATACAAGCAGCTCGAGAAGTGTGGGAAACTGATAGCCCTGAAGTGGAAGGATAAGCGAGACGTCCACCTGCTTTCCACCGTCCACACAGGTGCCCAGGTGGATTCTGGCAAAATCCACTACCGAACCAGGAAGACAATCTACAAGCCCGAGATGGTAGTGGACTACACTAAAAACATGCACCTGGTGGACAAGTCTGACTGTCAGCTGTCAGGCGTTGAGTGTCTGAGGAAGACTGTGAAGTGGTATCACAAGCTCTTCCTCCACCTCGTTGATATAACGATGCTGAACGCCTACAACTTGTGGTTGGTGAAAAAGGATATGGCCCCAAACCAGAAGCTGAAATTCCGGGAGTTCGTCTACAACGTCTCCTACCAACTCCTGGAGAAGTATGGCACCACCACTCACAGACATATGGCATGGCGTGGGGATCACGTTCCTGACCGCATCCAGCTGGGTGTCGAAAGACACTACCCCATCAACACTGAGATGCTTGGCACTCGTCACAGGCAGGCGCAGTGCACCGTCTGCAGCTCCAGTGTCAGGAAACCCCATGTCACGAAAAGAGTCACCTCAATGTGCGCCGAGTGCAAAGTTCCACTCTGCCTGGGTGACTGCTTCAGGGACTACCACACCTTCAAGAACTACTGAGTGTCGCCCCCTGCCATGCCCTGCCCTGGACTCGCCCCGTGCCCTGCCCTGGACTCGCCCCCTGCCCTGCCCTGCCCTGGACTCGCGCCCTACCTTACCTGACCTGACCTAATTGATCACGCTACCTCATAATGTAACATATATATTATATAATGTATAAGTTCCAAAGATGTCCCTGTGATATAGCTTTTACATTATATAATTGTATGTTTCATTATTTAGTTTATAAGTTTCAAAGATTTACATGTAATATGCCTTCTTTTTTAGTATATCAATATATATGTTTGTTATTAGCCAAAGTAATGTGTATATAATTATTTTCTTACCTCAAATGAATTGTACAACAATAAATATGTTTCAATAAATCCTGTCAAACCTACTAAGATAATAAAAAAAAACAATAAAAAAACAAAAAAAACAAGGTCATGTCATTGTATTCTTACAATATGATATATTCTATGAATATTTCATATTGTTTGAATACAATGGCATGATCTTGTAAAAAATTTTGTTTATCAAAAATGTTCTAGACAATATAAAACCTTCCCCATAACCCCCTCCTGGATTCGATCCCACTACCCTACGACACTTTGTGTTTTCCAGTCCACGACCTTACCAACCATGCCACAGGAGCTCATACCAAATATCACTCAAAACTTCGTGTCTACAATCGAAAGGACAATATACAACAAAAAATGAATTATCCCACCAATTTACGTTTGTAAATTGATGGGATTATCAATTATATCATGCCAAGGTTTATAAAAGTTTGTCTCTGTCAAGAATTAGTAATTATATAACTTTATTCTGTCAAAAATTGCCAAAACACTCAGCAAAATTGCCCCTCTCAGTGCGACTCCACTCATTTTCACACGGTCAAGCGGTCACGAGGTGACCCTTGCCGTCCTTTATGCCCCAGCTACACCAGCAACAGCAGCTTTGTCTGGGAACAAAATTGGTATAAATACAATAATGGATAAAATACTCTTCACAAATACATTTGTATTGTATAATATTGTAAATAAAAAAGAATAATAACTGTGTGGGTGTCGAAAATTGCTCAACCAGCTTTCTTATGTCTCGCCTATGCGCGTATATTGGATTATACATAGTCATGACTGTCATACAAATAATTGCAGTAGGTCTCGAATATACATTTAGATTGCATATTACTTCGAAATAAATAAGTAAACGTTTCTCTGGTGGCAATCTACCATTTCGCAAGTGTAAGGAGACACCAGTCTATATTTAGCTCTCTATCACAAAAGGCAATCTGCCTGTGTTGACTCAGCACCGTCGCTGGTGGTCTATAATATAGTACTTTATTTACAGTCAATGGCCTACATGTTTCTGTGGTACTTCACATGTGTCTAAAATGCAATGTCTGCTTGCATAAAAATGCAATTCTGAAGTCCATTTATACGTACGACATATGCATGTCTCAGTTTCTCTCTCTCTCTCTCCATTCCTGACTCATGTTATTGTAGACCTGTTGATGGCAACGAACACCAGCCATCTGGTAGACATAAGGTTCAAAATACCAAGACATCAATACGCCTGGGGCACCTCCACAATTATCACAAAGCTGGTTATCTATCTAGAGATCTGCCTGACTTCCATCTCTCCACGACTCACTCACTCACTCACTGCACCCCTGCATGCCTCCCTCCCACCCACCCACCCCCAACCCACCCTTTCAGGCTTCCGTCTGATAGAAACACATTCACAATTTGCGTAAATATCGCATCAATTGGGCTATATGCGGTATATTCCTTGTTATATGGGACGCCTACATATGTACACGTCTTTATTATAGCATGACAGTGCTCTAAATACAAGATTTACGTGATATTTATGGCGTAACACACCCTCTCCCCCTTTCATTCCCAGCACAACTCAGTCACACCTTGGTTCACGCATAGAAACTCATTGATAATGTGCGTAAATATCGCATGAATTGGTCTATATGCGGTATATATTTTGATATATGGCACGTATACATACGTACAAGTCTGTATTATAGCATGACAGTGCTCTACGTACAAGATATACGTGATATGTATGGCGTAAACCACACTCTCAGCTCATAAATTGCCGCCAAACCTCCAACACATCTTCATTCCCGCCTACAAATTCTCTTATAATTCCCTTATATATTGCAATTTTTGGTCACTATGAGGCATATTCATTGTTATATGGGTGGCCTACACACGTATACATACTCTAAATAGCCTAAAAGGGCTCCAAA
The DNA here is from genome assembly GCA_032716605.1 of Paralithodes platypus. Classification (NCBI taxonomy): domain Eukaryota; kingdom Metazoa; phylum Arthropoda; class Malacostraca; order Decapoda; family Lithodidae; genus Paralithodes; species Paralithodes platypus. Next base: position 53,977,117 of record CM064578.1, read on the forward strand.
AAGGAGATATACGTGATAATACGCGGTAACCCACCCCCTCCTCCCTCTCCTTCTATCCCCTGGGCGCGTGAAAATTCGGCCGGGAAATCTCGCCGCTCGATGACAATCTAGCCGCGCAGTGCCATTCGCTCCACATTTTTCAACTACGGACCGTTCCCCTACCCCCCCCAGACATTTTTGGGGGGGTCAAATATATATGGGCCGATGCACGCAAACATTCCCTACACGATGATGTACTTTTTGTCGAAATTGGCAAGAGGTCCCAAAATCATCATAGGTGCGCACAGTCTTACCCTGTAGAAAACCCCCTGTGCGCCGCGGAGAGGTTAATCACACGCTAATTAATGCTTACCACTTATAACATTAACAAATGCAATCGAAAGTAAATAACAAAATAATATGAATTTACTGAACACTTGATGATAATTAATTATTAACTGATCACTAGATAGCCTAAACTTATAATAATGCACAATATCAATAATAGGCTATAATATGGGACACACTTATATACTCAACACTCAAATCACAGGAATCAGCTTGCAGGTTGCTTAAAATCGTTTGAAAGTAGCCTGGAGAGAATAGCACTTCACAAGTTATAATAATCACTATGTACAGAGAGAGAGAGAACAGGCATGGTCGTCAGCTGGTCTAAGAGTCGAAACTGCAAGGACGCAGGGGGTATATTATATCCCACCAGAAAACTAGAATTTTCTAGTGCTCTCGTGAATGCCATGACGCATGGATGGGGGAGACAGGCAAGAGCCTGACAGGTCTGGAACTTGCGAGAAGCAAGCACATAAGGGGGAAACTAAAATAATATTCTAATCTGGCTTATATAGTCAATATTAATACTGGATTACATAACACCTCCCCCCTAAAGAAAGAAATGTACAAGGGAAATTTCTATTACTTCAAAACAATTAGGCTACAATCTAGACAAGCAATCTGCAATCACATTTTCTTTCCCTTTAATATGCCTTATATCTAAAGGATATTCTTGAAGAAGCAGATTCCACCTGGTCAGTCTCTGATTCTTATCTTTGAATTTACTAAGAAACTTCAGTGGGTTGTGATCAGTATAAATAACAATAGGATCTGGGCCTGAACACAAATATAAAGACAAATTTTGCAATCCCAAAATCAGAGCCAAAAGTTCCTTCTCAATAGTTGAATATTTGTTTTGGGGTGGAGTAAACTTCTTGGTGTAATAAGATACAGGATGCTCAATACCTTGGTCATCCTCCTGCAACAAAACTGCCCCAGCTCCTGTATCACTAGCAGCCACAGCCATTTTAAAGGATTTAGCAAAGTTAGGGGTGGAAAGCACTGGCTGACTCAACAGGATAGCTTTGAGTTTGTTGAACGAGGATTCACATGCTTCATTCCACTCAAATTTAACACCCTTTTTCAGAAGATCTGTGTAGGGTGACACAAGGATTGAGAAATTTAGAAAAAACCTGCGGTAGTATACCCTACCATACTAAGAAATCTTTGCAATTCTTTCCTAGTCTTAGGTCTGGGAAGATCACTTATCACCTGAACTTTATCCCCTGGTGGCACAACTTGTTCATTACCAATCACATAACCCAGATACTGTACTTTAGCTTGACCAAATTCACATTTTGATAGATTTGCAACAAGATTAGCCGGAACCAAACGATCAAGAAAGTTACTGACATGGTATAGATGATCTTTCCAGGTGTCACTAAAAATCAATACATCATCAATATACACAACACATCCTTCCAAACCCTCGGTTACAATGTTCATGAGTTTTTGAAATATCGCAGGTGCATTTGTCATAACATATGGCATCACAGAACATGCAAAAGTGTTACCAAGAGTTACAAAACATGAAATATCCCTAGCACGCTGAGTCATAGGTACTTGCCAATATCCCTTTAACAAGTCAAACTTACTGATGTACTGTGCCTTTCCAATCCTATCTATACAATCTTCCATGCGAGGTATAGGGTAGGTGTCTGTTTTGGTGATCTGGTTAACACGTCTATACAGAGTCGTTGTGACCCACCTGGTTTAGGAACTAAGGTGACAGGAGAACTCCACTCACTTTGGCAGGGCTCAATCATCTTGTGGGTGAGTAGGTCAATCTCCTTCTGGATCAGGGGAACCTTCAAGGGATTCACACGGTAGGCTGGAAGCTTAATTGGTTTCGCATCTCCAACATCAACATCGTGCATCAAAATGGTTGTTCTTCCTGGAGTATCACGAAACACTTGATGGTACTTCTGGAGTAGAGCCGTGAATTCCTGCCTCTCCTCTGGGGTTAGATGCGATAACTTAGTCTCCAGATCACTCATGATAGCAATATTCTGCCCCAGGCTATTGCTCAAGTTCATACTGCATGGGAGTGCCTCACTTTCAGGGTCTTGAGGAACAGCTACAGTGCAGACGGGTTTATCAGGGTCTCTCTGGTGGTACAATTTTAGCATGTTGACGTGACAAAGTTGTTTGCTCTTCCTACGATCTGGCGTGGCAATAACGTAGTTCACATCACTGGCTTTCTTCTCTACCGTGTACGGTCCACTAAACTTGGCTTGAAAAGGTTATCCGTGTATTGGCAGCAGAACTAGGATTTGATCACCTGGCTGAAACTGGCGTACTCTTGAGTTCTTGTCATACCATGTTTTCATCTTCTGAACAGTTCCCAAATTCTCTCGAGCTAGCTGGAACGCTGTTGATAACCGCTCCTTAAAGTTCGTCACATATTCCAGCAGATTGACGTCATCCGATTCCGACAGCCAAAACTCCTTCAACAGTTTCATAGGACCTCTGACTTCATGCCCGAACAGTAGATCAACAGGTGAGAAGCCTAGTGATTCATTTGGAGACTTTCTTGAAGCAAACAGCACAAAAGGAAGACCTTTGTCCCAATCTTTCTGGTGTTCCAAGCAGTACTTCCTCAGCATAGATTTGAGTGTCTGATGATATCTCTCCAGAGCTCCCTGTGTTTGAGGATGATATGCAGAAGACGTGATCTGTGTGATGCCCAACTCTTTCAAAGACTGCTTAAAGGGGGGGCTCATGGGTTGAGATAAACATGGAATGATAATCGCCAAGCTGTACATAATTATCTGCAAAATGCAATGGCACTGAAATAATTATTAACAATGGTATAAAGGATTTTGTGGATCGTCTATACCGGGCCTGTGACGTCATAGTGACGTCACACCAGTATCCTTATCCTAGACTGGATGGTGGACTTACACTCTTGTGACGTCACAGGCCTGGTATAGACGATCCACAAAAACCTTTATACCATTGTTAATAATGATTTCAGTGCCATTGCATTTTGCAAGATAAATATGTACAGCTTGGCGATTATCATTCCATGTTTATCTCAACCCATGAGCACCCCCTTTAAGCAGTCTTTGAAAGAGTTGGGCATAAAATTGCTCCCTTGATCTGACTGTACTCCCTTAGGCAATCCAAATTTGGTGAAGAACCCAAGCATTTCTTTCACTACATTCTTCGCCGAAATATTTCTGAGAGGGATTGCTTCAGGATAACGAGTAGCCATATCAATAAGTGTCAGCAAATAGGAAAACCCTGAAGAAGTCTTGGGAAGAGGTCCTACAATATCGACCAACACCCAAGTGAATGGCGTCTCAAAGGGAGGAATGGGAACGAGTGGTGCAACTTTCTCTTTTTGATTACACTTCCCACTACTTGACAGGTGTGACAAGATTTGCAATAACAGGAAACATCCTTGAAAATACCTGGCCAGTAAAAATGCTTCAGAATACGGGCTGCAGTCTTCCTCACTCCCATGTGTCCTGCCAAACTGGAGTCATGAGCCACCCTTATGATATCCTGCCTACAGACGCGAGGGATGACAACTTGATGCACAATCTCCCATTCACAGTCTGCTGATGACGTTGGGGGTCTCCACTTTCTCATTAATACTCCTGACTTAAAATAGTAACAAGTAGAAGCAATAGCTGACTCTTCCTCACTACAAGCAGTACTAGCTAAACCTTCCAACTCTGGGTCAGCCTGCTGTAACTCCACCAACTCTCGAGGTGACAAATTATCCACACTGCGGGGAACTGCCTCATCCTCTGAATGGTTTAAAGTAGCAAGAAAAGTATCAGCCAAGAGAACATCATCATCTTCATCACCCTCTAAATCACTAGTAACTTTAGATTTAGCCCTAGTAACAGCACATGCAGGAAACACATCAGAGGAGCCGTCCTCGACTCCAGCCACCGGCTCACTGGACAAACCCGACCCCCAGCAATGTCGTTGCCAAGAAGAAAAGTCACACCAGACATAGGAAGTGTCTCAACCAATCCTACCATAACTGGACCTTGAACAAAATCAGATTCAAGATTCACTCTGCACACAAAGGGACAGCAAAATAATTACTCCCTAAACCCTGCAACACCACAGTTTCCCCAGAGGAATTATTAGAGCCTAAAACACTAGTCACTAGTAGGGATTGGCAAGCACCTGTGTCTCGTAAAATGTTAACAGATTTCCTGTCACTGCCATTAAGTGAACTGACAAAACCATCAGACAGGACATTTGCATAGGAACTCTTGAGAGTGTCACCCACATCACTGCTCAAAAGAGGAGCTTTATCAATAGAGCTTATGTTACCCATAACCCGGGAACTGCGGGAAGACTCTTAAGAGTTCCCCGGCGGACTGCGGGAAGACTCTTAAGAGTCAGAGAAAAAAAAACTCAACTTTAAACATCGAAAACAAAAAATTATTTATTTATTTTTTATTTTTTATTTTTTTTTGGCCCCTGGGCCATGCAAAATATCACTCCTCTACCTCCCCTCCTTCCCCACTTTCCTCCCCTCCTTCAGTTATCACCTATTTTCCCTGTTATTCCCTTATTCTGAGGTATAATTTTGTGCTAACATTAGCGAGTTGCAAGCAGGGCATTGTCATCTCTGTTAGCAAGCGAGTGCAAGAGAGAGAGAGAGAGTATCGATCAACTGTGTCTCAGTGGCCTTGGGGGAAATTGGCGGGAAAGCAGGTTGCCTCACCCATACATTATATAACTCGCGGCCTGTATCTCCGATTTTGACCATCCAAACGCTGTTTTCACTCGTTTTATTGTTGTTTCAGGTTAATACCTTTATAATCAACCCATAATAGGCGTGCATGGATAAGTATTAATGCTATTTATGGTAAAATGAATATTTTAGTGATGGAAACAGCTCAAATACGTCAGCACAGGGGAACGTTTCTAATTACCCCCATGCGCACTTCTTCGGTTAAAAGCACTCAAAGCAGATACAACATAATTACTGCTCAAAAGAGGAGCTTTATCAATAGAGCTTACGTTACTCTCCAAAGCACTCAAAGCAGGTGAAACAGAGTCATTTATAAGACATTGGGAACTCTCAAGAGTGGACACCAGACCAACTGACTGAACATGTGCAGGTTTATTATTAGCATCAAGCTGTTTCTTAACACCTTACGAGCGGCCTATGCGGTTTATTTATATGTACCGCCCAGCGGGGTGTTTTTAGCCAAAATAGGGCTGTTTACGTGATCATTTTCATGCCTAAATAAGACCCAGAACATAAAACAAGTATCTATCCCTGAAAGGGCTTAAACAGAGCTTTCGAATGACACCATAACGATCCTTTTATGATGGCTAGTTTTCTTGCAATAACCGTGCAACGCGAGTGCAAAAAGCATGTAATTAGGCACTTTCCCCATACAATTCCGTATATAGCGAGTGAGAGAGGGAGGGAGGAGGTGGGATTCGTGTCAGTAGGTTCGCCGCGGTGGTCTGGAGCAGTCATACGCTCGCTACTCTCCTGCCACCACTTGTCTCTCTCTCTCAGCAACATTACGTGCTGAAATTGCCACACGACCTATGTCGAGCGCCGCCACATAGTCCAGCTTTATTTAACTCGACTTATGTTGCTCGCCGCTAAATAAGGGTTAAAACATTTCTCAGCAATATGACCTAGCCTATCACAATAATTACATTTCTTCTTAGAAAAGTTAGAAGTGGAACTAGTATTTCCTTCTTGAGAAACATTATCTTTACTCTCCTTTTTTACACCTGTACTCTGAGAAGAGGCTACCTATTTATTCTCATATCTCTTTATTTGATTACCTTCATAATGTTTGTGAGTGAGAACATACTCATCAGCTAAAATTGAAACATCAGAAACAGTGGCTACCTTTTTCTCATCAATATATAAACTGACATCCTTCCTGACACATCTTTTGAAGTCCTCCAATAAGATAATCTGCTCAAATTTATCAAAGTCAGCATTTATATTCTTAGGGTTTAACCATTGATCCAACAAATCTTCTTTAATTTTGGCATACTCAACATGAGATTGTTTATCCTGCTTGTAAGTGGTCCTAAATTTAGCTCTTTAGGCTTCAGGAACAAGCTCATAGGCTTTAAGAATCAGGCTCTTAACTACATCATAATTATCAGACTGATCCTGAGACAAAGATGCATAAGTAACTTGAGCTTTACCAGTGAGTACACTCTGAAGGAGTATTGGCCAATACTGCCTGGGCCATTTGAAACCGTTAGCTGCCTTCTCATACAATTGAAAGTATTTAGTTACATCAGATTCATTAAAGACAGGGACAAGTCTAACATTTTTGGCCACATCAAAATTATCAGGATTAGATGACCTACAGTATTTACCCAGTGTTTCATACGGTACTCATGGTCTAACTTAGCAATTTCAACTTGTGCCTGTTGAGCCTGTGCCTGTGCTTGACCATGTGCCTGTTGAGCCTGAGCTTCCTGAATACGAGCTTGAATCTTAGCAAGTTCAATTTGTTTATCCATGTCAACTGGAGGAGTTAGATTAAATAGTTTTACATTAATCATGTCAACAATTTGATCTTTGTGAACACTTGAAGGAGGAGCAAGCTGCAGGTATTGTGCAAGAACTTTGAGTTCATTTTTATTCCTACTTTCTACCTCAACAACTGTCTTAACACTCTCTACAAAATCTTTAGCTTCCTCAATGGTAAAAATAGTTGAAGAAGACATCATGAAAATTTGAATGGTAGCAAATAATGTAATATATTCTTAAAGACATCTCGAAGATCCTGGCAAGGTCGCCAATGTTATGTTTCTGGGGGAGGTGAAATGACACAAACAATAGGCCAAACATGAAATTCACAACTAATGACAAACCCTCTCCCAAATATCCAAGTTCAAGGAAAATACTAGAATAACAATTCTTAATTTAATTAAAATGAAGTATTATAATGTAACCAAGAAAAAATCAGTCTCTTCAGGACTAGCAATAAGAATATATAATGCAGTAAAATTATCAGAAAATATACAAGGACAAAATAAATAACTATATAGCTTTACTGAAGCAATGCAAGGTAAAAATAACTAACACATAAGATTAACATTTTCTCAAGATTACTGGAAATGGTTAATATCTGTTTAATAACTTGAGGAAATGCACACAATACTAACAAAAGCAATACAAGTAATTAAAACAACTATTTAAACTTGAGAAAATATTTCACCTTTAAATACAATAAATATGGGGTAACTAAATTAATCTGATCAATTCACAAACTTGGAAACTAATCACAAGTTAATTAATGCTTACCACTTATAACATTAACAAATGCAATCAAAAGGAAATAACAAAATAATATGAATTTACAGAACACTTGATGATAATTAATTATTAACTGATCACTAGATAGCCTAAACTTATAATAATGCACAATATCAATAATAGGCTATAATATGGGACACACTTATATACTCAACTATCAAATCACAGGAATCAGCTTGCAGGTTGCTTAAAATCGTTTGAAAGTAGCCTGGAGAGAATAGCACTTCACAAGTTATAATAATCACTATGTACAGAGAGAGAGAGAGAGAGAACAGGCGTGGTCGTCAGCTGGTCTAAGAGTCGAACCTACAAGGACCCAGGGCGTATGCATATCCCACCAGAAAACTATAATTTTCTAGTGCTCTCGTGAATGCAATGACGCATGGCTGGGGGAGACAGGCAAGAGCCTGACAGGTCTGGAACTTGCGAGAAGCAAGCACATATGGGGGAAACTAAAATAATATTCTAATCTGGCTTATTATAGTCAATATTAATACTGGATTACATAACAATATACACTGTTTATATATATACCGGTATATATATATATATACAGTATATATATATATATATGTATACTGTACAGTATATGGAGAATAAATCACAAATACGTGTGATCAAATTATGTAGTAAAAATTGCAAGAAAAATTAAAAATTGGATCACCAAGATTTCGTCTATTGTCTCAAGACATCTTCAGGGTAATACAAGAATGCAGTGGAAGTTGGAGACATAAATATCCCTTCTATAATTATCATTTATGAGATGCTGACTAGCATAAATAAACAAAAAGTGTTGCCACTGTTGAAACTTAAGTCTGCGCTCCACAAGAACCCCGAGTGCCAGAATTTGATATATTGTTGACCTCTTGGGTGTGACTCCGAATTGCTCAGGTCTATGCTTCTGTAGCAGATGGCCTCTGATTCGCATCAGTAGAATATGGGCGAAGACCTTGTCTGGCACGCTGAGCAGTGTTATACCACGGTAGTGATTGCAGTCTTGACGGTCCCCTTTTCCTTTCCAGATAGAGGTGACCAGACCTTTTTTCTAGTCAGGAGGAATGGTACTTGTCTGCCATGCAGCAGTCATGACTTCATGTAACCCATAGCCCATGGGCTAGCCACTAACTTTCAGCAGTTCTACGGGAATGCCACAAACAACAGGAGCTTTCCCACCATGTAGCATAGCCACAGCCTACTTTACCTCAGTAAAGGAGGGAGGGTCTTCTTTAATTGGTGGATCAGGCACCAGTGGTAGGATATTCACCGCATGAAGCTGTCCATTGGAAGCAATGGTCATGTACAACTGCTCAAAGTACTCAGCCCAGCGGTCCTTCCGCTCTTCATCACCCAATGCGAGTTGGCCATCTGTCTTCCGAACTGAACTAGTCTGGGGGTTAGTCTTAAAGTGGAGGCCTGTAAGCAGGCCTAAAGTCATTAGAAGAGAAATATCCCTCGACTTACTGAACGATTCCCCTGACATACCTCTCCTTGTTTCCTCTCAGTGAAGTTCTGGCTCTATGGGACAGAGCCCTGTGGCACCCAAGATATCCATTCAATCTGGCAGCACAACTTTCTTCCATTATGCCCAGTGTTTCACCTGATAGGAAAACCCTCCTTGACCTTGGTTTAACTCAAATGTATTCAGAAGCTGCTGACAGGGTTCCACGTTTAAAGGTTCCTACAGTTCTACAGGGTCCTCCAGCGAGTCAAGCACTTCAAATCGATTTGACTGGTACTGCATACTGCCTTCCACACTCCTCAACCTTGAACCTTTCAAGATGAAACCAGGGGGGAACATTTTGAGACTTTGTACATTTGAGTCGTAACTTCAGTGTAGCAACAACAAGTCTGTGGTTGGTAGCAAAGAACTCGGCACTTCTAAAGACTCTGAAGTTCTGAAAGATTCTCCAACAAGTGCTTACAAGTATATGATCAATCTCCTGGACTACACCACTAGCATTAGAATACCAGGTCCAGTGGTGTGAATCTGGTCTCTAGAACCGGGTTCCCGCAATCCTCAACTTCCTGTACCTTGCAAAGTTCAGGAAGAGAGAGCTGTTGACATTCCTGGTGCCAGAGCCATGAGGACCGACACATATCTCGTAGCCAGCCCTATCTGTGCCCATAACTGCATTGAAATAACCCAAGGACAATGATGGTGTTCCTAGGGTGGCATTGTTCAACGACAGAGTCAAGCTTGGTGTAGAACAGTTCTTTCTCGTCTACGTCTCTCATCTCTATAGGAGCATACACTGCAATATGAGAGATGAAGCCCAATGCTTCATCCTCACCAGCATCATACGTTCGCCAACAGGTGTAACCTCCACAACTGTGGAAGCCAGGTTAGAAGAGATCGCAACAGCCACCCCACTTTTGCGAGCACCTTTGCTACAGCCAGACCAGTATTATGTATATCCATCGCAGCTGATCTCACCTCAGAGAGGGCCACTATGTCGACCCCCAGCCGCCGCAGCTCCCCAGATAAGGGAAGTAGTCAATCATCGTCCGAAAGGATTAATATGTTCCCGGCTCCAACACGGAGACCCCTCCGAAAGTTATACCCCGGAATGTGTCTTTGGAATCGTGACTCCTCGGCACCACCACGACACCCCATAAAGTCTGAATAGGTCTATGGGGCCCGCCGCCCATTGGAGTGCAGGGGTCCAGAGGGCTTTGCCCTACACTCGTCACAGCTGGCATCCCTGCTCGACTAAGGAGACCAGCAAGCCTGCTTCCTCGAGCCAAGCATGGCATACATGGCATTGGACCCGCCCGGAGTTTCTGAGCTGGGGTTGTGGGCTCTCGCCCGGTAGTGCTGATCAAGACACACGGACCCTTTCCCTCTTTTATGTTTGGTGGCGACTAAAGGTTGTATTTGTGGGGGTTGGGGTGCGAGCCCTACACAGCTAACCAGGTAACTTGCCCCCTGTGATGTGGCTGGTCCCATAGGGGAGGTTTTGTTGGCGCAGGAGGCAGGGGGGGGGGGGGGGGGGGAGCTTTTTCCTGGATGGTGTAGTGTGTAATATACTTGTAGTTTAGTGTATTGATATAAGGAGGTGATGTTATCGAAGGCGGACAGGGAATTGCCTCCTATTTTCATGAGACACAGGTAAGACAACAGTAGCGAAGGCCAAGTGGTGAAGCAGAGTCCCAGTTACCCTTGTCAGCCACCTATAGCACCCCACCAGGGGCGGGGGGGGGGGGGGAGAGGGGGGGCAGAAGGGGATTAATTCGTAGCCACCCCATCAGGAGTTACGTAACAAACGTGATGAATGTGTGACAGACTTTAATTATTTTGTGTTACCTATGCTTACATACAAGACATTGACTTGAATATAACATATTTGCTTGGGTAGAAGCTACATATTTATATATATATATATATATATATATATATACTGAATATATACAGTATATACTGTACCGGTATATATATATATTTTTTTGTTTTGGCAAAAAAAAAGTAAAAACATATCCAGTTTATTTATTTGCATCTGTTTTAGTTGAAATATGTTTTGCATGTGGATTGAAAAGAAACAGAGACACATACATAAATAATAACAATTATTTAAACAAGAATTACACTTTGGCTGTGGGCCTATTTCCGCCTATTTCCGCCGTATTAGGGCTATTTCGGGCACTCCTGATTGATTAGGCAAGTGTCTGAATGAAATTAAATATATTAAGCCAAAAACTAAAAGAAAATAGCTTCAAAATGACACCAAAACGAGCTTCGTAGCTTGCGGGCTTCACCAGCAGCACTACCATAGACATTCACTATAATGAGCAATTATCGCTAATGTCGTTCTACATTTGCCTTTGGCAGCGCTGTATATCTCGCGAGACTCTGACTCAGAGCCCTCAGTGACGCGGCCGGCTGGCTGGGGGAAGGACGTGTGAGCTGTCGTAGTCCCGCTCCCTCACACTCGATTCTACAGGCTTTTACCCGGCAGCTGCGGGGAGACTCTTAAGAGGTTTTACTGGGCAACTGCGGGGAGACTCTTAAGATCCTAAGCCTAAAAAAAAAAAAAATGTAAACACCCCAGTGGCACTTTAAAAAAAAAATGGTGTTAAAGTGAGATAATTCCCATCCATACCTCCGATCACTCCTTTACATGTGTCAAAGTCCCCTCCCCCCCCTTCAATTATCTCCTATTTTCCCTGTTATTCCCTTATTCATTGGTATATTTTCGTGTCACCATCTCCAGGCCGGTTCCATGGTGTTGTCATGTGACTAGCGAGTGTGTCGCGATAGGGAGAGTGTGAGGGAGTAAGTCCGTAAGGCTTCAGCTCTCGAGAGGAGAGGGTGTACGGCCGGCTGGCTCACATTTGATGAATGAACCGCTCGGTAATAATTCGCGATGTTGACCATCCAAACACTATTCCCACTTGTTTTATTGTTGTTACATGTTACTATCTTCATATTAAACGTAAAATAGGCGCATATGGATAAATATTAATTATATTTATGGTAAATTAACGATTTTAGTGAGGAATTAATCAAAATACCTACGCACAGGGGTATGGTGTATACTACAGGGGCTGTGCACTTTACAAGTTAAGAGGCTTTAAAAGCCTGTAAATTGCCATGATGTTCGGGAACATCTCCCGCAGGCAATGGGTTAAATAATCACTTCAATATGTACTTCCAAAGTTGTATAAACTGCCTGAAGGAAGTGTTAAAAAGTTCACCAGCTAGCCGACGCCATTATTTCATTGATTGGACGCAGGCAGTGCCTGAATTTGTTATTTGTGTTTTTTAGTATATTGGAAAATAGTCAAATAACTATTCAACGCTTCCATGTTCATGGATTGGTGCCCTCTAAACACGTATTTTATTGCCTGAAACCTTTTCTGAGGCTAAAACTTGGCTGACATTTTCGTCTGTGGAGCGAGGATGGCAAGTTAGTAGTGATTGATACTTTAAGTACTGGTCAGCCAGAGGTGTCCACCATGCTGGCCAATGTGTTTCTCAAAATGTTTACAAATATTTTTCTGTCAAGAAGTAGGCGAAGCAGGGAGTCACAATAAAGGCTCATTTTTAATATATGGAGTGAGCATGGCAAGTCAGAAATTACTTAAACTTAGGAAAGAGGTCTCCCCGCATGCTGCCAAATATATTTTGATGAAATTTTTGTTTTTAGTTTTATTTTATTTTTGCATTCGTTTCGGTCGTATTATATGTTCTTAGGAGTCGGCGGATTAATGTACTTTGCATGTACTTTTACTTTTAACCTGACTAGTGCAGATCTGGACTTGACACGAAAATCGAACTTTGCAGTAAGGGACCCAAAATCGGAGAACGAACCCCCAAGTTCGAACCACAAAACCGCGAAATATCAAATTTTTGTACGACTGTGATGGTGTCTTGTGCGCACTATGCTCGGGTGTCAGAAACTATCTGCCAATCGTCCAGGTAAAACAGGACCTGGATGCTGCTCAGCAGGAGAAGATCCAGGGCCTGTTTTACTAGTTTCGTGAAGATCCGCGGCGCGATGTTAAGGCCGAAGGGAAGTCTCTCGAAAAATGAACATGCGATCGGACGACTGAACGGCCAAGAAGCGCTGGAACCGAGGATGGATTGGAACGTGCCAATATGCATTCTTGAGGTCCAGCGACACCACCCACGACAGGGGTCGCAGTGCCAGTCGTACCTGGTGTACCGTCAGCATCCAAAAACGAGTGGTCACAACGTACCCGTTGAGGGCCGACAGATCTATCACCGGCTGTATCGCATCGCAGTCCTTCTTGGGTACTAGGAATAAACAGGAGATGAAATCATTATGATCGGCTTCCACCTCTGTGACGATTCCCTGTTCGTGCATCGACGCGATAATGGTGGCCACCTCCGAAGAGACAGGCTGGCGACGGTGACGCGTACTGAGTGGGGGTCTGGACTTCCATCTCCAGTTTAGACCCCTCCTGGCGATTTTTCGCTCCCACGTCCCTCGTGGCCAACAAAGGGCACAAGGGCGAAAACAACCGGTAGGAGCTCCTTCGATGATTTGAGCGACCCTATCGGTGAGGCGAGTAGGAGATAGAGGAAGAGACCGACCTGGAGAGCCTACACTTTTTTTTACGTGGAGGACTCCCCGGTACGGCCCTGGCGGTACTGAGCGCCACACTGACTTCCCCTGCCCCCCCCCCCCCCCCCCCCCCCCTACCTCGACGAAAAGACCGGGTCACCCCATCCCCTGTCCGGCGCGAGGGTTGACTAGGCCCGCTCCTATGGAGGTCATCACTACATTATGTTGCAAAAGGAAGAGGACGAGCATAAGACAAAGGACTAGGAGGAGGCAGAGCAGTAGAACAAGATGAAATATACAAAATTAATATTGCAATACTGAAGATAGGCCTTAGGAGTTGTTGCATAATAATAAACGTAAAGCAAACAGATGGAGAAAAGAAAAGAAATGGGCATGCAACAGTAAATTAAAATATGAAATTATAAATCTATGAAAGTATGGATATATAGGCTCAAACTAGGCTGACAATTCCAGCTGTGAAGTGGTCATGGCAAGTCAGAAGTGACTCACACTTTAGGTACTGGTCAGCCAGAGGTTTCTCCCATTCTGGCCAATGTGTTTTGATGTTAACCAATTTCTTAGTTTGCTATGATTTGTTTTATTTGTGTCGAACATACTATATACATCATTGGCAGTTGGCGGGTACTTTGACTGTTTATCTGATCACTTAAATAAGCATAATTTCTAAACAACAAGTTGCTGTTTTGAACAAACAACCAACACATGATTAATAATATAAGTCCCTGAATCCCAATGGAGCTATGAATTAAACATAATCGACTTTGTTCATATATAGTTTTTTCACTGAAAATCTGGATGTTTTGAAATGAAAGGCATACATGGCTGTATGATTATCTCTGAAACTAACGAAATCCACTAGGAAATCAAACTCCAGTCATGAACAAAATATTAGAGTGTGAGTTTTTGATTATAGTGCTTAATGTGGCCTGATAAATACAAACTATGATTGAAAACACGAAGAACAAGTAAATACATAGTAACTGTGTGTGCGGAGTGGAGAGGGTGTGGTGGCATCTGTGAGTAATGTTTATAAGAAAAAATAAATACATAGTGTGCGTTACAGACTGGACGAGTAGATTAAGTAAAAGTGGATAAAACATGTAAGAGAGATAAATTAGGGGATAATACACCAGAGACAAAAGGGATGCGTTAATATAATAATGCTTTATATTTGGTGATGACATTTGGACATTTGAAGAGAGCGAAATTACATCTGTGTAATGATAAATGGATAAGAATTGTAGCATAGTAAGTACACAACTACGTACATAAAACACACACACACACATGCACACAAGCTATAGCCCCTCACCACATACGTAACTACAGTATATCCACAAGAACACACATATGCACATATAGCACACTAACATATGCACACCAAAACAACAAAATCGTAACCAATTATATTCAATCTCCCACCTCCACATCTTAAAACAATCACCATCATTTATCAAACACCAACAATAACACCACTATTTAAACACAGAAAACAAAGATAACAATGAAATGATCAGCCCTTTCGCGAGCACAGCATATTATAGGCTAGCAGGGAATATGGCGCGCGGTGGAAAACGGAATATATTGATAAAAATACACTGATCACACAGGTTCTACGATTTAAGTGAGGCGCTCAAAACTTAATTTTACTAGACATTACAAAACCCAAAAATGCAGGAGAGCTAAATAATCGGTAATCAGAGCAGAATATTCCCTTCCTAAACTTAACTCTGCAGCTTCTGTAACAAGTTTTAAAAGGAAAGCAGATTGAAGTGGACGCTTCTCCTGATATTGAACAGATAATGTTCCTTATTACATTATTGTTACATTTTAGCTGGACAAAATAAGCCTTCATAGCTTCACTTTGCTTAGCTATTATATTATTTGTATTTAGTTTCCTTTTATTAGTGTCGTGAACCAAGATCTTTATTCATTGTTGCCATACACTTATCAGAGTTTCTTCCTCAGCCGTACTATCTGTAGAGTGAAATACTGCCCTTGTATAAGGAGTTGATTAAATCAATCAGCTACACATAAGTTTATTGGGGTGATTATTCCATCCGTTTGTGCTATGGGTGAGAACAAGTTTCGCTGCAGAGAGAGAGAGAGAGAGAGAGAGGTCACACGAAACAATACACATTCTGTTCAGTGAACTTTATGAATGAATGAATGTTTGAAGAATCATTATGTTCATCTCTACACGAGTTAGTCATGGTGCAACGCAGGCATAAAATGAATGCAATTATTGTTAAATTCGATGAAGATAATTGATAAAGAGAGAGAGAAAAAAATGGGCTTACAGATAGTGAACACAGCGTACAGTGATGTTTCTGGCTGTTGTGAAAATCAAGCTTCCTATCAATTTTGCATAAGCAGAGTGTGTCTGATTAAGTGTATGTGTGTCTGAGAGTTCCTCATAGACCGTTTTATGAATGTTCGCTAAATTTAAAATGTACAGCTAGTTAGTCAACGCAACTACCAGGAAATAAGATATATTTTCATTTACTCAAAGGTTAAGGGCAAAGGTCAAGCTTAAAATATGGTAAATATTTCATACGTTGTAGTATTTACTAAAATGTCTATATTTTCACTATAAACGTTGTTGTTTACATTGGACCACATTTTAGATCAAATATTCAAAAGGGTAAGATCAAAGGTAAAACAAAGATATGTAATAGCACTTCTTTTGTTAAACTAACTTTGAACATTTAACAGAATGAATAAAACTATCATTTGAGGAGGAGCACTTTATTGATAACGTTTCACAGACAGCTTTTTCAGATCCTGAAGAAACTAATAGTGTTGTTATTCAGTATTAAATTTACTGACTTAGATTCTCACTAGAATTATCAGGTATATCCCTAGAACAAGAAATATGATATATCCATTTTGAAAATCAAAGTCACAGGTCAAGGTTAGACAAAAGGTGAATATACTACTATATTTGCTATTCAAACAAGCTTCACAACATTCGCTGAAATAGTTGCACTGTACATGGATATTGAAATGGTAGACGTTCAGACATATAACATAAATATCAAGATAATGGTCAAAGGTCAAGTTATACTATTGCTCTAATATCTCCATAACTCACTGATGAGCTTAAATGTAATTAGTGCTGCTAATTTCACTTTCTAGGGCAACGTCAATGCAATCTACAAAATGTGTTGTTTGGGTTGGCTGTTTGCATGTAGAACTTTATTTATTATCAATTTACCTAAATATGAAGGTCAGATCAAGGTAAACAGTCAACTTTTGTAATAAAATAACACGATTACTCATTATTCAACAAACTAATTGTGTTAGGTGCTTTTAGTTAAAAAACATATCATTCAAATGTATCATAATTATTTAAATAGTAAAGGTTAAAGTTCAAGGTCAAAGACCATTTTCCCCTGAACTCCACCTAGACTGTTTAATGAATTAGTACCACATTGTGCAGGCAAATTAGGTTGGTCGAAGAATATGGTCACTATTATTAATGTGTGTTTATTTCGAATTACTCCATATTCATAATACTAGTTATATAATAATAATAATAATAATTACAGTTGTAAGCAACGTTGTGCGGGGTTCGAGTGGGGTTGCACGCAGGGTATTGTATTGGCTACAAGGGCTGTGCCACATATATCAAAATATCATGTATCTCATCGGGCATGGAGAAAGTACAGAAGGAATATAGTGTAGCCATTTTGGCTATGGCCACTTAGACCATTAAGGAGTGTGACCATTTTGGTTAAAGCTATTAATCCTGTACGAGTTGTTGTTATTCCCTAAGCTGCCTGGCCGAACAGCCCCGAGTCCCTGAGGAAGGCCATGGCCACGGTCGGGCTTTCCCACAGAGCTCTCATTGAGTGTAGATTGTGTTGTTGGCGTAAGTGGTTGTGTGAAATGCAGTCTTCTATTATGTGTTTAATGGTATGGGGTGCTGTGTTACATCCCGGGCAGGCATCGACAACGGAGTCATCCAGTCTCTTCTGATCTCTCAGGAGAGCTGGATGGTGTCCGCATCTCAGCCTGGCCAGGTGGACTCTGTCCTAGCGAGGAAGGGAGGATTCGGAAGGATGGATTTCGGGAGGTCGTGCTTGCAGCTGCGTGTTGTCTGTGAGTGAGTGGATGGATCGGCGAGAGATATGAGTATGGATGTGCTTCTGGAAGGTGGTTCGGGGTTGGAGAGACGACAGTAATTGTGTGTGATACCGTGTGCTGGGTGTTGTTTTGATATTTCTTGGTGTCTGTGGGTGTGTTGCCATGTAGTTTAGTGGGCGGTCTTGGTTCGTGGAGGCTGCTGCCAGGAATTGAGTGCTTCTCATGTCCAGATGGTCTTTGACTTTGAGGATTTTGGTTTCTTGATGTAGGTGATCTGTGGGTGCAGTAGCTGTGCAGCCTGTAAAGATCTTCAGGGCTTTGTTTTGAATAGTCTGTAAGGTCTTATGATGTGTTTCACCTAGGTTAGAAGCCCAGGCTGGGCTTGCGTATTCCATCACTGATCTTATGTATTGTTTATATACTGTGGTGGTAGTTTCTTTGTTGTGTCCAAAGTTTGTGTGAGCAAGTGACCTGAGGGCGTTAAGTCTGGGTGTCAGTTTCTTTTTAATGTTTGTGGTGTGCTGTTTGAATGTCATATGAGTATCATATGTTACTCCTAGGATTTTGGGTGTGTGTTTATGGTGAGTTGAGGGATGTATTTGTGTTCTCCTGTCCAGCTTGTGAGCAGGGTTGCGGTGGATTTGGCTGGGGCTAGATTAAGTCTGTTTGTAGTGCACCAGCCATGTAGTGTGTTGAGATAGGGTTGAAGGAGATCTGTTGCTCTTTTTGGGTCATGGTGTGTGCATGTGAGTGTTATGTCATCTGCATAGGAGGCTAAGTTTATTTGGGGCGTATTGGGTGTAGTTATATCGTGCATGTACAGATTGAAGAGTGCGGGTGATAGGACGGATCCTTGTGGGACTCTGTTTGGAAAGTTTCTGATTTTAGATGACTGACCGGCAAAAGATACGTGTGCACATCTGCCTGCTAGGAAGTTGGCCAGCCACCTTTTTGTGTTGTTGTGCATGTTTGTGTTGTAGATTTTGTTTGTTAGGTTGTGGTGGGGGATGGCATCGAAGGCTTTACTAATGTCGAGTGTGGCTAATAGTGATCTGTGTGGTGGTCTAGCTGAGTTGATGCCGTCAAAAGCTCTTTGTGTAAGGTCTGTGAGAAGAGTGTTTGTGGAGTGCAGTGGCCTAAAGCCATGTTGTGTTGGAGCTAGGGGTAGGTCGGGTGTAATTAGTTGTAATACTAGGCGTTCCATGACTTTGGAGGGGGAGCAAAGGAGTGTGATGGGGCGGTGCGAGGAGGGTAGCGTGGGGTCTTTGTTGGGTTTGGGGAATGTGGTGATGAGACCATGCTTCCAAATGTCTGGTATTGTGTTGTGTGAATAACTGTAGTTTGATATGTTAGTGAGTGCTTGTATGCCTTGTGGTCCCAGGTGTCTGAGGTGTATGTTGCTTATGTTGTCTAGGCCACAAGCGGGTGAGTGCTTGAGATTGTTGATGATATGCTTTGTCTGGTGATTGGTGAAGGGTGTATAGTCAGGGTCTGTGGGGAATTGTCTCTTACGTCGGATGACACGTCGGTCGTCTTTGTGAGGTTTTAGGTGACTGACATGTGAGAAGTGATTGATGAGAGTGTTTGCTTGTTGTTTACATGAAGGAGTAGAGTCTGTTGTTGTGATTGCTGCATGTGATTGTGTTGTGTTGCTGTTGGAAAGTGTGATGCTGTTTAGCGTTCTTTAGAGTTTTTTGGGGTTTGTTTTGTGATCAAGTGTTTGTAGGAAGTTATTCCAATTTAGTTTTTGTTGTTCTTGTATTTTGTTGTTAGTTTGGGTGTTGAGTGCTTGGATTTGTTGTGTGATATCTTGTGTGTGGGGTGCTGGGGAGTGTTTCAGTATGTCGCATTGTCTGATGAGGTTTTGAATTTCTGGTGTGAAGTTGGGGTTGTGTCTTTTTCTGTTACCTCTTGGAATGTGTTTCTTGTCAGTGTTTTGGATAGTTTTATTGAGTATGTGTACAGCATTGTTGATGTTAGTGATGGGTGTACTGTTTAGAGTTGTGAAGTGTTGTTCTGTCTCATTTGTGAATGCTTCCCAGTTAGGTCTTTTATAATTGGTGTATGTGTGTTTGTGGTTAGCTGGGGTGAGTCTGGTTTTGGTGGTGATAATGATCGGGAGGTGGTCAGAGCCTAAGGTTCTGACCACCCTCCAGGATGTTGTGGGGGAGAGTTCTGGGGAGCAAAAGGTGATGTCTGGAGATGATGGGTTATAGAGGGCTTGGTGAGGAATATGGGTATGTTGATGGATGTCGTTAAGAGTGATGAGGTTAACAGTTTGGTTTTGTAGTACCAGCCCTCTGTCTGTGTCGGGTTTGTCGACAAACCAGGCCGACATCTTGGCGTTGAAGTCACCACCCAGGATGATGTGTGGGGTGTTTGTGATGTGTTGTAAGTGTGGTCTGTATTCATTTGGTACTGTAGGGGATGTATGTGTTTATGATGGTTATGTTGGAGTTGTTGCCAGTGCGTATTTTAATTGATTGTATTTCTGTTGTGTTATCATTTGGGGGGAGGAGGTATTTGGTTTGTACACTGGTAACTATGTATGATATTTCTTTGTGTACCAGGGTGATGAGTCTACCGCCTCCGCCGACAGCCCGGTCTTGTCTGATAGTGGTGAAATCATGAAATGTGGGTGTTTTTTGTGTTGTGCGGAGTTTTGTTTCTTGTAAGATGGCAATGTGTATGTTGTGTTGTTTGATGAAGTGTGAGAGTTCGTGTTTCTTTGTGTTGATGCCATCTATGTTCAATTGGAGAATGTTAATGTTATGTGCACGATGTATGTTGGGTGCTGCTGCACGAGGATGGGGTGGGGGTGAGGGAGGGGGTGGGGGTGGGGGAGGGGAGGGCCGGGGGGGTGGGAGGGGGGAGGGGGGGGTGGGGATTTGGGAGCTGGAGATGGGGGTTGGAATGGATTAGGATGGGGTGTGGTATGTTGAGTTGAGGATGTGGATGGTATGGGAAGGTTAGGTGTGTTAGGGAGGAGAGGTGGACAGGTTTTAGGGGGGGGGGAGTGGATGATATGGGAAGGTTAGGTGGGTTGGGGAGGAGAGGTGAACGGGTTTTAGGCGAAGGATTTGACTGGGAGAGGGAGGGGCATGAGGAACAGGTCCAGGTGTTCGTGTAGTGTTTCTTGGAGGCAAGTGTTGTGCAGGTGAAGTGGGTCCAGTTCCTGCATGAATTGCAGAGAACTGAACCATTAGTGTGGCGACTCAAAGTGATGGGTTTTGAGCAAGTTGGACATATGTATGTGTACGTGGGTCCTGGGTTGCTCTCAATGTCTCCGGCTAGAAGAAGTCTTCGAGAAATGACAGCCGGAGAGTCATTTCTCGGTGTAGGAAAACTGTGTGATGTGTGTGTGTGGTGTGAGGTGTGGAAATTCCCGGCGCGACCGAAGCCGCTCCAAGGACTCCTGTACGAGTGGGCATAATTGCCCGAAATTGCCTTCATTCCCTGCTCATTTTCATGCATAAACAAATGCCAGTGCGTAATACAATTATGTATTCGTGAAAGTACGGTAATAGCTTTCAAATTACTCCTGAATCATCCCTGTACGACGTCTGGTTTTCTTGTAAGGATCTTGCAAACGAAGGGCAAAATTGCTAAAAATTACCAAATCCGATAGGCCTAGGCGAAATCGCTAAAAATTACCAATTACTTTCTGTTTTCGCTATGTGTGACGCTGCACATAAGTGAACTCTCTCTCACACAAACCTCAGTGTCGTGGCGGGGCCTGTAGGCTCCGGCTGATGTCCATTCGTGCTGCTTGCAAAAGCTGGCCTGGCTCACAGGCTACAAAATAGCCGGAAAATCGTCTCCGTCATATGAGGGGCCCCGCGGGAATTTGGTTAAGAAGTGTGGTTGTTTTGATTATTTGATAGGGTCACCATAAGGGTAATGGTGTGGCATTTTTTCTGTACAGAAGCTTGGCCTTTTTGGTTGGGGCTTCTTAGGAATGTGACCTTTTTCGTTAGCCATGGAGAAACTGCAGAGGTACAAATTATTATAAGCAACCTCATGTTAAAAATATTGTATTGATTGTATGCGTGTATGCCCCGACAGAGGATATACTTGAAAGAAAGAAAGAGGAGTTCTGTATGAATGTGGAGGCGTGCCTGGAGAAGTTTGACAAGAACGAAAGAATATTTCTGATTGGGTATATGAATGGTAAGGTGGGTGATAGGAAAGTTGAGGGAGTGGGGGGAGGGTGGGGGGTACCATCAGAGGTGAATGGGAATGGTAGTGCACTTCTGGACGTATGTGTGGGGAGGAGGCTGTGGATAGCCAACACCTTCTTCCGACACAGAATGATCCACAGGTACACGTGGAAACGGATGTTGACGATGAAGGAAAAGACAGTGGTGGAACGAAAGTCATTGATTGATTATGTATATGTGGATGAACGAATGAAGAAATCTGTGATGGATGCTAGGGTGTATATGGGTATTGGAGGGGGTCTGTCTGATCATTATGTAGTGGTAGCTAAGGTTAGGATACAAAAGAAGTGGGTGAGGAGAGCTGGAGGGAGGCGAGAGGAGGGTGGAATGGTGAGGAGGGTGGAGAGGTTGCAGGAGGAGGAAGTCAGGGAGGAGTACAGGAGAGCAGTGGAAAGACGACTAGGTGGGTTCGACCTGGAGGTTATGGAGGAAGTGGAGGAGATGAGCAAGGTGTTTAAGGATGAGATCTGTGCAGCATATGAGGAGGTGTGTGGAGTGAGGAGAAGAGGGAGGGGAGTGAAAGGTACAGCATGGTGGACAGAAGAGGTAAGAATAGCTGTGGAAGAAAAGAAGAAAGCATATAGAGAGTGGTTGGGTAGTAGAGGGAATGAAGATTCCGAGAGACAGAAACGAGTACCTGAGTGTAAAATGAAGGGAGAGTAAGAAACTGTTCTGGAAAGAAGTCAAGAAAGTTAGGGAAGGTAGCAAGGGAAACAGTAAGGGTGTGAAATATAAGAATGGGAGAATGCTAGTCGAGAAGCAAGAGAGAGTCGAAAGATGGAGGGAGTACATCAGTGAGTTGCTAAATGTAAGGAATGAAGAGCCAGCAAACATAGCTGGATATGGTATGGGAGGGAGAAGAAGAGAAGTAGTGGAGGAGGAGGTGGGGATCAGGAGGTCAGAAGTGTGGGAAGCCATGAAAAGAGTGAAGTTGGGGAAAGCACCTGGAACAGATGGAGTGTGTGGGGAAATGTTGAGGTATGGTGGTGAGATAGTGATAGAATGGGTATGGAAAATGTGCAAACTAGCATGGGAGAAGGGGAGTGCACCCGATGACTGGAAGACTGGCATAATAGTCCCCCTATATAAGGGGAAAGGGGAAAGAGGAGTGTGTGGTAACCACCGAGGAATATGTCTTCTAAGCGTAGTAGGGAAGGTATACAGTAGGGTACCGGTAGTGATTGAGAGAGTGAGAGTGAAATCGGAGAAATGGATAGGCGACGAGCAGGGAGGTTTTAAGAAGGGAAGAGGATGTGTAGATCAGATTTTTACCCTGAATTGTGTTGTGGAGAAGTATCTGGAGAAGAAACAAAAGGTGTATGTTGCCTTTATGGACTTGGAGAAGGCCTATGACAGAGTGGATAGAGAAGGTTTGTGGAAAGTACTTAGAATATACGGAGTAGAGGGCAAGTTGCTGAAAGCAGTGAAGAGCATGTATGAGGGTGCAAAGGCGGCAGTACGTGTGGAGAGTGAGCAGAGCGAGTTCTTTGACCTGAATGTTGGTTTGAAACAGGGGTGTGTGATGTCCCCGTGGTTGTTTACTGTATATATGGATGGAGTCATAAAAGAAATACTATCAAGAGCAGTGGATGTTGGTGTATCGCTGAAAAGGGAAGGAATTGAGTGGAAGCTACCTATACTGCTGTTTGCGGATGATACAGTTCTGATGAGTGATAATGAATGGGAGTTGCAGGGTCTGGTAAATGAGTTTGGAACAGTGTGCGAAAAACGGAATTTGAAGGTAAATGCGGGGAAGAGCAAGATTATGGTCTTCGAAAGGGGTGAAGTCACAGAGTGTGAGGTGAAGCTGAACGGTCAGGCTATGGAGATCGTCAACTCTTTTAACCCTCCTCTAGCGGGTGCTCTGTGGCCGTTTTGGGCCTTTCTGGGCCGTTCTGACTGCTATATCAACCATCAGTATGAAAGGAACTGTATTGCGCCGAAAACTAGGTGGAAATCGCTACACAATGACGCCACATACAGCTACGTAGCGCTCGTGGAGCACTGACAGTGTTACCTCGAAGAAGGAAGTTTAGCTGATTTTGCTACCTTGCTCACTTTTAGCGAACTATTGGTTACACTGTCATCCTCACGCGCGGTGGCGGAACTGGAGTTAGTGTGGGCCGGGAGGCCACAGATGTCGGACGTATGGATCATTACTATCCCACCCATTTTCACTCGAGAACTCGACTTATGTGGTGAGCCGCTTTTTAACGGTTAAGTATCTGGGCAGTGTGTTGAGTAAAGATGGGACTATGGATGAAGAAGTGCGGGAGAGGGTACAACAGGGGAAGAGGGTTGTAGGAACGTTAAAAGCAGTAACAAGAAATAGGGTGGTCAGTATGGAAGTGAAGAAGTCCTTGCATGACAGTGTGGTAATCCCGACACTGACTTACGGAAGCGAAGCATGGACGTTGGTTGAGAGACTCAGACCAAGAGTGAGAGCAGTGGAGTGCGTGCGGTGTTACATGGAGGGATAGACAGACTAATGAGGAAGTAAGAATGAGGTGTGGTGTGAAGGTAGATGTGCTGGAAAGTGTGAAAAGGAACAACTTGAGATGGTTCGGCCATATGGAACGTATGGAAAGCGAGAGAATGACTAAGAGGGTGTATGAGAGCGAGGTGGAGGGACAGAGAGGGAGAGATAGACCGAATGAGAGGTGGAAGGATGGAGTGAGGAAGTACATGAACGAAGGCGGTGCTGGTTGGGGGGAGGGGCGTCGACTGACTGGGGACAGAGGTGAATGGGGGCGGTTCATTCTTGGCCACCCCTTCGGGGATCACGGCGTCAGGCAATAGATAGATAGATAGATGTTAAAAATATCTTATATATTTTTGTTTAGCTTTACTTGGCATTCCTCTTCCTCTATGTATCTAGCAATTTAACCCCCTCAAACTCCTTATGACGCGATGGTGTGGTAATTACCCCGGGCCAAAAAGCTCTAAAAGACGATCGAGTGATAACTCAAGCGAGCTTGAAATACGCAGGCGTTTCGTTCATGGTCACCCCTTCGGGGATCAAGGTGTCCGGCAATACATACCGGTAGGCTATAGATAAATTCATTTTTGGGCTATTTCTTCTATTTTATTTATCCTGTTAAAGTGCTTGATTGATTTTTGTGCTAATGTAGTTAGTATTTGGTGTAATTTCACATATTTCAGCTAAATCTGGAGAGCACATGCAATTTATTTGTGCATGTTCAGTAAGTATTGCTGGGGAAAGGGTTAACGTATTCATCTTTTGGGGTATTTATTCTATGTTTTTATCCTGTTTCTGTGATTGATTGAGTTTTGTCCTAATGTAGTTGGTATTTGGTATAATTTTACATATTTTAGATAAATCAGAAGAGCACATGCAATATATTTGGGCATTTTCAGTTAGTATTGCTGGGGAAACGGTTAACATACAGTAGTCATCATAGGAAGGGAAGAGGATGTGTAGCTCAGATCTTTGCCCTGAAATATGTTGTGGAGAAATATCTTGAGAAGGGACAAAAGTTGTATGCTGCCTTCATGGACTTGGAGAAGGCCTATGACAGAGTTGATAGAGAAGGTACCGGTATGTAGAAAGTACTTGGAATATACGGAGCAGATAGCAAGTTGCTGAAAGCAGTGAAAAGCATGTATGAGGGTGCAAAGGTGTCAGTATGTGTTGAGAATGAACAGAGCGAGTTCTTTGATCTGAATTTTGGGTTAAAGAAAGGGTGTGTGATGTCCCCGTGGTTGTTCAATATATACTGAACTGTATATGGATGGAGTCATAAAAGAAATGCAAGGATGAACAGTGGATGTTGGTGTACCACTAATAAGGGAAGGCAACGAGTGGAATGACAGAGTTGATAGAGAAGGTATGTGGAAAGTACTGTACTGAGAATATATGGAGTAGATGGCAATTTGCTGAAAGCACTGAAGAGTATGTATGAGAGTGCAAAGGTATCGGTACGTGTGAAGAATGAACAGAGGGAGTTCTTTGATCTGAATGTTTGGTAAAGCAAGGGTGTGTGATGTCCAGATGGTTGTTCTATATATACAGTATATGGATGGAGTCATAAAAGAAATACAAGGAAGAGCAGTGGATGTTTGTGTACTGCTGTTTGCTGATGATGTGAATGGGAGTTGCAGGGTCTGGTAAATATTTTTGGAACAGTGTGCGAAAAATGGAATCTGAAGGTAAATGCGGGGAAGAGCAAGGTTATGGTCTTCGAAAGGGGTGAAGCCACAGAGTGTGAGGTGAAGTTGAACGGTCAGGCTATGGAGATTGTCAGCTCATTTAAGTATCTTGGCAGTGTACAGAGTAAAGATGGGAGTATGGATGAAGAAGTGTGGGAGAGGGTGCAACAGGGGAAGAGGGTTGTAGGAATGCTGAAAGCAGTAACATGAAATAGGGTGGTCAGCATGGAACTGAAGAAGTCATTGCCTGACAGTGTGGTAATCCCGACACTGACTTACGGAAGCGAAGCATGGACGTTGTTGGAGAGATTCAAACCAAGAGTGAAAGGCATGGAAATGAGTTACTTGAGAAGTGTGTGCAGAGTTACATGGAGGGATAGACAGACGAATGAGGAAGTACGAGAGAGGTGTGGTGTGAATGTACTGGAAAGTGCGAAAAAGAACACCTTGAGATGGTTCGGCCATGTGGAACGTATGGGAAGCGAGAGAATGACTAAGAGCGTGTACGAGTGAGGTGGAAGGACAGAGGGAGAAATAAACCGAGAGAGAGGTGGAAGGATGGAGTTAAGAAGTATATGCGTGAAAGCGGTGCTGCATGGGAGGAGGGGCGTCGACTGACTGGGGACAGAAGTGCATAGGGGTGTTTCGTTCGTGGCCAATCCTTCGGGGATCAAGGCGTCCGTCAATAGATAGATAGATAAATTCATCTTTAGGGCTATTTCTTACATTTTCTTTATCCTGTTAGTGTACTTTATTAAATTTGTTGGTAATGTAGTTGGTAATTGGTGTAATTTTACATATTTCAGGTAAAGGATGTCATCAGAATAACAAATGATGAGCTGAAGAGACGTTTAGGTATAAAGAGTATTAGCGAGGAGATGCGTACAAGTAAACTGGGATGGTATGGACATGTGAAAAGAATGGATGAACAAAATTGGGTGAAAAGATGTAGGTCTGCGATTGTGGAGGGAGCTGCACCAAGGGGTGGACCGAGTAAGACCTGGGATCGGACTATACGTGCCGATCTCAAATCCAAAAACTTGACAAGTAAAGCATCCCTTAACAGGGTTGCCTGGAACGCCGCCATTAGGAAAAGAGACTGAAACTGAACATCTGTGTGGAGCACTCAGTCTTAAAATGTTATGTACGTATGTATGTATAAATCTGAAGAGCACATGCAATCTATTTAGGCATTTTCAGTCAGTATTGCTGGGTAAAGGGTTAACATATTAATCTTTTGGAATATTTCATCCATTTATTTATCCTGTTAGTGAGTTTTATTGATTTCAGTGCTACTGTAGTAGTATTTGGTGTAATTTTACATATTTTAGATAAGTCTGAAGAGGACATGCAATATATTTGGGCATTTTCAGTCAGTATTGCTGGGGAAACGGTTAGCATACTGTAGTCATCTTAGGAAGGGAAGAGGATGTGTAGCTCAGATTTTTGCCCGGAAATGTGTTGTGGAGAAATATCTGGAGAAGCGACAAAAGTTGTATGCTGTATTTATGGAGTTGGAGAAGGCCTATGACAGAATTGATAGAGAAGGTATGTGGAAAGTACCGGTACCGGTACTGAGAATATACGGAGTAGATGGCAAGTTGCTGAAAGCAATGAAGAGCATGTATGAGAGTGCAAAGGTGTCAGTATGTGTGGATAATTAACAGAGCGAGTTCTTTAATCTGAATGTTGGGTTAAAGCAAGGGTGTATGTGATGTACCGATGGTTTTTCAATATATACCAGTACAGTATATGGATGGAGTCATGAAAGAAATACAAGGAAGAGCAGCGGATGTTGGTGTACCGCTGATAAGGGAAGGAAACGAGTGGAAGTTGCCTCAACAGTACAGTACTGGTACTACTGTTGCTGACAACACAGTTCTGATGAGCGATAGTGAATGGGAGTTGCAGGGTCAGGTAAATATGTTTCGAACAGTGTGTGAAAAACGGAATCTGGAGGTAAATGCTAGGAAGAGCAATATTATGGTCATTGAAAGGGGTGCAACCATAGAGTGTGAAGTGAGGTTGAACGGCTATGAAGAATGTCAGCTCATTTAAGTATTTGGGCAGTGTGTTGAGTAAAGATGTGAGTAGGCCTATGGATGAAGAAGTGTGGGAGAAAGTGTAACAGGGGAAGAGCGTTGTAGGAACTCTGAAAGCAGTAAGAAGAAATAGGGTGATCAGCATGGAAGTAAAGAAGTCCTTGCATGACAGTGTGGTAATCCCGACATTGACTTATGGGAGGGAAGCATGGACGTTTCTGACTGGGATTGATCATTGATAATCATCGGTTATGCTAGTTGGAAAATTAGTGGGGTAGAATGTAGAGTTCGGGTGTACCGCCAGCCTTGTTTACACTACGCGGAGCGGCGGCGGACGCTGGCCATCATGTTCCCGTCTATTTGACTGCTTTTAGATACAATAATAGGTTGAGGGGGGTCACTCCCCCATGACATATTGTCATCATCATATATATTGCCAGCAGAAGGCAAATAACCGAAAAAAACGCCTTCAAAATAGACTCGAACTAAAGGCTGGTTCACACATAGCCGAGTCGGTGCGCGAGTCCAACACGAGTGATGAAATTTTGCTATTCAGCAATGACTCGTCGATACTCCTCAACACTCGTATAGACTCGTACTACGCTCGTGTATACTCGACACACTCGTGGG
The DNA here is from genome assembly GCA_032716605.1 of Paralithodes platypus. Taxonomy (NCBI): domain Eukaryota; kingdom Metazoa; phylum Arthropoda; class Malacostraca; order Decapoda; family Lithodidae; genus Paralithodes; species Paralithodes platypus. Next base: position 54,005,924 of record CM064578.1, read on the forward strand.
TACTCGCCACAGGGTCCAAAAATTTCATGCATGCATGACATTTTTGGGTCCGGTGGCGAGTACCCATGAGTGTGGCCTAAATACGTGTAGACTCGTGTACATACGTGTTAACTCGTGTTTGACTCTCAATAACTCTTCGTTATTCGTGTTAACTCGTGTTGACTCGTGTAAACCCGTGTAACACTCTTTGGTGATTCGTCGCTTTTCGTCATCATTTCGACGTTGACGAAGCAACACGTGTCTACACGCAACAACACGTATGTAACACACATGCAACACGTATCAACAAGAGTAGAAAGCACGAATGTGAGTGCCAAAATTTGGTGCCCCCATGATGCCAGAGTTTACACGATTCAAACACAAGTGAAACCACGAGTAAACAAGAGTAAACACGATCCACTGAGAAAAAAACACGAGTGTAACACGAAAAAGCAAGTGTCATTTGAAATACCGTTATTTCAAAAATGTAGGAAGAATCAACGAGAGTTTACACGGATGTAACACGAGTCAACACGTGTGCAACAGAGATCCAACGAGAGTCAACTCGTTGTCTTTCGTGTTGATCCGTATAAAAATCATGTTGATCCGTGTAACAATCGCGTTGACTCGTCCATACTCTTGTTTACGTGCCCTGGAATGTGGCCATTATTTTTCAAATTTTTGACACTCGTGTTGGGTTCGTGTTACACTCGTTTTGACTCTCAGTTACTCGTACAGACTCTTGCATGAACACGTGTTGACTCGTATTGAATCGAGTTAACTCGTGTTACACTCTCCTTGACTCGGGAACAATTGCTACTCGCGGCCGACTCAGCCTCCAGGGACGGCGATAATCGACGAGTGTGACTCGTGTTGGACTCGCGCACCGACTCGGCTATGTGTGAACCAGCCTTTAACCACGGTGATCGACATATGTAAACATGACGGCGGCGGTGTCGGCGTCGGACACTTGCGATAATGTTCCCGTCTATTTTGAATGCCATTGGATACAATAATATGTTGAGGGGGGGCTTTGCCCCCATGACGTGTTGTCATCATCATATATATTGCCAGTAGGGGGCAAACAACCAAAAAAATTGCCGCAAAGCCCTCCCCTCAACATATTATTGTATCCAATGGCAGTCAAAATAGACGGGAACATGATGGCAAGCTTCCGTCGCCGCTCTGCGCAGTGTAAACAATGGTGGCGGTACGCCCGAACTCTACATTCTACCCGGCTAGGCCTATATTATAGGCTACAATAAATAAGTAGGTTAGGCTATTTTTTCTATAGGCTATGCCTAGTCTAATATTACAATTTAAGGTAGCATTCAAGTTGACCACAGCAGGACTTACCCTTGACCAGGTATAGGCTATCCTAGTGTTTACTAGGCCTATACCCCTTTGAAAGGACATTAGCCTAGCCTAACCTAACAACCTTACCTAACCTATTATAGTAGGCTATTATGGGTGGGGGCTGCTGCCCCCACACCCCGATTTTTGGTGTATTTGTCTATTTTGTCTGTGAAGTGGGAATTTTTTCAATTTGTCGATAACGAAAATCCTCCATGCGGACTATAGCTTATGGAGAAAAATATGGCGAATCTATTGTTGCCTATTATCTCTAATAAATTGTTTCTCATAATGCTGCAGTAGTGTCGTTTAAAATACCAACCATTTAATTGTGTGCCTTTAAAAATGACCTAAATTAGGCTATAGGCTACTGGAAGATTAGAAGAATCTTTAAGAAAGACTAGGTTAGGGTTATTGTCGTGCCAAAGCTAGATTATAGCCTAAATATAAAAGGAAGTGAATAAAATGAAATATGCCGAAAAAAATGGCCGTCAAAATAGACGCGAAGTTAACCGCGACGATCGCCCTATGTAAACATGACGACCGTACACCCGGTAACTACATCCATCCCATTAAAAGTTACTGTGGGACACCAAATATGTTGAGGGGGTCTCTGCGGCTCTGCCCCCCCACATCGGCCCATCACGTATTATGATGTACGGTAAGTCATCATCATCTGTGCTAATTCATAGGATCCCCAATTAAGGACAAAGTCAATCAACAGACGAAATAAGCTCCCAAATTACAATAACATAGCGGCCCGCCGTTTATGGGCGACTTTTTACACGTCATTTTAAATGTTACTTTCCTGCCCTGGTCTAGGCCTAATAGATTTTTCCAAAGAATCAAACTTAAATTAAAAGGAAGTAGCCTAGCCTACAGTTTATAGGAAGGCTATTCCAACATGCATTCCAGAACTTAGGCTAGCCTAGGCCTAGGCTATATGAAAATTTGTGGGTGGTCTGCCAAAAAAGAATCACTAGGCCTATTAGGCTATGGGTAGGCTAGTATGGGGTCCATTTTGCAAATTTTCTGAACTCTTAGGCCTAGGCTAGGCTAAATTAAAACTCACAAAATCTGAGTAAAACCAGCACTAGAATTTTGTCTTGTCTTGTCTTGGGGCAACTTCAGGCGAATACTCGCCCATTCCGGCCCTACCGTAATCGCGGAGATCCTATGTCACAATTAAATTAGTTTATAGTTAAGGTTAAAATTCACCACCGTGTCACTTTCATTCTAGGTCATTTGTAGAACCGTAACACTGTAAAGGCAACAACCCAATAGCAGGTCATCAGGTGGTGAACCAGAGACCTACAAACCACGGTACTAGGGCCAGAGCAATGTCTTGAAGCGAGGTGCCTTTATCAACCAACCCCAGACAATCCAGTAGGAGCTGTCGGAAGGAATCCATCTTTGAAGCCAGAAAGGGACGCCCATCCACATGCTCAGTGACGGGACGAGGCGAGGCTTAGGAGGCATATGTAGGACGACCAGATGTAGGATGTGAAGGGGAAGAGGTACCGTACGATGATACATGGGATGCGGAGACACCGGAGGGAAGAACTCGTCAAAGTCATACGGTTCCTCAGGACCTCAACAATAACCGGGGGACGGCCGGTGCGGGCAATGGTCGATCGCCGTAGTTAATATAAGTTCGCGGTCGCGGAGATCCTATGTCACAATTAAATTAGTTTATAGTTAAGGTTAAAATTCACCACCGTGTCACTTTCATTCTAGGTCATTCGTAGAACCGTAACACTGTAAAGGCAACAACCCAATAGCAGGTCATCAGGTGGTGAACCAGAGACCTACAAACCACGGTACTAGGGCCAGAGCAATGTCTTGAAGCGAGGTGCCCTTATTAACCAACCCCAGACAATCCAGTAGGAGCTGTCGGAAGGAATCCATCTTTGAAGCCAGAAAGGGACGCCCATCCACATGCTCAGTGACGGGACGAGGCGAGGCATATGTAGGACGACCAGATGTAGGATGTGGAGGGGAAGAGGTACCGTACGACGATACATGGGATGCGGAGACAGCGGAAGGAAGAGCTCGTCAAAGTCATACGGTTCCTCAGGACCTCAACAATAACCGGGGGACGGCCGGTGCGGGCAATGGTCGATCGCCGTAGTTAATATAAGTTCGCGTCTATTTTGACGGAGATTTTTGTTGTAGTTAGGCTAGGCCTAGGCTATTTGCCCCCTGCTGGCAATATATATGATGATTACAATATGTCATGGGGGGGCAATTGACCCCCTCAACATATTATTGTATCCAACGATCTCTAACCTCTGTATCTCAAAAAGGGCTAGAGCAAATTGGCTGTAAATTTCCACATCTAGGCTATTCCTTGACAGATTTGCTCCCTCCAATTAATATTTATTAGCATAAATTCAGCCTAGTTTAGCCTATAAAACAAAAACTAACATTTGTTTAGCCTAGGCCTACATATAAAAAGAAAAAAAACACTCGTACTGCAATTATAAGCATAAATATGAGTATCTAAGTTACAAAGCAAATGTTTTTGTATAGCCTAAAATAAACCATAAAATTGTCATCTTTCAACTGTTGAGGTCATAAATATAAAAAAATCTAATACATTAGGAAAAAATGCGTTAAGAATTGTGTTAGCGGATTTATCGTCCCCTTTATTTACGTAGTCGCACGCTCGCAGTTTCATTCGCGTCTAATTTGACTGTGGTTATTTGCCCCTGCTGGTGATATAGATGATGATGACAATAAGTCATAGGGGGATAAAGCCCCTTCAACCCATTATTGTATCTCACGGCCAGGCGTTGGGTAAATTGTTTTGTTACCGGCCGGCGGATTGAGGGTGGCTTTACCAAGTTTACCCCAGCAGTTAAATTAGAAGCGAATATAGGCCTAACTGCGAGCGTGCGACTAGGCAATATCAACAAAGCTTTTGGTATGCCCACAACTACAACTCTTACCAAAACTGCAATTAGCCTATTTTTGTTTAGTTTTTTCAGTCTAGGCTAAATTGTGGAGGCTAGGCTAAATTATTTAGCTGCAATTAGCCTAGCCTATTTTTGTTTGTTCTTTCAGTCTAGGCTAAATTGTGGTAATACATTTTTTAATATGTGTACTATTGTGTAGGCCTGTGCTTTCCAATAGAAGTAAAAATATGTAGCATAGCCTAATGCAATTTTACTAAAACCCAAGCCTACCTATGCACTGTATGCAGAGCTCAAAAGCAAAAAAAAACAAAAAATATGTTGAGCAGTGAAATCAAATTAAGCTAGGCCTAGGCCTGGTTTCTCATAGGCCTAATAACCTAATGAAGTATACTATAGCCTAACCTAATTTAAGTTATTTCACAAAATACTAATAGGCCTACCCAGCCCTCCTCATGCATTATTTTCCATTGTAAAATAAGTTTGTGCTTAACTGCAGTAATGAAAGGTAGCCTATAAATAGGCTAGCCTATGTTGGCTGTGCAATTGTCTCGATTTGACTATTTTTACCTAATTAGGCCTAAAGCAGCCTGAGTCTATTCCCAACCCCCAAACAGTATCCCATGTTAAGCCCTAGGCTAGGCCTAGGCCTAATCCCACTCTCAATCAAAATTCGAACTGATAAATTCGTACCTACCGGTAGCGCTGCCTAGGCTAGGCCTATATTTTTCGTGAATAGATATAGAAAATGGTTTAAAGGAAAGAGCAACCTATATTATGTTCAAATAATATGTAATAGCACTGTGTATGGTTGTATTACATTTAAATAGTGATAGATGTGTATATTAATGGGATAAATACTCCGAAGTTCGCATACGTTCAGAACATTATATTGCAACACTGTTGCCAGATACTAATCAATCCCATTATCATTATATCATAATGCATTTTACTCATTTACATAATTTCAAATACCTAGGACATTAATATAATATTTTCCTATCATTTTTGTAGTGACATTTGTCTGATTTAGTGGTATATTGGTGTCTGTCTAGGGTTATAATGCATTGTGAAAGTTACCTCTGAATCTCTGACTTGGTAACAATTCGGTATGGACCCTGCTTTCTTTGAGTACTACACGGCAAGAGAAGCTTTCGGTTCTGTCATTACTGTTCAAGGTAAACAGCAACTGCTAAATTCGACATCATGTTCAAATAATATGTAATAGCATTGTCTATGGTTGTATTAGACAAAAATCGTGATAGGTTTCTATTTTATGTGGATAAATAGTATTAAGCTGAATAAACTAAATACCGAAAGTTCATTAGAGTGGTTGTTGATAAATCTGCTAGATGAGGGAGGAGGGAGTTAGGAAGGAAGGGCTAAGCAGTGTTGCCAGTTATATCGCTATATATTACCGCTAGATGTAGAGCTATTTACTTCAATTTAGCAGCCATTTTTTCATATCTAGAGAGATTTACTAGGGATAATATAAAAATGTCAGACATTCTAGTCATATTACAGTGTAAAATTTGCAAAACAAACAAACCAAAACTCTTTAGAAATTGCAGCATTATTCTAACATTGTATGACTATGTAGCAACATGCTAACGACTTTTGAGAGAGGATCTAGCGGTATTTTGTGGAGACATACTGGGAGGGTGGGAGGGAGGTGCTGGTTGCAGTGTTGCCAGTTGTAAAGCTACATATTACCGCTAAATGTAGAGGTATTTACTTCAATCTAGCAGTCATTTCTTTTATATTTAGAGACATTTACTAGGGATAATTTGAAAATTTCAGACATTCTAGTCATACTACATTGTAAAATTTGCAAAACAAACAAACCAAAACTCTTTAGAAATTGCAGCATTATCCTAACATCGTTTGGCTATGTAGCAACATGCTAGCTACTTTTGAGAAAGGATCTAGCGGTATTTCGTGGTAACACTTTAGGAGGGTTAAAATACGAGTCACACGGGCAATTGCCAAAACTTTAAAGGTCCATATCATTGTTATTAAACTAAGCATTTGGCAAAGGGAGGAATTGTTAAAAACCTTAGCCAATACTCTGTCATTCACCAAAAATAAATTTGAATTATCATTATTATTTGGTAGGGTAGGTATGTATAGGTAGGTTGGCTAAATAATTGCTGGAATTCGTAGGGACTCGAACTGTTTTGAGAGAGTTAAATAACAAAAAAAATTATAGATCTGAATAATAAAGAGATTATGTTATTAAGCAAAACTGGGGGATGCGTGGAAGCCTATAGACTGTAGACGGTAAACTTTGTGTGGGTAGCGAATTCGGTTTTAAAGTAATTTAAGAATAGACAGTTTTCAATGCTGCGGCCAAACTATTCCACCCATTTATATTTTGTTGGTATCAACACGTTCGGAATCGCGAGCCTCACCCAACTACACAAGCATGGCTTTGATCATCGGCGTAGTTTTTAAGATGTGGAATTTTAAGTGGAATTCGAGGTTTTTTCAAGATTGCCGGAAAAAAACCCACGTGCAAAAGCCAAACCTTCTCTATAAAATTTGCGGAGCATTAGTAGGGGAGTGCGTATGCCAAAGCCCAGTCGTTTCCTGTGAGTGCGAGAGACGGTATTTAGGCGTCAAGTTTTTCGGGAAATCGGCTGCCACGGACCTGTTTGGTCGCCATGCCGGATGTTTAGCATATCAAAAGTTGCCCAATACAAAAACGCACCTCTTGTGAAAGTTTGATCCCGATCCAAAAAGCGGTTCTGGAGTTATTGCGTCGAAACCGGCGCGTAAGAAGAATTTGGATGAAATCCCAGGTTTAATGATTACAATAGGGGTTCCCCGTAGGGGACGAACCCCTAATAATATTTCTTCAGTTAGCATTTTACAATGTTGGTACCACATAATATGTTACAAATATGACATGTACCAGGCTTGCATAATTCCAACTAAGGATAGCCCAATAAGGCCGTTAGGCGTATTTCCATTGGGGTCCTTGTGGGATTAGGTTAGCTGGGGAAAAAGGGTAGGATAAAAAAAAGAAAAAAAAAGAAAAAGCATTTCTAGGGGTTTATATTAAGATACCTTACATTCTATAGTTGGACAAAATATTTCGGTAATAATTTCAGTTTGTTTTGCCTATCTCTTATGTCGTATTTAGTAGTAGATATAAGCTTGGTGCTCCCTTCTCCCAGCTGTCCGGTTCAGGTGCTCCTATAAGCTACGTCTGAAGGAATACACAGTGTTCTCTTTTCACGGACTGACCGAGGTAGGTTGTTCTAGTCTTTGATATTGTTAACATTGAAATTATGCTGATCAAATGTTTAGATCAATATTTAAAGGGATAAGGTCAATATATGTTCAAAATATGATTTTCAACATTTACTAAGTTACAGCACCATACTAAGTCTTATCCTACATCGATATGTTTGAAATACCGAAACCAAGATTATGCAAGCATATATTAAATGTATAAATAGCAATAACACAATTCACAGGTCAAGGTTAAAGTTACAAATACTTTTGTATACACAAAATGTACTGGACATTCAGCAAACTCACTGTGTTATTTACCACTACCTTTACGTTTGCTTCAGAAACATGGTCTGTCAAAATGGATGACATCAACAGAATGGAACATAACGAGATTATAATGGTGAAAAAGGATGTGTTGGGCCAAACTACAAGATATGATATCTAGTGAAGAGGTACAGTTTGGTATCAAGAGTATCAGTGATGAGATGCATACTACCAGGTTTGGATGGATTAGGCATGTGGATAGAATGGATGAACTAAGTTGGGTGAAAGGATGCAAATCCGTAAACGTGGAAGGTGCTGCACCAAGTGAAAGTCCAAAAACAATTTGGGTTCAGACCGTAAGGTCTGATCTTTAACCCTTAACTGGTGGGACCGGAACTTAAGTCGGTCTAGAGAAGAAAGGACTATGTGGCGGGGACCGACTTAAGGCGGTGTGCAATTTTGGGCAATAATTGGCTCTGAGAGAGAGACGAGTGGTGGGAGGAGCGTAGGTCGGCTCTGACCATTCGGCACGGGTCCCGCGCGGCAACTGACGTCCCCTCCACACACATCCACACTCACTACCTCGCTACACAGGGAGTTATGTAAGGAAATTACCGTATTTTAGGGATTTTTCATTCGTCTTGCACGATCGTTGCAAGATAACGCGTGGTCGTAGAAGGATGGTTCTGGTGTCATTGGAAAGCTCAATTATCGCCCTTTCAGGGATACATAATTGTATTACGCTGTGGCTCTTGTTTATGCATGAAAAAGAACACGGAAATAAGATCGTTTAGGGTAAAACCACCCGCTTGGCAGGTAGTAGAAGTTACTGACGGGCCCGCTCGTAAGGCGTTAAATACATATCCTGAGAAGTGAGGCAGCACTAAACAGGGCTGCCTGGAGCGCCGACATAAGACTGACACTGCACTTTGTGTGGAGCACTTTGTCTATAAATGTATGTTATGTATGCATGTATAACTATATTTATGTTGTTGTTCTTCACATGAGCAGTTAAATATAATTTTGTATCTAACAAATACTATCAGGGAAATACGTTGAAGTCAAAGATGTACTGTATATATATACAGTATATACATTTCCATTCAGCCAAAGATGCTAAAAAGCAGTTTCTGAATGCAATGTTGCAGAGTTGGGTATGAAGTTTGTATATGGCTAAAAATGCATAACAACTTTATAATATTTGTATGTATGTATACAGTATATATATATACAGTATATGTATATATATATATTTATATATATATATATATATATATAAATATATATATATATTGTTAGGTATCTTGATCTTCAAGTGGTTAACTTGATGAATCTAGATAGCACAGAGATATATATTAAGGTATCAGTCAGCTGAAGGCAAAACGAAAGTAAAATCTAATACAATTATTTCCTGTTGTTGCTTCCTTTCCTTTCGGATCTTAGGACTTGGTATCCTTTATTGACTGATACTCTTTAATTATGAAAAATACTGAAACTAATTAAAGTCAAAATATTTCATGTAGTATTTATAAAGCATTATTATTTAACCGAAGCTTAGTAGGCTATGGTTATCAACCGAATAATTTATATCTAAAGAAGGACTATTAATTCTATAAAAAGTCTTGAAAGATAAATATTGAGGTAAGAATATTTCTGTCTCTTACCCTTTTTGAAATGAATAGCTAGTTTTATTATATGTCCTTTTATTTATATTTAATGTAATTATTCTTGGTTCTTGTCTTACGTTAATAGTATTATATTATTATTATCATCAGGATTAATATCAAAGTCACATAAAAAGTTAGATATATATTTAATAATTAGTTAAATGTATTTCTTAACCACGTAACATTGAGATTTGATTATGAGTAAATTAAGTTACAGGATCGCTTCATATATTCGATTCAGGTCTCACTCAAATAATATGAAAAGCAAAACTAATATTTTGAAGCTAAAAGAATTTTCTTCAGCTTAGGAAATCACTAGAAGTAACATTAAAACAGTCATGTTAGTCTAAGGCGATATTACTAATATGAGACAATAGTATCACCGTACTAAGCACCGTTAAGCAATGTAAGCTTAATTAAAAGAAAATGAAAGAACTCGTAAGTATTAATATAAAACAATAGTATTACTTTCATCATAACCCAATTACTTAAAGAGTTGCTTTAGTCCACAAGTCAGTCAACTAAAATAGTTAAGTACATAATAGTAGCGTTAAACGTTAATTCCCAATCAAATAGTTAAGTACATAATAGTAGCGTTAACGTTAATTCCTAATCAAATAGTTAAGTACATAATAGTAGCGTTAACGTTAATTCCCAATCAAATAGTTAAGTACATAATAGTAGTGTTAACGTTAATTCCCAATCAAATAGTTAAGTACATAATAGTAGCATTAACGTTAATTCCCAATCAAAGAGTTTAGTACATAATAGTAGCGTTAACGTTAATTCCCAATCAAATAGTTAAGTACATAATAGTAGCATTAACGTTAATTCCCAATCACATATCTCACTAACGAACATAACGTAAGTGTTTACACCGAACACACTTAACACACACTTATATTATCTGACTGACAGTCACAAACCCATTATAATACTTCACCCCGTCTTCCTCCAGCTGCAAGTTCACCTTCCCCAACTCCAAATGAGACTGATTTGAATGCCCACTACTCGGGTCTTATATACTAAACAATGATGGTGTAGGAACGAATCAGGAGGCGAGTGATGGTGCGCGCCCCTATCACAGCTCCTCGAGTTATGTAGCAGGTGCGTGATCCAATGGGGTCTCCTGGCGTCGATCATATGTCATAGCGTCAGGTCATCGAAGTAGTTTGCAGGGTCCCCTATGACGCTGTTACGACTGGGGTTTAAATATATCAGGGCTCTTATTCATTGGACTAGTAATGGCATAAATGTTACAACGGAAAGCGCTAGCTCCAACCTCTGATGTATATTCCCAGTGAACAAAGAACACAAATACTCTACAGAGTTCTATATACAATAATAGCCTATCAAACTCTCAATAAATGTGCGTCTACTCTAGGCTTAATGTTATGTGAAAACAGCCTATTACTACCTATAACAGAAGGTGCTTGGTTATGGTATGCAAAGTAAGGTGGTAAGAGAAGTTACAGCTTACGTTACTTTAATCAATAAATGTCAGGCACTCCTGCATGAAAGAAAGTGCACTAAAGTCCTTCAACACTAACAAGGAATCTTCTTTAAATGTTAGATGCTATAAAGATGCTCGTATCGGAAATGGAACCCAAAAAGGCAGGCAGCGGAACAATGCTCGTGCAGGCTATGCACACAAAAAGGCAGAATATATAATGCCGTCGGAGCCAAGAACATCCTAAACACTACAACAATAATAATCGCCACGACAATGCAGTATTCCTATCAACAAAAAGAGCCTAAGTCGTTTGTGTCTCCATACATCAAACTAGGCTTCGAAATGCTTGTGTAATCATAAATGGGTATGCATAAAAAGAGTAATTAGGTTAACCCGTTGAGCCCCGGCTAGTTATAATATTTTGTTCACCCCAGTCCCAAGCCATTTTCACTTATTTTGTTTTGTTTGCTAAAATGGAAGACAAGGATGAGAAATGAAAAAAAAAAAAAAAAATCACCTCTGACATTTTTTTTTTGGGGGGGGGGGCCGGTGGGGGGGGGGAGCCTCAAACAAATTTGTTGAGCCAAAATGGAAGAGAATGGTGAGAAATGAACACAAAAATTAAAAAATACTCATTTCGGTCATTTGGGGGGCGGGGGGGGGGGGGGGGTTTCAATAGTTCGTCTCCCCCGCATGACCACCCGCCCGGGAGCACTAGGGTAAAAACTGAGTATGGCATTGAACGGCATACATCCTAAGGAGTATCTCACATAAATCTCAAGCCTCTAGCTCCCATACGACCGGAGTAATGAAGGTTCAAAGTGGCGGTGAACTAGGGGTGTAAACTATCCCCACTAAGCCCACCACCACCAGCCGCGCGGCTGTCTCGGCCCGCTCACACCTACTGGCCCGGCTCCCACACACACTACGGTACCTCCCCCTCCTATTCTCCCGCCATTTCCTACCTTACGAGCCACGTAAGTGTTTTTTATATGTCGGACGCACGTGATGCGTCGCTGGGAGTTGGTGATCAAAGACTGCCGACGCAACACGTGCAACGCTGGGTCTCAACGGGTTAATATACTTAATGTCTTCTTTGACTGATAAAGTCTAGCTAGAGTCAATGATACGAGATACTGGTGCGCATGGCATGCCGCATGGCATAGTGCAAATCTCAAGTCTGTGCGTCAAATATTACGTTATAGGGAAGGGTAGCTCTCTTGAGAAACCTTAATACCGAAGTATTAAGCGTTCTCCTGAACCAGGTGGGAGCAGCACGTTTGGGGCGTCTTCTCAACGATGCGGTGAAGGATTTTCGGAGAAGAAATCGACTCAGCACAGGACAACCAGGAAGGAGGACCGAAGACAGCGAGGGTGGCAACCTGCGAAGAAATTAAATGCTAATCTGTCAAGAACCGCGAATTTGGATAAAGCTCCACCAACACGACCCAAATTCAAAACCGCCAGGGATAACGACCGAGGACCGATGTCAGCCATGAATGTAAATGTAGATCCGATCAGAACCAAAAATTTGACTAAAGAACGTTCTGCGAGTTCTAAAACCGCAACTTTAAAGGTTTTCTATGCAAACGCTCGTAGCATACGCAATAAATTTTCAGATTTAGAGGAACTAGTGTTTACTGAAAATTATGATGTGATTGGTATAACAGAATCTTGGCTCAATACAGTAGATAGAGACTTTTTAGCAGAGTATTCACTTCCCGGTTATGTAATGTTTGAGAAAAGCCGAATAAATAAAAATGGAGGTGGCGTTTTATTTTATATCAAAGAAAGTCTTAACCCGACCCTCTTGTCAAAACCTCAAATTGTGAACGTCGACACATCTTTTGTGCTAATAAAGAATAATAAAGGTACAAAAATAATACTTGCATTAATATACAGACCTCCAGCTCAATCAGTGCAAACTGACCGAGAAATTTATGAACAAATTGCAGATGTAAGTAACTCACAAGATACCATATTTGTTGGCGACTTTAATTTACCTGTGACCAAGTTGGGCGATACTCTTACTTCACACTCCGGACATGACTTGTATACGAACTTGCAAGAGAGTTTGCTTTATCAATTTGTTCGAACACCGACCCGTGGTAATAACGTTCTTGACATTGTACTTGCAACAAAAGAAGAATTAATAGAGAATTTGAATGTTGGTGATGAATTCAGTAACAGCGACCATCGTACGATACCTTTCACTTTAAACTTTACTAGTAACGAACCAAATAGTAGCATCGAAAAAGTCCCTAATTTCAAGAAAGCAAACTTTCATAAACTTAGAGCTATGTTTAAAGAAACTGACTGGAGCTTTTTAATTAACAATAACGACATAAATACATCTTGGAAGTTATTCGAAACCACTTACCTAAAAGCAGTGCAAGACTGCATATCATCGAAAATACGGCGTCCAGGCCATAATAATAAGCCCAAATGGTGGAATAAAGATATTTCAAACTGCCTGCTTGCTAAAAAATTTGCTAATGATAGATTAAAATCCTCACAAAATGACGAAGAACGGGTGAAATTTGTAGAGCTACGACGCAAAGCCTAAAAGTTAATTAAGCAAAGTAAAAAGACCTTAGAGTTACATATTGCGAATCAAAGTCAAACAAACCCGAAAGAATTCTATAGTTATATCAGAAAGAAAAAAGTAGTTACTTCAACTGTTGGACCGTTAGTCGATGAAAATGGAGAATACACCAAAGACGAAGTACAAATGAGTAATGCCCTCAATACCTTCTTTGCATCAGTTTTTACAACAGAAGACCTCAGTGATATCCCTACACCATCGCCGATTCAGATTGATAATTCAGATGTTCTAAGCAATATCACCGTTACAGAGAGAGAAGTATTGAATTGTTTAGATAAACTCAAGGTAAATAAAACGCCTGGACCTGATACAATCTCGCCTAGAGTTCTAAAGGAAGCTAAGGATGAGCTCTCCAAACCACTGACATTACTATTCAATAAATCCTTGCAGTCTGGAACTATGCCTGATCAGTGGAAGATAGCCAACGTAACACCGATATTCAAAAAAGGCAGCAAATCCCTACCCAGTAACTATCGTCCGATTAGCTTAACCTCAGTTGTATGTAAAATGCTAGAAATGGTCATAAGAGACAGACTCGTAAATCACTTAGAGGAAAATAACATACTTAAAGATACTCAACACGGCTTTCGTAAAAAACGTTCCTGTTTAACAAATCTCTTAGACTTCTTCCACGATATCCTCAACCTCTACAATGAGAGTAAAGCTGTAGATATTATATACCCTGATTTTCAAAAGGCCTTTGACAAAGTTCCCCACAAACGTTTACTGCTAAAACTAAAAGCGCATGGAATACAAGACGGTGTGTTGAAATGGATAGAAAATTGGCTCAGCGACAGAAAGCAAAGAGTAGTCATAAACGGTAAGGCATCTAAATGGACCAATGTAAGTAGCGGGGTACCCCAGGGATCGGTAGTAGGACCAATTCTCTTTCTAATTTACATCAACGACATAGACGAGGGTCTCACCTGTACAATCTCAAAATTTGCTGACGATACAAAAATTGCAAATAGCGTACTCTCAAAAGATCAAGTTGACGATATGCAACACAATCTAGATAAATTGTCACATTGGGCCCAAATTTGGCAAATGAGTTTCAATGCGGATAAATGTAAAGTACTACATATCGGATACCTAAATGAGAAAGCAAACTATTCGATGAATAGCACTCAGCTTAAGAATGTAAACAGAGAAACCGATCTGGGAGTAACAATATCGAGTAACCTAAAACCGAGTCATCAATGTTCAGAAGTTGTTAAGAAGGCAAACAAAATAATTGGCTTTATAGGCAGATCATTTGAGCATAAATCCAAAGACGTAATCCTAACCCTTTACAATTCCTTAGTCCGCCCTCTTCTGGAATACTGCGTTCAATGCTGGTGCCCTTATTACCAAAAAGACATAAGCAAGCTAGAACGAGTTCAACGTAGAGTTACCAAAATGATACCTAGCCTAAAGAACAAACCATACGAAGAGCGTCTTAGAGAATTAAATCTATTTCCTTTAACCCAGCGCAGATTAAGAGGTGACTTAATTCAAGTGTTCAAAATCATCAAAGGCATCGACAATATGAACTGTAGTAAGTACTTCACTATCGACCAATCTAATTACACGCGGGGAAACGGTTGCAAAATTATTGGTAAATCTTTTAACTCACACGAATCTAAGAATTTCTTCTTCAATCGAGTTGTCAACTTGTGGAATGGGCTTCCCCGAGACGTTATAGACTGCAGCACCGTTGATTCATTTAAATTCCGCCTAGACAAATATCTCGCATCAAACCCGCAACTGACTGCGTTTGTAAATGAATAACTTTATTTTATCCTCCCCTCAGTTACTAACCCATATGTCCCCTACTAACTTCCTAGTCCTGCCACGTTAGTGGCAGGGCAGTAGTTCCCTTTCCAATGTTCCCTTACCAACTCTAAACCACTGTTTGGACACTTGATCCTCAGTGTTTTGGAGGACAAGCAGCCTAGAAGGGTCACTGGATCTGTTGTTGCTTGATTTCCTTTGTACTCCTTTGTACTCCTGGCGTACCTCAAAGACAAACAATCGAGACTAGAACAGTGCAGAATGGTATAGGCAAAAAGCCCTCATTCGTGCATGCTCTACTCTCAATGGCACACAGACTAGAATTTACTCAATCAACTCCAGTTCTCAGGTATGTCGTGCAGCTTTTAACTAAAGCCAGCACTCATAGGAAACAATACCTTATAATATCAGACTCCTAGTATAGCATTATCTAATCCAGCAGAACACTAATAATTAAAGGAAGCAGTACTAAACAATATGAATGTCAACCAATGCTTCGTGATCCACTTATCTTAACAACTAACATACATAGGTTATATCAGACCTTAACGCACAATACAACTGGCATGAAGCTGATTTTGCAGAGTTAACCAGAGGGGGTATAATATTAATAAAAGGTGGTGAAAGATATGAAAAAAGAGAGAGGTAGGCAGAGGAAAAGATTCTCAGGTGCGGAGAGGGGAACAGATAGCAAGGGATAAGATAGATGCGTTCTAGAAACCAAATCTGAGGGAGAGAGTGGCGAGGAACCGTATATATACTCGCACTAGCTCGAGCCGCGTGGGAAAAAAGCGGTTACAAGTCCTCTAGCCACTAGCAAGGGAGCTAGCAGCATGGTAAGGACCTCTCTCCACCAACCCCCACGAGGCAGCCAGCCGTGACGTCATCGAGCGGGACAAAAACACTGCGCGCTCCCTCTCACTCTGTTCTACTCTCTCTCTCTCTCCCAGATCCCATCATTACTAGTTAATGATAAAACATATACTTTACAATTAAATATATAAAGCCTTGACATGGGTGAAAACAAAGAGCCTTTCTGGACTGCCCATGACACGAGCTTTCATATGAAATAAAGCACACTCTAATACATAAACTGTAGCCCCATCCACTGCCCTGGCGATCCTAGTGAGTCACTGTAGGACAAGCCATGCGGTTCTAACGGAGTGGTTAACGTCACCCACCCCCCCCAAGATTTTTCTCAGAGGCCCCAAGGCTCACAAAAATCTGATGGTTAGAACCCATGCTATATCTCCACTTCCCATCACCCAGCGGCTGTAAAATATCTGGCACAGTTCTTCAACAAAACATGTTTCAAAATTATAACCCTCCCCAACACCATAGGTTAAATTATATGTAGTTATGCTCCTCAAGAGCGAGCTTCTCTAGCCCAGCATTCTGAGAGGAGTGCAACTCAGAATTTCTGCTATAACATACTAAAAAAAAATCAACTATCAAAGAAAGAGTTTTTATTTGATTTTTGTATGTTTATAATTTGTTTATTTCGGCTGCACTATAGGGGCAAGCCTAGTTTTTTCTTCTATACCAAACGCTCAACTCCTGCTTTACGACCCAATACGCTGGGCTACAACCGCGAGCCAACAAGCACCAAGCGCAAAATACTATTCAAACTAAAGCAGGAGGCTACCCGTGTGTCAATCTACCCAGGATCATATACCCTTGAACGACCATCTGCAACCACGTTGTCACAACCGGCAATATGGCGTATGTCCAGGTTATATACCAATAACCTTAGTGACCACCTGGTCAGCTTCATATTCCGATTGTGAAACTGGTCCAAGAACTTGAGAGGGTGATGATCTGGGTAAACTACAACGACTGGACCATAGGCTGGAACATAGACCTCGAAATGCCCCAGCGCAAGCACAACCGCCAGCAGCTCCTCCTCGACAACAGAGCAGCTCCCCTGGGCCGAATTGTACTTCTCCGAGCAGAAACTAACAGGATGCTCCAGCCCATCATCGTCCTTTTCCACAAGGACGGCACCAGCCCCCACACCACTAGCCTCCGTTGCTAGTTGGAAAGGTAGGCTAAAGTCAGGGGCCCTGAGGATCGGGTGAGTGCACAACAGGTTATTTTACTTCTCTAAACACCTTCTCACACTCAGGCGCCCATTTGAACTTCTTATCCTTCCAGTTATCCTCCACCTGAGCTTGACTGTCCCGTTTTCCTTCTCCACCTTGACTGCTAAACGTCATCACAGGCACAGTGAGAGGCTCAGGGGGATGCCTCCCATACTCCTTCATGGGATTAACATGACATAACTGATTGCGCTTCCGTCTGTCTGGAGTGGCTACCAAGTAAACCAGGTCTGATAGCTCCTCCACCACCCTATAAGGACCAGCGTACTTCGCGGATAAGGGGTGACCTACAAGGGGCAGTAGAATCAACACCTCCTGACCCACGTGAAACTCCCTGAGTTCAACCTTGAGGTCGTACCTGTCCTTCCTGAGGGCCTGAGAGCTAGTCAAATTACGGCCAGCCAACTCCAGACTGCGCAACATCCGTTCTCGACTGTTGAGGACACACTTGAGCATAGAACAAGGTTTTTCTGTGCCCTCCCATACTTCTTCAACCATATGGAGAGGCCCTCTGACACGGTGTCCAAAGACGAGCTCATTAGGGCTGAATCCCAAACTCTCCCCAGGTACCTCCCACACAGCAAACAAAACACATGGCAGGCCAAGATCCCAATCCCTCCCACTCTCAAAGCAACAACAACGAAGCACAGATTTCAAGGCTGAGTGCCATCGCTCTAACACACCCTGGCTCTCCGGATGATACGCAGATGACACAACCCCAACAATCACATGCTGCGGCATTGCTTGAACAAAGAGGCTAGAAGTGAAGTTGGGTCCCTGGACTGACTGAATCCCCTGCGGATAACCATACCGGGAAAAATACACTAGCAAGCTTCGGACCACCGTATTCGCCGACCCATTTCTCATAGGGTACACGTCAGGGTACCTTGTTGCCACATCTCCCGACTGTGCATCACTGTCCTCCTTCAACTCTTTCGTCTCTTTAAGCCCATCCTCTGCCTTTTCCACAACAGTTACTGGGTCTTCTTCAGACTCGATATTTGGTCCTAATACTGAGTCCCCGAGAAGGGCCGTTGATACTAAACTCACAACCGCATCAACTTCCAACCCCTTCTCGGTACCCTTCCTCCGCTGATCTAAAGATTGTTGACCAGAATGTGACTCCCTGGATGCAGGATCTCCGGTGACAACACACGCCATTGGCTGCACCGGACACTCCTCAACCCACTCCTTCTCCTCCCTACTCACGTCGGCCGGCTTCTCGACAACGACTAAGGGTGGAGCCTCAGAAGTAGGCCCCGCAAAGTCGTTGCCAAGAAGGAGGTCGACGCCCCCAACAGGTAACTTCTCCACAATTCCTACATCCAGGTCACGAGTCACACCATCAACTTCCACCTTCATTCTTACAAGCGGGTATGACCTTGTCGCATTAACTCCCTGAACCACAATCACCCGCGCCATATTGACAGGTTTACCAGTGAAATTTCTCAACAGTGTTTGCGATGCCCCAGTGTCACGCAAAATTCTCACCTCATGTCTTCTACCCCCCCACTCCACACAACCGAGTCCCCTGTGGTCACTAAAGGCATCACGGACAGGGAATAAGCCTTCCGGATCCTTCTGCACTGGCAGTGTATTTACCTCGGAAGAAATGCCTCTAACAAACTCCGATGTCCTCTTGAACACTCCAATGCCGTGAGCAAAAGACACGGCTGCCAGAGGAGGTCGACTAGGGCACTCATTTGCCTTATGACCCTCCTGGTGGCAACTAAAACACATAAATTTCGGTTTCGGCTTATACTGTGATGTAAAAGGCCCCTGACTTTTCACATACGGTGTGGTGTAAGGTTTGGATTCAGTTTTAGTTTCATGGCTCTTCTGTTGAAATGTGTCATTGTTACGGGGAGGGGGAGGTAACGGTCCTTAGCACTTACATCGTACTTCTGTGAGGACCCGCAACCCCGAATCAACGACAGCCGTCGATCAGCCATTTCTGCTGCTTCGACTAGATTTCTTGGGTTTTTCTCCTTTAAGTTCAAAGTTAGATCACTGCCCGTGCTCTTAAAGAACTGCTCCAACATCATTAACTGCTTAATTTCATCAAATGTTGTGACCTTCTCAGATCGGAGCCAGTTCCCCATAGCATCGGACAAGTCCCGGGCGTGTTCCAAAAAGGTGCTATCTCTTCCTTTAGTTACACCCCGGAAGATCAAACGGTACGTTTCTGGTTGCAGTTCGTAAGCCCTCAGGACAGCCTCCTTGAGATCCTCGTACACAATACATAACTCCAAAGGTAACGCATCGTAGGCTTTAAGACCCTTGCCTATTAATCTAGAGGATACAAGTGCTGCCCAATTATTCTCTGGCCACTGGTGTTCCTGGCACTTCTTCTCAAAGCGTGTGAAAAATTCTGTTACACCACTCTCATCAAACACCGGAACCAGTTTCAATAAGTGCGAGAGAGTCTGCTCATGAACACGGTTACCAGCCCCAAGTCGCTGTCCCGTTGTCTCTACTCGCGACTTCTCTACGTCCATGTCGGCACAGTACCTAGTCGACTCTAAATCAGCTCGGATTTTTGCTAGCTTGGCTCTCTCTTCTATCTTGGCTAATTCTAATTGCTGCTGAAGCTGAAGCTCAGATACCCTGATAGCCTTTCTCTCTTCGATCTTAGCTAATTCGAGCTGAAGCAATAATTCTGGAGTTAACCCTTGAGGAGGTGAAGGTGCTACAATGTTTGAAATTACCGGTGGTCCCCCCAGGGGCAACCCACCCTGCCAGTCACCACCCAACTGTGGAAGCGTACCCGGGGTCGGCAAACTACTGGGATGACTGGGAGTCGAGTGTAGGGGAAGCATGGCCGAAGGGCTCTGAGCACTCAACCCATCTCGCTCACCAGTCACCCTGCCCAGTACACACGTTATCAAGTTATCCCTTGTCATGCTGCTAGTACCCGCATGACCGATAGCTGTGGCCAGGCATTGAAGACCGTACCGCTCCATACCCTCCAACCGCTCGGCAGTAACAGGCCATTGCAAAAATATTCTAGCATCCTCCTCACAGTTCACCTGATTAACCATATCATCATACTGCTGTTCCTCAGTTTCGACATTACGTACTGTGTCTCCATTCTCCTCTGATCCGGTATAAGACATGATGCTCACAAAAATTTCCCACCTCAATATTCAGAAAAGAAGTACCCCAAACTCTTATACCTCAATATACACACAAAAATTCTCGGAAATACTCAAGGGCTATACTATGTTGCAAACAAAATTATTCTTGCTGAACCCCGCAAAATATTCTCCAAAACAACAAATGTTCCCTGCTAATAAATGTAGGTTCACCAAATCCTAGGTAAGGTCGCCATTTGTTACGACTGGGGTTCAAATATATCAGGGCTCTTATTCATTGGACTAGTAATGGCATAAATGTTACAACGGAAAGCGCTAGCTCCAACCTCTGATGTATATTCCCAGTGAACAAAGAACACAAATACTCTACAGAGTTCTATATGCAATAATAGGCTATCAAACTCTCAATAAATGTGCGTCTACTCTAGGCTTAATGTTATGTGAAAACAGCCTATTACTACCTATAACAGAAGGTGCTTGGTTATGGTATGCAAGGTAAGGTGGTAAGAGAAGTTACAGCTTACGTTACTTTAACAATAAATGTCAGGCACTCCTGCGTGAAAGAAAGTGCACTAAAGTCCTTCAACACTAACAAGGAATCTTCTTTAAATGTTAGATGCTGTAAAGATGCTCGTATCGGAAATGAAACCCAAAAAGGCAGGCAGCGGAACAATGCTCGTGCAGGCTATGCACACAAAAAGGCAGAATATATAATGCCGTCGGAGCCAAGAACATCCTAAACACTACAACAATAATAATCGCCACGACAATGCAGTATTCCTATCAACAAAAAGAGCCTAAGTCGTTTGTGTCTCCATACATCAAACTAGGCTGCGAAATGCTTGTGTAATCATAAATGGGTATGCATAAAAAGAGTAATTAGGTTAATATACTTAATGTCTACTTTGACTGATAAAGTCTAGCTAGAGTCAATGATACGAGATACTGGTGCGCATGGCATGCCGCATAGCCTAGTGCAAATATCCAGTCTGTGCGTCAAATATTACGTTATAGGGAAGGGTAGCTCTCTTGAGAACCTTAATACCGAAGTATTAAGCGTTCTCCTGGCGTACCTCAAAGACAAACAATCGAGACTAGAACAGTGCAGAATGGTATAGGCAAAAAGCCCTCATTCGTGCATGCTCTACTCTCAATGGCACACAGACTAGAATTTACTCAATCAACTCCAGTTCTCAGGTATGTCATGCAGCTTTTAACTAAAGCCAGCACTCATAGGAAACAATACCTTATAATATCAGACTCCTAGTCTAGCATTATCTAATCCAGCAGAACACTAATAATTAAAGGAAGCAGTACTAAACAATATGAATGTCAACCAATGCTTCGTGATCCACTTATCTTAACAACTAACATACATAGGTTATATCAGACCTTAACGCACAATACAACTGGCCAGCATGAAGCTGATTTTGCAGAGTTAACCAGAGGGGGTATAATATTAATAAAAGGTGGTGAAAGATATGAAAAAGAGAGAGGTAGGCAGAGGAAAAGATTCTCAGGTGCGGATAGGGGAACAGATAGCAAGGGATAAGATAGATGCGTTCTAGAAACTAGATCTGAGGGAGAGAGTGGCGAGGAACCGTATATATACTCGCACTAGCTCGAGCCGCGTGGGAAAAAAGCGGTTACAAGTCCTCTAGCCACTAGCAAGGGAGCTAGCAGCATGGTAAGGACCTCTCTCCACCAACCCCCACGAGGCAGCCAGCCGTGACGTCATCGAGCGGGACAAAAACACTGCACGCTCCCTCTCACTCTGTTCTACTCTCTTTCTCTCTCCCAGATCCCATCATTACTAGTTAATGATAAAACATATACTTTACAATTAAATATATAAAGCCTTGACATGGGTGAAAACAAAGAGCCTTTCTGGACTGCCCATGACACGAGCTTTCATATGAAATAAAGCACACTCTAATACATAAACTGTAGCCCCATCCACTGCCCTGGCGATCCTAGTGAGTCACTGTAGGACAAGCCATGCGGTTCTAACGGAGTGGTTAACGTCACAACGCACGCAGGTGTGAAGGCTTGTTTGCTGGTATGCGGACAAGCTGGTTTCCCACTCGCTAGTTCGCTCGCTGGTCTGCTTCGCCGCCTGGGTAGTTTGGCACTCCTTCAACACTTAATTCTAACTCCTAAATAAACATACAGGGCTCCGTATGTCAGACCTCCCCCCTAGAAAAGAGTTTAAGGAGTATAGTACATAATATTAAACATTATACATAAATAGATTCACCACCAGATTGGCAACAGCAAGATTATAATGAGGATATAATAAGGATATCACCCAAAGGTAACGTCTCCAGGTACCACATCAGAACATAGCCGGAACGTAGCTGGAGCGTTATTCGAACTGCAAGGCATCTCACAGCTGAAGGCTTGAAAGCGCACTACTAAAACATGATATTTACCTCGCTACAAGGGAGAGCTAATTGCCAAAATCCTCTCATTAAATTTATCTTACTGCTGTATGAGGCCAACCTGGTAAATGTAATCTTTAATCCGTGGCAGTGGGTAGGTATCGTTCTTTGTGACAGCATTAACTTGCCTATAGTTCATACATAACCTATGGCTCCCATCTGGCTTTGGCACAAGTATGACCGGACTACTCCACTGGCTTAAGGCCCTTGTGATCAGCTGGTTTGAAAACATGAAGTCAAGCTCGACCTGCAGTATACTCCTGCGTTGTGGCGAAACACGGTAGGGGGATAGTTTAATGGGAGTTGCATCCCCTACGTCGATGTCGTGCAAGGCCAAAGAAGTGAGCCCTGGAGTATCACGGAACACACTGGGAGACTGAGATAAAACAGAGATTAGTTGGTTCGCTTGATCAGATGGAAGATGACATAGTTTAGATGGTAATTCCCCCCAAGCTACTGAGTTATACTGAAAGTTGGATAGGCTACATGACAAGTCAAAGTCTGCATGGATACCTTCAGGCTCTGGAACAGTCTGTTGCGGGTCAGTAAGAGAACTGAAGACTTCGTCCGCACCAGGCTGTCCACAGGTCCTGGCATTCACTGCCACAGTGGGAGAATCTGGAGGAGAGGAATCAGGGGACCTATGGTAGGGTTTCAACATATTTATATGGAATACTTGCATGGGCTTTCTCCTGTCTGGGGTAGTTACTAGATAATCGGTAATGCTCACCCTCTGAATGATCTTATATGGGCCCCTGAACTTGGCAGATAAAGGTTGGCCAAAAAGGGGGAGCAGGACCAAAACCTCATCACCGGGCTGAAACTCTCTCTCACGGGCTTTTCTGTCATACCAGGTCTTCATGGAGCTTTTAGCCACTGTCAAGTTTTGAGCTGCAAACTCACATGAGGATCTCAGCCGGATTTGAAATCTGAAACATACTTGAGGAGGTTTTGGTTCCCCTCCTGGCCAACTAGGCTATCCTGCAATAGTTGCAAAGGACCTCTTACTTGGTGACCGAAAACTAGCTCATTAGGGGAAAAACCCAGGGATTCAGTTGGAACCTCACGAGTAGCAAATAAAAGAAAAGGTACCCCCTTATCCCGCTCAACTCCGGTCTCTGTACAATACTTACGTAACATTCCCTTTAATGTCTGATGATATCGTTCGAGAACCCCTTGACTCTCTGGGTGGTAGGTGCTAGACTTAACATGCTCGATACCCAACTCCTTCAGGGACTGCTGAAAAATGTTAGAGGTAAAATTAGTTCCTTGATCACTTTGCACCTCATGTGGGAAATCCATTCTGGTGAAGAATTTGAGCAGTTCCTTGATGACAGTTGGAGCAGAGGTAGTCCTTAAAGGTTAGACTCTGGGTAGCGAGTTGCCATGTCCATGATAGTTAATAAATAAATGTTACCTTGGGAAGTCTTAGGCAATGGGCCTACAATGTCCACTACCACCCGAGTAAA
The DNA here is from genome assembly GCA_032716605.1 of Paralithodes platypus. Lineage (NCBI taxonomy): Eukaryota > Metazoa > Arthropoda > Malacostraca > Decapoda > Lithodidae > Paralithodes > Paralithodes platypus. The sequence continues at coordinate 54,030,277 of CM064578.1, forward strand.
AGGATTCTCGAAAACGGGCAAGGGCACCAGAGGATGTACAGGCACCTTCTGATTGGGTTTTCCTGTCATCTGGCAAGTGTGACACACTCTACAAAACTCCATTACATCTGCACGCATTCCTGGCCAGTGAAAGTGGGCTCTGATTCTGTCTAGAGTTTTTTCACACCTAGGTGTCCTACCAATGGTATACAATGTGCCATTTCCAAGATATCTCTACGACAAGGTTTGGGGCCTACTACTTGATGGACGTCCCAGGCCCCGTCATCGATTGGTCTGTGTGGCGGTCTCCATCTACGCCACAATACTCCTCCTTTGAGGTAGAAACATTCACCACCCTCCTTCTCACATTCCTCTTCACTCACGGCCCTGGCAGCTAACTGCTTGCATTCACTATCATCTCTCTGTAGCTCTACCAGGCCACTAGGACAATTTGGAGGGGTTTCATGGTCATCGTTAGGGTCAAGATGAGCCATAAAGGTGTCAGATAAATCCACCTCAGTCACATCATCAGGCACAATTGGAGCGTCATTCACACTCTCATCATCCCTTTCATCAACTCTTACATTCGGTACATTTCTGTCTGAGGGAACTGCTACTTAAGACATTGAACGTGTGACAGCACACACAGGGAAAACTGTTGGCATCTCCTTTTCGAGCTCACCGGTTAGTGGCTCGTTAACAGGGGAAAGTGACAAAATGGGGTCTGGTCGGACCTTCTCACCTGCTACATCATTCCCCAAAAGGAGTGTTACCCCAGGCACAGGGATATCTTGGGACCTACACAAAGCTATGGTGGCCTCACCCTGTAGTAACTCACATTCAATTTCGCCTTTTACCAAGTGTGCATAAAATTGGCCTCCAGCACCTCTCATTACAACTGGTTCGCCAGGTGGGCACTCAGTGTAAAGATTCACCATGAGGGTGCTAGTAGAACCTGTGTCTCTCAGAATTTTTACTTCATGCATACAACCATTTAATCTCACGTTGCCAGATGAAATAAAGGGACGGTAACTGTCCTGCACTGATGGTGAAATTATTATTGGCTTAACCCTAGTGGGTTGCACCACGCATGCTACTACACCCCTGTCTAGATGATTTACGTTAGCTGCTAGGTACTCCTTCTGTCGAGAGTCCTGCATTAAATGAACTTTTGGTGCTAGGTACTCCTTCTGTCGGGAGTCCTGCATTAAAGGCACATATGGAGTTTGAGATACGGCGGCAACTGTCTGCCCCGATCTCTCTGTTCTCTCCTTGGCCCAGCACTGATAAGCTAGGTGGCCTCTCTTGCCACAAAAAGTACATACTTTAGGGGATACGGGAACATTCCCTCTTTGAGCATTACTATTACTTTGGGGCCCACCTCTGTTACCATTGCCCTGAGTCGCATTTTTAGTTGGGGGAACAATTCTATTTGGCTAGCTGGGGAAGACGTTATAGGCTTGTGACTGGGTCTGTCAGATTTGTGATTGGGATACTTAAAATTAGAACTAGAATTATCGTAGGGCTTCTTTACACGACATTTGTTGTTGAGCACGTATGTGTCAGCCATGTCAGCGGCGTCGGTAAGACAATCTACCTTTTTCCCCTTTAAATGATAGGATACAGAAGAATCAATTTTCCATAGGACATTTTCTAACAGGGACCAACTCCTTCAGATCGTTGTAGCTTGTGACTTTCTTACTCTTGACCCAATGCTTGAAAGTTTTAGTCATGGTCCTGGCAATTACCTTATGGGTTTCTTCTACTTTCTTCTGTTTTTTACGGAAAGATTGCCTGTAAGCTTCAGGCTGCAATTGATAGGTTTTTAGAATAGCTTCTTGGAGATTGTCATAATCCTGCCTAACTTCTGCTACTTCTGACAAATACGTGGCTCGAGCCTGCCCTGTCAAAACGGTTTGTAACATAAAAGGCCATTGATCTCTTGTCCACTTCATACCTCCAGCAACTTCCTCAACAAAACAAAGAAATCCTGCACATTATCCTCAGTGAAAGGTGGAATGACACTAGTCATAGTCAATCCCAGAGGGGGAGCAATTACTGGAGCATTTGTATTGACATTTAGTTGAGCCGTACGATATTGATATTCATAATGTTCGGTCTTTATTCTGGCTTCTTCGATATTTGCTCTGGCTTTTATGCTGGCTTCTTCGGTATTTGCTCTGGCTTGTTCGGCATTTATTCTGGCTAGTTCTATATTTAGTCCGGCTTGTTCGGTAGTTGCTCTTATTCTGGATAGTTCTAGTTCGAATATTTGATCACCGGTCAAACCAGGTGGCAATTGTACATCAAGTTGGCTAGGTTTACTCGGGATCCCACCAACTGCTCCGTCTCCCTCCTCGCCCCCTCCCTCTACAGGGAACAGGTGGGTTTTTATGGTCTGAGCCACCTCTACTTTAGACATGTTTGAGACAGTTAATTGGAGATGTGAGGCAAGCACTTTCAGTTCGGATTTTGACAGACAGTCAATATCAGGGGCTGTGGGTTCTGATTCTATGAAAACTCGAGCATCTTCGTCATTAATTAGATGAGGCATGATTAATATTTAATTTTTAAGTAGTGAAACGGTAATGAAACGGATGAAACTGTATGAAACGAATCCTGGCGAGGTCGCCACTCTTCTGTTACGTATCTTGACCCTCATATGGTTAACTTGATGAATCTAGATAGCACAGAGATATATATTAAGGTATCAGTCAGCTGAAGGCAAAACAAAAGTAAAATCTAATAAACTTATTTCCTGTTGTTGCTTCCTTACCTTTTGGATCTTAGGACTTGGTATCCTTTATTGACTGATACACTTTAATTATGAAAAATACTGAAACTAATTAAAGTCATGTAGTATTTATAAAGAATTATTATTTAACCGAAGCTTAGTAGGCTATGGTTATGAACCGAATAAGTTATATCTAAAGAAGGACTATTAATTCTATAAAAAGTCTTGAAAGATAAATATTGAGGTAAGAATATTTCTGTCTCTTACCCTTTTTGAAATGAATAGCTAGTTTTATTATATGTCCTTTTATTTTTATTTAATGTAATTATTCTTGGTTCTTGTCTTACGTTAATAGTATTATATTATTATTATCATCAGGATTAATATCAAAGTCACATAAAAAGTTAGATATATATTTAAGAATTAGTTAAATGATTTCTTAACCACGTAACATTGAGGTTTGATTATGAGTAAATTAAGTTACAGGATCGCTTCATAGATTCGATTCAGGTCTCACTCAAATAATATGAAAAGCAAAAATAATATTTTGAAGCTAAAAGAATTTTCTTCAGCTTAGGAAATCACTAGAAGTAACATTAAAACAGCCATGTTAGTCTAAGGCGATATTACTAATATGAGACAAATATCTAATATCACCGTACTAAGCACCGTTAAGCAATGTAAGCTTAATTAAAAGAAAATTAGTAATATAAAATAGTAGTGTTAATTACATAATGCAATAACGTTAATTCCACAAAAATAGTTAAGTACATAATAGTAGCATTAACGTTTAATTCCCAATCAAAGAGTTAAGTACATAATAGTAGCGTTAACGTTAATTCCCAATCCAAAGAGTAAGGTACATAATAGTAGGGTTAGCGTTAGTTCCAAATCACATATCTAACTAACAAACATAACGAAGGTGTTTACACCGAACACACCTTAAACACACACTTATATAATCTGACTGACAGTCACAAAACCCATTATAATACTTCACCCCGTCTTCCTCCAGCTGCAAGTTCACCTTCCCCAACTCCAAATGAGACTGATTTGAATGCCCACTACTCGGGTCTTATATACTAAACAATGGAGGTTTAGGGACCGATCAGGAGGCGAGTGATGGTGCGCGCCCCTATCACAGCTCCTCGAATTACGTAGCAGGTAGTGGTCCAATGGGGTCTCCTGGCGTTGATCATACGTCATAGCGTTGGGTCAACGAAGTAGTTTGCAGGGTCCCCTATGACGCACGCAGGTGTGAAGGCTTGTTTGCTGGTATGCGGACGAGCTGGTTTACCACTCGCTAGTTCGCTCACTGGTCTGCTTCGCCGCCTGGGTAGTTTGGCACTCCTTCAACTCTTAATTCTAACTCCTAAATAAACATACAGGGCTCCGTATGTCAGAATATATATATATATATATATATATATATATATATATATATATATATATATATATACCGGTATATATATATACTGTATATATATATACCGGTATATACATATACTCAGGCACATACCCCTTAGCATGGGGATGGCTGACTCGAGAGAGATGCCCGAACAGAAACGACAAAAAAGAAAGAAAACAAATAATAACACACATTTAAGTTGCCTAGTAGAAGACCCAGAGACCAAGAATCAGTAGCCGGGGCCTCCAGCAACCACCAGGTCCCAGCTCCCAGGCCAGGCACCTGACAGACTATTATCTAGTCCAACTGGTGCTTGACCCTCTCTAACTACGGCAGTATTATCACTCCCCTATTCACAAGCATTCTCTATTCATTCCTATTCATCACCACTTCTCATGCCTGTTCTTCAGTCATCTCTCTATCTTCCAACGATGTTTTCACACCATCTCTCCATCTCCTCCAAGGTCTTGCTCTCAATATGTTTTCCCTTGTTTCTGACTCATATATTTCTTTGTACGCCTTCCATCTCCCATTCGTTCAACATGTCCATTACCAGCATATCAACTCTGGCCGATAATGATTCATGTTGTTCCCACTCTCCTTACGTACCTCTTAAGTCCTCAATCTGTCTCCATTGCATGACGCACACACCATACTACCAAGGCAGCTTTTCTCCATCACATTCAACCTTATTTTTCTCTTGTACATTGAAACCACATGCCTCAGACCCCATACATCACTCTTGGGTACAAAATCCCTTGGTACATTGCCCTTTTACCTTTCATTCCGAAATTTCTCACCTTCCGCATTCTGCCCATTGCTCTGAAAACTTTTCCTTCCCGCACATACACTCTATATTTACCTCCATTCCGACACCTGTGTCCATGGCTTATCACTCCTATTAGATATTTTAAATATTCCACTCGTTCCAGCATGTCCCCATCCAAGAATACAGAATTAAAGTACCCTATGAGCATCTTCTATTGCACACCATCAAGTTACTTGTATTGACATTCACCCTCCGCTTCCTCTCTCCCCACATTACCACACAAACACTTTTACTACTCGCTGCAGCTTCTCCTCCGGTAATCATTTAGGGAAGTCCAAATTGTAATAGATATTGAGGAAAAGTCCAGGTACTATAATCCATTATTGGTTTTACTATGATGGTCGACAGAGATGTACAATAACCGACCACCGTCCACTTCTTTACCAGGGTTGGTTCAGTGTTAAGTGAATTTAGGCCATTGACTGTGAGGAAATTTTTATATTTGGGACTGCACAACACCAACAAAAAATAGCTCCAATTAGATTAAACATTATCTAACCCATAATTGCCTACATGTCACCAAAGCTGATGATCATGTGTAAGGCGGCCCAGTGCAGAGAACTGTACTATGGTGGACCCTACTACCAAACTTCCTGCTACGTTGGCGAAATTGGTCCACTGAAGGTTTCGCTCCGGTGGTCGGTGGTCTTAATGGCAGTACTTTTTGTCTCCTGGTCTGACTCCACTTTTGCTCTCTGCTCACTCTCCACTCTTCCATCATGTTCTACTCTTTCTACACCTTTGGTTTATTGTCCATACTTCGTTATCAACTTTTCTGTTCATACGACATATCGTCCATCTGTAATTCCAGTGTGGTCTTCCCCTCTTGTTTACCCTATCCTACTCTATTTCCTCCTTCAGTTTATTGTTTTTCTTTTGTATTTTTGTTTTGTCTCAT
>CM064578.1:54036224-54252546 GCA_032716605.1 Paralithodes platypus
CGGATAAGGGGTGACCTACAAGGGGCAGTAGAATCAACACCTCCTGACCCACGTGAAACTCCCTGAGTTCAACCTTGAGGTCGTACCTGTCCTTCCTGAGGGCCTGAGAGCTAGTCAAATTACGGCCAGCCAACTCCAGACTGCGCAACATCCGTTCTCGACTGTTGAGGACACACTTGAGCATAGAACAAGGTTTTTCTGCGCCCTCCCATACTTCTTCAACCATATGGAGAGGCCCTCTGACACGGTGTCCAAAGACGAGCTCATTAGGGCTGAATCCCAAACTCTCCCCAGGTACCTCCCACACAGCAAACAAAACACATGGCAGGCCAAGATCCCAATCCCTCCCACTCTCAAAGCAACAACAACGAAGCACAGATTTCAAGGCTGAGTGCCATCGCTCTAACACACCCTGGCTCTCCGGATGATACGCAGATGACACAACCCCAACAATCACATGCTGCGGCATTGCTTGAACAAAGAGGCTAGAAGTGAAGTTGGGTCCCTGGACTGACTGAATCCCCTGCGGATAACCATACCGGGAAAAATACACTAGCAAGCTTCGGACCACCGTATTCGCTGACCCATTTCTCATAGGGTACACGTCAGGGTACCTTGTTGCCACATCTCCCGACTGTGCATCACTGTCCTCCTTCAACTCTTTCGTCTCTTTAAGCCCATCCTCTGCCTTTTCACAACAGTTACTGGGTCTTCTTCAGACCCGATATGTGGTCCTTATACTGAGTCCCCGAGAAGGGCCGTTGATACTAAACTCACAACCGCATCAACTTCCAACCCCTTCTCGGTACCCTTCCTCCGCTGATCTAAAGATTGTTGACCAGAATGTGACTCCCTGGATGCAGGATCTCCGGTGACAACACACGCCATTGGCTGCACCGGACACTCCTCAACCCACTCCTTCTCCTCCCTACTCACGTCGGCCGGCTTCTCGACAACGACTAAGGGTGGAGCCTCAGAAGTAGGCCCCGCAAAGTCGTTGCCAAGAAGGAGGTCGACGCCCCCAACAGGTAACTTCTCCACAATTCCTACATCCAGGTCACGAGTCACACCATCAACTTCCACCTTCATTCTTACAAGCGGGTATGACCTTGTCGCATTAACTCCCTGAACCACAATCACCCGCGCCATATTGACAGGTTTACCAGTGAAATTTCTCAACAGTGTTTGTGATGCCCCAGTGTCACGCAAAATTCTCACCTCATGTCTTCTACCCCCCCACTCCACACAACCGAGTCCCCTGTGGTCACTAAAGGCATCACGGACAGGGAATAAGCCTTCCGGATCCTTCTGCACTGGCAGTGTATTTACCTCGGAAGAAATGCCTCTAACAAACTCCGATGTCCTCTTGAACACTCCAATGCCGTGAGCAAAAGACACGGCTGCCAGAGGAGGTCGACTAGGGCACTCATTTGCCTTATGACCCTCCTGGTGGCAACTAAAACACATAAATTTCGGTTTCGGCTTATACTGTGATGTAAAAGGCCCCTGACTTTTCACATACGGTGTGGTGTAAGGTTTGGATTCAGTTTTAGTTTCATGGCTCTTCTGTTTAAATGTGTCATTGTTACGGGGAGGGGGAGGATAACGGTCCTTAGCACTTACATCGTACTTCTGTGAGGACCCGCAACCCCGAATCAACGACAGCCGTCGATCAGCCATTTCTGCTGCTTCGACTAGATTTCTTGGGTTTTTCTCCTTTAAGTTCAAAGTTAGATCACTGCCCGTGCTCTTAAAGAACTGCTCCAACATCATTAACTGCTTAATTTCATCAAATGTTGTGACCTTCTCAGATCGGAGCCAGTTCCCCATAGCATCGGACAAGTCCCGGGCGTGTTCCAAAAAGGTGCTATCTCTTCCTTTAGTTACACCCCGGAAGATCAAACGGTACGTTTCTGGTTGCAGTTCGTAAGCCCTCAGGACAGCCTCCTTGAGATCCTCGTACACAATACATAACTCCAAAGGTAACGCATCGTAGGCTTTAAGACCCTTGCCTATTAATCTAGAGGATACAAGTGCTGCCCAATTATTCTCTGGCCACTGGTGTTCCTGGCACTTCTTCTCAAAGCGTGTGAAAAATTCTGTTACACCACTCTCATCAACCCCGGGAACCAGTTTCAATAAGTGCGAGAGAGTCTGCTCATGAACACGGTTACCAGCCCCAAGTCGCTGTCCCGTTGTCTCTACTCGCGACTTCTCTACGTCCATGTCGGCACAGTACCTAGTCGACTCTAAATCAGCTCGGATTTTTGCTAGCTTGGCTCTCTCTTCTATCTTGGCTAATTCTAATTGCTGCTGAAGCTGAAGCTCAGATACCCTGATAGCCTTTCTCTCTTCGATCTTAGCTAATTCGAGCTGAAGCAATAATTCTGGAGTTAACCCTTGAGGAGGTGAAGGTGCTACAATGTTTGAAATTACCGGTGGTCCCCCCAGGGGCAACCCACCCTGCCAGTCACCACCCAACTGTGGAAGCGTACCCGGGGTCGGCAAACTACTGGGATGACTGGAGTCGAGTGTAGGGGAAGCATGGCCGAAGGGCTCTGAGCACTCAACCCATCTCGCTCACCAGTCACCCTGCCCAGTACACACGTTATCAAGTTATCCCTTGTCATGCTGCTAGTACCCGCATGACCGATAGCTGTGGCCAGGCATTGAAGACCGTACCGCTCCATACCCTCCAACCGCTCGGCAGTAACAGGCCATTGCAAAAATATTCTAGCATCCTCCTCACAGTTCACCTGATTAACCATATCATCATACTGCTGTTCCTCAGTTTCGACATTACGTACTGTGTCTCCATTCTCCTCTGATCCGGTATAAGACATGATGCTCACAAAAATTTCCCACCTCAATATTCAGAAAAGAAGTACCCCAAACTCTTATACCTCAATATACACACAAAAATTCTCGGAAATACTCAAGGGCTATACTATGTTGCAAAACAAAATTATTCTTGCTGAACCCCGCAAAATATTCTCCAAAACAACAAATGTTCCCTGCTAATAAATGTAGGTTCACCAAATCCTAGGTAAGGTCGCCATTTGTTACGACTGGGGTTCAAATATATCAGGGCTCTTATTCATTGGACTAGTAATGGCATAAATGTTACAACGGAAAGCGCTAGCTCCAACCTCTGATGTATATTCCCAGTGAACAAAGAACACAAATACTCTACAGAGTTCTATATGCAATAATAGGCTATCAAACTCTCAATAAATGTGCGTCTACTCTAGGCTTAATGTTATGTGAAAACAGCCTATTACTACCTATAACAGAAGGTGCTTGGTTATGGTATGCAAGGTAAGGTGGTAAGAGAAGTTACAGCTTACGTTACTTTAACCAATAAATGTCAGGCACTCCTGCGTGAAAGAAAGTGCACTAAAGTCCTTCAACACTAACAAGGAATCTTCTTTAAATGTTAGATGCTGTAAAGATGCTCGTATCGGAAATGAAACCCAAAAAGGCAGGCAGCGGAACAATGCTCGTGCAGGCTATGCACACAAAAAGGCAGAATATATAATGCCGTCGGAGCCAAGAACATCCTAAACACTACAACAATAATAATCGCCACGACAATGCAGTATTCCTATCAACAAAAAGAGCCTAAGTCGTTTGTGTCTCCATACATCAAACTAGGCTGCGAAATGCTTGTGTAATCATAAATGGGTATGCATAAAAAGAGTAATTAGGTTAATATACTTAATGTCTACTTTGACTGATAAAGTCTAGCTAGAGTCAATGATACGAGATACTGGTGCGCATGGCATGCCGCATAGCCTAGTGCAAATATCCAGTCTGTGCGTCAAATATTACGTTATAGGGAAGGGTAGCTCTCTTGAGAACCTTAATACCGAAGTATTAAGCGTTCTCCTGGCGTACCTCAAAGACAAACAATCGAGACTAGAACAGTGCAGAATGGTATAGGCAAAAAGCCCTCATTCGTGCATGCTCTACTCTCAATGGCACACAGACTAGAATTTACTCAATCAACTCCAGTTCTCAGGTATGTCATGCAGCTTTTAACTAAAGCCAGCACTCATAGGAAACAATACCTTATAATATCAGACTCCTAGTCTAGCATTATCTAATCCAGCAGAACACTAATAATTAAAGGAAGCAGTACTAAACAATATGAATGTCAACCAATGCTTCGTGATCCACTTATCTTAACAACTAACATACATAGGTTATATCAGACCTTAACGCACAATACAACTGGCCAGCATGAAGCTGATTTTGCAGAGTTAACCAGAGGGGGTATAATATTAATAAAAGGTGGTGAAAGATATGAAAAAGAGAGAGGTAGGCAGAGGAAAAGATTCTCAGGTGCGGATAGGGGAACAGATAGCAAGGGATAAGATAGATGCGTTCTAGAAACTAGATCTGAGGGAGAGAGTGGCGAGGAACCGTATATATACTCGCACTAGCTCGAGCCGCGTGGGAAAAAAGCGGTTACAAGTCCTCTAGCCACTAGCAAGGGAGCTAGCAGCATGGTAAGGACCTCTCTCCACCAACCCCCACGAGGCAGCCAGCCGTGACGTCATCGAGCGGGACAAAAACACTGCACGCTCCCTCTCACTCTGTTCTACTCTCTTTCTCTCTCCCAGATCCCATCATTACTAGTTAATGATAAAACATATACTTTACAATTAAATATATAAAGCCTTGACATGGGTGAAAACAAAGAGCCTTTCTGGACTGCCCATGACACGAGCTTTCATATGAAATAAAGCACACTCTAATACATAAACTGTAGCCCCATCCACTGCCCTGGCGATCCTAGTGAGTCACTGTAGGACAAGCCATGCGGTTCTAACGGAGTGGTTAACGTCACAACGCACGCAGGTGTGAAGGCTTGTTTGCTGGTATGCGGACAAGCTGGTTTCCCACTCGCTAGTTCGCTCGCTGGTCTGCTTCGCCGCCTGGGTAGTTTGGCACTCCTTCAACACTTAATTCTAACTCCTAAATAAACATACAGGGCTCCGTATGTCAGACCTCCCCCCTAGAAAAGAGTTTAAGGAGTATAGTACATAATATTAAACATTATACATAAATAGATTCACCACCAGATTGGCAACAGCAAGATTATAATGAGGATATAATAAGGATATCACCCAAAGTAGGTAACGTCTCCAGGTACCACATCAGAACATAGCCGGAACGTAGCTGGAGCGTTATTCGAACTGCAAGGCATCTCACAGCTGAAGGCTTGAAAGCGCACTACTAAAACATGATATTTACCTCGCTACAAGGGAGAGCTAATTGCCAAAATCCTCTCATTAAATTTATCTTACTGCTGTATGAGGCCAACCTGGTAAATGTAATCTTTAATCCGTGGCAGTGGGTAGGTATCGTTCTTTGTGACAGCATTAACTTGCCTATAGTTCATACATAACCTATGGCTCCCATCTGGCTTTGGCACAAGTATGACCGGACTACTCCACTGGCTTAAGGCCCTTGTGATCAGCTGGTTTGAAAACATGAAGTCAAGCTCGACCTGCAGTATACTCCTGCGTTGTGGCGAAACACGGTAGGGGGATAGTTTAATGGGAGTTGCATCCCCTACGTCGATGTCGTGCAAGGCCAAAGAAGTGAGCCCTGGAGTATCACGGAACACACTGGGAGACTGAGATAAAACAGAGATTAGTTGGTTCGCTTGATCAGATGGAAGATGACATAGTTTAGATGGTAATTCCCCCCAAGCTACTGAGTTATACTGAAAGTTGGATAGGCTACATGACAAGTCAAAGTCTGCATGGATACCTTCAGGCTCTGGAACAGTCTGTTGCGGGTCAGTAAGAGAACTGAAGACTTCGTCCGCACCAGGCTGTCCACAGGTCCTGGCATTCACTGCCACAGTGGGAGAATCTGGAGGAGAGGAATCAGGGGACCTATGGTAGGGTTTCAACATATTTATATGGAATACTTGCATGGGCTTTCTCCTGTCTGGGGTAGTTACTAGATAATCGGTAATGCTCACCCTCTGAATGATCTTATAATTATGGGCCCCTGAACTTGGCAGATAAAGGTTGGCCAAAAAGGGGGAGCAGGACCAAAACCTCATCACCGGGCTGAAACTCTCTCTCACGGGCTTTTCTGTCATACCAGGTCTTCATGGAGCTTTTAGCCACTGTCAAGTTTTGAGCTGCAAACTCACATGAGGATCTCAGCCGGATTTGAAATCTGAAACATACTTGAGGAGGTTTTGGTTCCCCTCCTGGCCAACTAGGCTATCCTGCAATAGTTGCAAAGGACCTCTTACTTGGTGACCGAAAACTAGCTCATTAGGGGAAAAACCCAGGGATTCAGTTGGAACCTCACGAGTAGCAAATAAAAGAAAAGGTACCCCCTTATCCCGCTCAACTCCGGTCTCTGTACAATACTTACGTAACATTCCCTTTAATGTCTGATGATATCGTTCGAGAACCCCTTGACTCTCTGGGTGGTAGGTGCTAGACTTAACATGCTCGATACCCAACTCCTTCAGGGACTGCTGAAAAATGTTAGAGGTAAAATTAGTTCCTTGATCACTTTGCACCTCATGTGGGAAATCCATTCTGGTGAAGAATTTGAGCAGTTCCTTGATGACAGTTGGAGCAGAGGTAGTCCTTAAAGGTAGACTCTGGGTAGCGAGTTGCCATGTCCATGATAGTTAATAAATAAATGTTACCTTGGGAAGTCTTAGGCAATGGGCCTACAATGTCCACTACCACCCGAGTAAAAGGATTCTCGAAAACGGGCAAGGGCACCAGAGGATGTACAGGCACCTTCTGATTGGGTTTTCCTGTCATCTGGCAAGTGTGACACACTCTACAAAACTCCATTACATCTGCACGCATTCCTGGCCAGTGAAAGTGGGCTCTGATTCTGTCTAGAGTTTTTCTCACACCTAGGTGTCCTACCAATGGTATACAATGTGCCATTTCCAAGATATCTCTACGACAAGGTTTGGGGCCTACTACTTGATGGACGTCCCAGGCCCCGTCATCGATTGGTCTGTGTGGCGGTCTCCATCTACGCCACAATACTCCTCCTTTGAGGTAGAAACATTCACCACCCTCCTTCTCACATTCCTCTTCACTCACGGCCCTGGCAGCTAACTGCTTGCATTCACTATCATCTCTCTGTAGCTCTACCAGGCCACTAGGACAATTTGGAGGGGTTTCATGGTCATCGTTAGGGTCAAGATGAGCCATAAAGGTGTCAGATAAATCCACCTCAGTCACATCATCAGGCACAATTGGAGCGTCATTCACACTCTCATCATCCCTTTCATCAACTCTTACATTCGGTACATTTCTGTCTGAGGGAACTGCTACTTAAGACATTGAACGTGTGACAGCACACACAGGGAAAACTGTTGGCATCTCCTTTTCGAGCTCACCGGTTAGTGGCTCGTTAACAGGGAAAGTGACAAAATGGGGTCTGGTCGGACCTTCTCACCTGCTACATCATTCCCCAAAAGGAGTGTTACCCCAGGCACAGGGATATCTTGGGACCTACACAAAGCTATGGTGGCCTCACCCTGTAGTAACTCACATTCAATTTCGCCTTTTACCAAGTGTGCATAAAATTGGCCTCCAGCACCTCTCATTACAACTGGTTCGCCAGGTGGGCACTCAGTGTAAAGATTCACCATGAGGGTGCTAGTAGAACCTGTGTCTCTCAGAATTTTTACTTCATGCATACAACCATTTAATCTCACGTTGCCAGATGAAATAAAGGGACGGTAACTGTCCTGCACTGATGGTGAAATTATTATTGGCTTAACCCTAGTGGGTTGCACCACGCATGCTACTACACCCCTGTCTAGATGATTTACGTTAGCTGCTAGGTACTCCTTCTGTCGAGAGTCCTGCATTAAATGAACTTTTGGTGCTAGGTACTCCTTCTGTCGGGAGTCCTGCATTAAAGGCACATATGGAGTTTGAGATACGGCGGCAACTGTCTGCCCCGATCTCTCTGTTCTCTCCTTGGCCCAGCACTGATAAGCTAGGTGGCCTCTCTTGCCACAAAAAGTACATACTTTAGGGGATACGGGAACATTCCCTCTTTGAGCATTACTATTACTTTGGGGCCCACCTCTGTTACCATTGCCCTGAGTCGCATTTTTAGTTGGGGGAACAATTCTATTTTGGCTAGCTGGGGAAGACGTTATAGGCTTGTGACTGGGTCTGTCAGATTTGTGATTGGGATACTTAAAATTAGAACTAGAATTATCGTAGGGCTTCTTTACACGACATTTGTTGTTGAGCACGTATGTGTCAGCCATGTCAGCGGCGTCGGTAAGACAATCTACCTTTTTCCCCTTTAAATGATAGGATACAGAAGAATCAATTTTCCATAGGACATTTTCTAACAGGACCAACTCCTTCAGATCGTTGTAGCTTGTGACTTTCTTACTCTTGACCCAATGCTTGAAAGTTTTAGTCATGGTCCTGGCAATTACCTTATGGGTTTCTTCTACTTTCTTCTGTTTTTTACGGAAAGATTGCCTGTAAGCTTCAGGCTGCAATTGATAGGTTTTTAGAATAGCTTCTTGGAGATTGTCATAATCCTGCCTAACTTCTGCTACTTCTGACAAATACGTGGCTCGAGCCTGCCCTGTCAAAACGGTTTGTAACATAAAAGGCCATTGATCTCTTGTCCACTTCATACCTCCAGCAACTTCCTCAAACAAAACAAAGAAATCCTGCACATTATCCTCAGTGAAAGGTGGAATGACACTAGTCATAGTCAATCCCAGAGGGGGAGCAATTACTGGAGCATTTGTATTGACATTTAGTTGAGCCGTACGATATTGATATTCATAATGTTCGGTCTTTATTCTGGCTTCTTCGATATTTGCTCTGGCTTTTATGCTGGCTTCTTCGGTATTTGCTCTGGCTTGTTCGGCATTTATTCTGGCTAGTTCTATATTTAGTCCGGCTTGTTCGGTAGTTGCTCTTATTCTGGATAGTTCTAGTTCGAATATTTGATCACCGGTCAAACCAGGTGGCAATTGTACATCAAGTTGGCTAGGTTTACTCGGGATCCCACCAACTGCTCCGTCTCCCTCCTCGCCCCCTCCCTCTACAGGGAACAGGTGGGTTTTTATGGTCTGAGCCACCTCTACTTTAGACATGTTTGAGACAGTTAATTGGAGATGTGAGGCAAGCACTTTCAGTTCGGATTTTGACAGACAGTCAATATCAGGGGCTGTGGGTTCTGATTCTATGAAAACTCGAGCATCTTCGTCATTAATTAGATGAGGCATGATTAATATTTAATTTTTAAGTAGTGAAACGGTAATGAAACGGAATGAAACTGTATGAAACGAATCCTGGCGAGGTCGCCACTCTTCTGTTACGTATCTTGACCCTCATATGGTTAACTTGATGAATCTAGATAGCACAGAGATATATATAAAGGTATCAGTCAGCTGAAGGCAAAACAAAAGTAAAATCTAATAACATTATTTCCTGTTGTTGCTTCCTTACCTTTTGGATCTTAGGACTTGGTATCCTTTATTGACTGATACACTTTAATTATGAAAAATACTGAAACTAATTAAAGTCATGTAGTATTTATAAAGAATTATTATTTAACCGAAGCTTAGTAGGCTATGGTTATGAACCGAATAAGTTATATCTAAAGAAGGACTATTAATTCTATAAAAAGTCTTGAAAGATAAATATTGAGGTAAGAATATTTCTGTCTCTTACCCTTTTTGAAATGAATAGCTAGTTTTATTATATGTCCTTTTATTTTTATTTAATGTAATTATTCTTGGTTCTTGTCTTACGTTAATAGTATTATATTATTATTATCATCAGGATTAATATCAAAGTCACATAAAAAGTTAGATATATATTTAATAATTAGTTAAATGTATTTCTTAACCACGTAACATTGAGGTTTGATTATGAGTAAATTAAGTTACAGGATCGCTTCATAGATTCGATTCAGGTCTCACTCAAATAATATGAAAAGCAAAAATAATATTTTGAAGCTAAAAGAATTTTCTTCAGCTTAGGAAATCACTAGAAGTAACATTAAAACAGCCATGTTAGTCTAAGGCGATATTACTAAATATGAGACAATAGTATCACCGTACTAAGCACCGTTAAGCAATGTAAGCTTAATTAAAAGAAAATTATAATCAAATAGTTAAGTACATAATAGTAGTGTTAACGTTAATTCCCAATCAAATAGTTAAGTACATAATAGTAGCATTAACGTTAATTCCCAATCAAAGAGTTAAGTACATAATAGTAGCGTTAACGTTAATTCCCAATCAAATAGTTAAGTACATAATAGTAGCGTTAACGTTAATTCCCAATCACATATCTTACTAACCAACATAACGTAAGTGTTTACACCGAACACACTTAACACACACTTATATAATCTGACTGACAGTCACAAACCCATTATAATACTTCACCCCGTCTTCCTCCAGCTGCAAGTTCACCTTCCCCAACTCCAAATGAGACTGATTTGAATGCCCACTACTCGGGTCTTATATACTAAACAATGATGGTGTAGGAACGAATCAGGAGGCGAGTGATGGTGCGCGCCCCTATCACAGCTCCTCGAATTACGTAGCAGGTGCGTGGTCCAATGGGGTCTCCTGGCGTTGATCATACGTCATAGCGTTGGGTCAACGAAGTAGTTTGCAGGGTCCCCTATGACGCACGCAGGTGTGAAGGCTTGTTTGCTGGTATGCGGACGAGCTGGTTTACCACTCGCTAGTTCGCTCACTGGTCTGCTTCGCCGCCTGGGTAGTTTGGCACTCCTTCAACTCTTAATTCTAACTCCTAAATAAACATACAGGGCTCCGTATGTCAGAATATATATATATATATATATATATATATATATATATATATATATATACCGGTATATATATACTGTATATATATACCGGTATATACATACTCACATACCCCTTAGCATGGGGATGGCTGACTCGAGAGAGATGCCCGAACAGAAACGACAAAAAAGAAAGAAAACAAATAATAACACACATTTAAGTTGCCTAGTAGAAGACCCAGAGACCAAGAATCAGTAGCCGGGGCCTCCAGCAACCACCAGGTCCCAGCTCCCAGGCCAGGCACCTGACAGACTATTATCTAGTCCAACTGGTGCTTGACCCTCTCTAACTACGGCAGTATTATCACTCCCCTATTCACAAGCATTCTCCATTCATTCCTATTCATCACCACTTATCTTGCCTGTTCTTCAGTCATCTCTCTATCTTCCAACGATGATTTCACACCATCTATCCATCTCCTCCGAGGTCTTGCTCTCAATATGTTTTCCCTTGTTTCTGACTCATATATTCTCTTTGTACGCCTTCCATCTCCCATTCGTTCAACATGTCCATACCAGCATATCAACTCTGGCCGATAATGATTCATGTTGTCCCACTCTCCTACGTACCTCTTCATTCCTCAATCTGTCTCCATGCATGACGCCACACATACTCCCAAGGCAGCTTTTCTCCATCACATTCAACCTTATTTTCTCTTGTACATTGAAACCACATGCCTCAGCCCCATACATCACTCTTGGTACAACTATCCCTTGGTACATTGCCCTTTTACCTTTCATTCCGAAATTTCTCACCTTCCGCATTCTGCCCATTGCTCTGAAAACTTTCCTTCCCTCATACACTCTATATTACCTCCATTCCGACACCTGTGTCCATGCTTATCACTCCTATTAGATATTTAAATATTCCACTCGTTCCAGCATTTCCCCATCCAAGAATACATATTAAAGTACCCTATGAGCATCTCTATTGCACACCATCAATTTACTTGTATTGACATTCACCCTCCGCTTCCTCCTCCCACATACCACACCAAACACTTTTACTACTCGCTGCAGCTTCTCCTCCGGTAATCATTTAGGAGTCCACTACTTGTAATAGATATTGAGAAAGTCAGTACTATAATGCATTATTGGTTTTACTATGATGGTCGACAGAGATGGTACAATAACCTACACGTCCAACTTTACCAGGGTTGTTCAGTTTAAGTGAATTATTGCCATTGACTGTGAGGAAATTTTTATATTTGACTGCACAACACCAACAAAAATAGCTCCATTAGATTAAACATTATCTAACCCATAACTGCTACATGTCACCAAAGCTGATGATCATGTGTAAGGCGGCAGTGCAGAGAACTGTACTATGGTGGACCCTACTACCAACTTCCTGCTACGTGGCGCCATTGTCCACTGAAGGTTTCGCTCCGGTGGTCTTAATGGCATTACTTTTTGTCTCCTGGTCTGACTCACTTTTGCTCTCTGCTCCCTTCCACTCTTCCATATGTTCTACTCTTTCTACACCTTTTGTTTATTGTCCATACTTCTTTATCAACTTTTCTGTTCATACTTACTATATCGTCCATCTGTAATTCCAGTGTAGTCTTCCCCTCTTGTTTACCCTATCCTCCTCTATTTCCTCTCAGTTATTGTTTTTCTTTGTATTTTGTTTTGTCTCATCCTCTTCGATAATAGGATTACTTTCTAATTCACATTCCATTAGATTTTACCTTCTAGGTATTGGTTGAAAATGTATTTTCGCATCCCATTCCTTTCCCCTTTTCTTCATTAAAATCCTAATAAAATATAACGCCTTTCTTCAAGTTTAATTTCCAATATCCATTTTTCATAGATTTTCTTTCAATTTTGTCTAAGAAACATCTACATTCAACTGCTATTTTCAACCCTCGAAAGTGATTACTATTCACACCATCATTGTTATGTTCCTGTCCTCTCCAAGTTTGCATAGTCTGTATTTCCTGCTTAGCTTATGATATAAATGTAAATTAACCTTTTCAATCAGATGTAATTATTACATTCCAAGCCTGTTCTTCCATTTGTATACACCTAATAAAAGTTGCCATAATATAGTCCGAGGAATAGTTATTGAAACAATAGGTTTACAGTATGGCTCTGTGATCTTTGACTAATTAACTCTAAAAAACAAACAAGCATTCTGTAAACAAAAACATGCATGGTGCAAACTGACCCACATCCTTGATACCCTTGTGGAGCTCATTTGTATATATACTTTATTGTTCACTCAAATATGTTCTAGGGATGTATCAGATATCTAAAAATGCGGATGTGCGGATGCAGTTGCGGATATAAACTGTTTTAAAATTGCTAAAATCGCGATGCGGATGCAGGTATTTTTTTTTTTATTTTTTTTTTTATTTTATTTTTTTTTGTAGATGCAGATGCGGATGTCTGATGAAAATATCCTCGCGGATGCGATTGCGGATTATTTTTAAAAATTATGTAAGATTAAATTGTTACCGACGACACTCAGCCACAAAAGCCAAACTTAATAAGTAAAATAACACACTGTCGTGAAGAAGTATGAACTATGAAGATAAATATGACAGGAGTCAAGTTGTCAACAGAGATAAGGGTGTTAGGAAGGGTTGCCAGTTATATTTATGGACACAGTTACTGTATTCATTCAGATAAAGATAAAAACGTATTTTAATTAATCTGTAACATTTTGGTACTTCAACTCATTGATACAATTTTAACTTTCATATTGATGTATGGTATACCATTGTATAATTATAATATAGACATTCGCCATTCAATACCAAGTTGGCCCTTGTCAAAACATGTGCTCACTGCCTGCTCTCTCTCTCTCTCTCTCTCTCTCTCTCTCTCATTTACTATTTGTATTTTGGATATTGATTTATGCATATTTGTCATTACTATATTCAGAATACCAATACGTAATATATATTTTGTATTTAAATGTCTAATTAATTTTATGGATTGATATGTTTTGTATCCTCATATCATTATTCTAAAAGTGCGGATGCGGATGTTACTTGCATTGCAAATGCAGATGCGGATGCAGATGCAAATTTTGTAAAAATGCGGATATTTTGGGGTACATCTCTACTCTGTTCTTATCATCACATCTTGGTGCGGTATATTGTGTTTCTTCTACCTGTGTCTATGCCTTAGACGTGGACATCCAAATAATACTTTGTGTATATTAGTTTCCGAAATACCCTTAGGCTTATTCCCCTCCACATCATCAGTGTAATAGTATAATGTGTCCTTCCAGCTCTGTCATCTCCTTCGTCACCTAACACGGTATTGCTATTCAATAAATCCTTGCAGTCTGGAACTATGCCTGATCAGTGAAAGCTAGCTAACGTAACACCAATTTAAAAAAAAAGGCAGCAAATCTCTACCCAGTAACTATCGTCCAATTAGCTTAACCTCAGTTGTATGTAAAATGCTAGAAACGCTCATAAGAGACAGGCTCGTAAATCACTTAGAGGAAAATAACATACTTAACCCTCCTCTAGCGGGTGCTCTGTGGCCGTTTTGGGCCTTTCTGGGCCGTTCTGACTGCTATATCAACCATCAGTATGAAAGGAACTGTATTGCGCCGAAAACTAGGTGGAAATCGCTACACAATGACGCCACATACAGCTACGTAGCACTCGTGGAGCACTGACAGTGTTACCTCGAAGATGGAAGTTTAGCTGATTTTGCTACCTTGCTCACTTTTAGCGAACTATTGGTTACACTGTCATCCTCACGCGCGGTGGGGGAACTGGAGTTAGTGTGGGCCGGGAGGCCACAGATGTCGGACGTATGGATCATTACTATCCCACCCATTTTCACTCGATTTCCACCCTTTTTTCACCCGTTTTTTGCCAGTTTTTTCAACTCGACTTATGTGGTGAGCCGCTTTTTAAGGGTTAAAAATACTCAACAAAGCTTTCGTAACAAACGTTCCTTCTTAACAAATCTCTTAGACTTCTTTCACGATATCCTCAACCTCTATGATGAGAGTAAAGCTGTAGATATTATATACCTTGATTTTCAAAAAGGCCTTTGACAAAGTTCCCCACAAAGTTTACTGCTAAAACTAAAAACGCATGGAATACAAGACGGTGTGTTGAAATGGATAGAAAATTGGCTCAGCGACAGAAAGCAAGAGTAGTCATAAACTGTAAGGCATCTAAATGGACCAATGTAACTAGCGGGATACCCCAGGGATCGGTACGTACTAGGACCAATTCTCTTTCTAATTTACATTAATGACATAGATGAGGGTCTCACCTGTATAATCTCAAAGTTTGCTGACGATACAAATATTGCAAATAGCGTGCTCTCAAAAGAACAAGTTGACGATATGCAACACAATCTAGATAAGTTGTCATGTTGGGCCCAAACTTGGCAAATGAGTTTCAATGCGGATAAATGTAAAGTACTACATATCGGATACCAAAATGAGAAAGCAAACTATTCGATGAATGGCACTCAGTTTAAGAGTGTAGACAGAGACACCAATTTGGGAGTAACAATATCGAGTAACCTAAAACCGAGTCAATAGTGTTCAGAAGTTGTTAAGAAGGCTAACAAAATAATTGGCTTTATAGGCAGGTCATTTGAGCATAAATCCAAAGAAGTTATCTTAACTCTTTACAATTCCTTAGTCTGCCCTCTTCTGGAATACTGGTTCAATCCTGGTGCCCTTATTATCAAAAAGATATAAACAAGCTAGAATGAGTTCAACGTAGAGTTACCAAAATGATACCTAGCCTAAAAAACAAACCATACGAGGAGCGTCTTAGAGAATTATATCTATTTCCTTTAACCCAGCGCAGATTAACCCGTGGAGCCCCGGCTAGTTTTGTAATGTTTGCGCACCAGAACCCGGCCGGTTTTCAAAAAATGGTTTTATTCCAGAAACAATAGCGAATGGGTTAGGAATGAAGGAAAAACCACGAAAAACCGCTCAAAAAGCTTTAAAAATGGTCCTACAGAGCCCCCGAAAACGGATTTTACAAGAGTAAAAAATTGAAGGCAATTATCCCAAAAAAACAGGTTATTGCGCGCTCGCACGCACGCACGTGGACTTTGAGAGTTTTCAACCATCGGCACGGTTGCGTGGGATACGTACACAGTTCCCATACAAATCTGAGCCCTCTTGAGTGGCTACACCTGAGGTTACGGTCGGCGCAATTAGGGTGACGCGTCAGGCGCGTCTCTGGGGCTGTGCGTTACATACATCGCCGACGCGTCAGACGCGTCGCTGGGGCTGTACGGGTTAAGAGGCGACTTAATTCAAGTTTTCAAAATCATCAACGGCACCGACAATATGAACTGTAGTAAGTACTTCACTATCGACCAATCTAATTACATGCGGGGAAACGGTTGCAAAATTATTGGTAAATATTTTAACTCTCAGGAATCTAAGAATTTCATCTTCAATCGAGTTGTCAACTTGTGGAATGGGCTTCCCCGAAACGTTATAGACTGCAGCACCGTTGATCCTTTTAAACTTCGCGTAGACAAATACCTTGCATCAAACCCGCGACTGACTGCGTTTGTAAATCAATAACTATATATGATCCCCCCCTCAGTTACTAACCCCTCTGTCCCCTATTAACTTCCTAATCCTGCCATGGACATTAGTTCCAGGGCAGTAGTTCGCTTTCCAATGTTCCCTTACCCACTCTAAACCACTGTTTGGAAACTTGATCCTCAGTGTTTTGGAGAACAGGCAGCCTAGAGGGGTCACTGGATCTGTTGTTGCTTGATTTCCTTTGTACTCCTTTGTACTTTGTACGGTATATTCCTCCTATCGTCCCTTCTCTCCCGACCAACTGGCTCTACTCTCATCATCCTCCCCCTTCCTCTGACTCTTCCTCCTCTATGTTACATACGCCCACAATTCCGTTTACAGGTATTCATCGAAGTGATTTATTATGCTCTCTTTCCCATTTAACCAGATGCACCTACTATCTTTATAGCTTTCCAAAACAGATTAAAAGATTACGAATGACTTCACGCTCTCAAATTCTCCTTCTCTCAGTTAACCGGTTTAGGTTTATGGAAGTGACGGGTTTTATTGAAGTCTATGCTCATGTGACACTTATATCTCTCTGGTGGGTGGGGAGAGAGTCTTCTGCTTTGCTAGCCTTACCTACCACGTTGTAGCAAATGTTGTTAGAATTATGTCCAGACTGCCTATACCTGTTCTAAATAGGTATTCCTAAAATCGTGACTCCTAACTTCTGTTTCTCAAAAAGGGTTAAAACTAATAGGCTGTCATTTTCCACACCTATTTCATGACTGACCATTCTCAAACGGTAGATTTATAAGCTCAATTACTCTAGTTGTGTGAGAGTTACAGAGGTTAATGTGCAAGAGTTTTGGCCTACATATTTGGAATATGGTATAGGAGGGGCCGCAAGATCTGTGCAGTCTCTCTCTCTCTCTCTCTCTTTCGCTCTCGTTTTAACTTTCTCTATCTCTCTCTCTTTCTCTCTCTGAAGGGCTGGATGAGGGAACAGTGATGGGTTCGACACCTAATTGGCGTAATATGTTGTAAGATCGACAGACATGGGATGAAAGGTCTTTAAACCACCAAACCTATAATCTCAAACCTAACGGAGCAAAGCATGAAGGAGAAGGGGGTTGGGGAAAAAATGTAACTTAAAATCTCCCCTTAATAAGAAGCAGAAACAATCTCAATCACGTCACTACGTCAGGGAAATCATATTCTATAGCATTATGAAAATAATGTGGCATTCAACTTATTTACCCTCAGTCATAGTTACCATAGCGATATTACCTCAGCGACAAACACAAGAATAGTTATATTTGTTCATTATAGTTGAGTAATAGAGAACACGAACAACATACAGTATGTACAATATTAGCACATAAAGAAAAATACCCAAGCATATCATAACTATGGTAAACAAATTATTTCCATGTATACTACACATAAAAATACGCAACAAACACGAAATAAGACAAGGTGATATCTTCCTAGAATAGAGAGAATTATTTAATTTCAGTCCAATTACAGTTTAACATGCAACTACTCGTGTTGTATTAAGATAACAGGCTATCCCATGTTTACGTAATAGGGGTTGGAGGACTAAATCCTTGTTGTAGCTTATAACTTACACCAACGGAAGAGGAATTGTGGCGGTGTTGAGAGAGGTGATGATGTGTACTAGGTGCGTTACACAATGATGCATGCTACTTTCTGTTTTGTTTTGTATGTTTTAGTCTATATATAAAGAAATATATACAGTATATATACATACATATATATACAGTATATATATATACTGTATATATATATATATATATATATATATATATATATATATATATATATATATATATATATTTATTGTTATGTATGTATATTTTTGATACAAACTACCAACATAACAAGGCAGATATTGCCAAAAGTTGGATACCTGCATGATCTTCATTTGATTCTCAGATATTTAAGATGAATTTCACCTTCTATTGATTTGTGTGACACATATGAGGAGTCAAACTTTATGGCTTAACCCTTAACTGGCGGCGCGCAACGTATGTCGAGTGAAATAAATTTGGACTATGTGGCGGTGCACGACAGCTGTTGAGTGCCATTTTCAGCACTTAATGTTGCTGAGAGAGAGAGCTGAGCGGCGGGACGAGTGTAGTAACCTTATGACCGCTCCCCACGACCACCGTGGACCTACTGAACTGTATCCCACCCTTCTCCCCCCTGTCTCACTCGCTACACAGGGAATTATGTACGGAAATTACCTTATTTAGGGTTTTTGCACTCGTGTTGCACGATCGTTGTAAGAGAACCAGCGGTCGTACAAGGATGGTTCGGGTGTCATTGGAAAGCTCTGTTTACACCTTTTCAGGGATAGATACTTGTTTTACGCTCTGGGTCTTGTTTATGCATGAAAATGAGCATGGAAACAACCCTATTTAGGGTTAAAAAAAAAATGCTGTGCGGTACGGTGTAAAATACACACCACCCGCTCTTAAGGCGTTAAAGGATTCTTAGAATAAGACGAAAGTTCAAGCATTTGGTGCCTTGTTGGGTAAAATAATGTGGTCCGTACTTGAATGTGGCGAGGACGGAACAAGGTTAAATTAAAAAGATATTATCCCGGCAGCTGCAGGGAGATTCTTAACCCCCTCAGACTGAAATAGTTAACTTACTGACGAGGAGGCGGACCGCACGGTATTATCGCCACAACAGTCAAAATCTCACTGAGGGACCGTTAGAAGTCGGAGGAACATGGAGTTGCCACCATTCGACAGATTCTGATCTAACTTATCTAACTTACTTAGGCCTAAATGACGCTAGAGCGTCATATAACTTATTAGACGCGATCGCGTCATATGAGTCGGAGGGGGTTAAGAGGTTTTACTGGGCGACTGCGGGGAGACTCTTAACCCCTTATTGGCGGCGCTCGACTTAAGTCGTGCACCAATTTGCAGCAAGTTAGGAGCATTATTAAGACTTTTAAAGGGTTAAAATCAAGTGCAAATGGCAGGGAGCGCAGCGGGCCAGACAGCCGAATCCCAGGGTTTACCGCCGCCCATTAACTCATGTTCCCTGTGTTCTCGAGAGGCCGGCATTGTAGCCAGTAGTGAGCATAGCTGGGAAAAATATACCGCTATACGCTAAACTCCCATGTTCGTGGCACCACTGCAAGAGAACCACGAGTGCTACGTAGCTCGTTCTGGTCTCATTTTGAAGCTTTTAGCGCCTAGTTTTTTTGCTGAATATATTTTTGTTCATGCAGATACTTGATTGATCATTCACGAGGGCCTGAATATGCCCAAATGAGCCCAAAACACCCCACTATACAAGGGTTAAGATCCTAGGCCTAAAAAAAACATTTAAAACACCCCAGTGGCACCTAAAAAATAAATAAATGGTGTTTAAGTGAGATAATTCCCCTCCATACCTCCAATTACTCCTTCACATGTGTCAAAGTCCCCCCCCCCCCCCCCCTTCAATTATCACCTATTTTCCCTGTAATTCCCTTATTCATTACACTATTTTCATGTCACCATCTCCAGGCCGGTTCCATGCTGTTGTCATGTGAGGGAGAGACTGGGAGAGTGTGAGGGAGTAAGTCAGCAAGACTTCAACCCTCGAGAGAGAGGGTGTACGGCCGGCTGGCTCACAATTGATGAATGAATTGCTCCGTAATAATTCGGGATTTTGACCATCCAAACAATATTCCCACTTGTTTTATTGTTGCTACAGGTTACTATCTTCATATTAAACGTAAAATAGGCGCATATGAATAAGTATTAATTATATCTATGGTAAATTAACGATTTTAGTGAGGAATTTATCAGAATACCTAGGCACAGCGCTAGGGGTATGGTGTAAACTACAGGGGCTGCGCAGATTAGAGGTTAAAATACAGATTACCAAATCACAAACATGAATAAAACCTATGTCTGAAACTTAAAATTATACCAAATACAGTAGATATATTGAGAAGAATGACAATATATATTGAAAAACACACACACATACAGTTTGCGGTTGCAGAATTCCCTGGTATCAGCAAGATAGAAACAGAACAGTTGAATTTAGGGCTGCCCAATGACCATATAAATTTGGTGGGGACAGAGAGAGAGAAAGGAGGAAGAGAGAAAAGAAAATGCATGAAGTTAGACATAAGAAAAATAAAGAGGAAAACAAATAAGAAGATGGAGAATGGACTAAAAGAGGTAGAGATTGGTTGAAAATATACTAAATAAAATAGTCAAACGAGAATAGCAAAACAAAATGAAAGGGAGGGAAATGAGAGAGGTGAACTGAAGGGAAAAAAACAAACGAAGGATAACAGAATAAGAGAAACAAAGGGATGAAACAAATAAGAATGATGTAAATATCATTGAACAGGAGTGTATATAAGGAGTCATGGGAAGGCGGGAATCGCCTTCACCCGGATTATGAATTGTAAAATACCTAATATCATTAAATATGTATCATGAGGGACAAACTGGTAGTTTTCATTATTATTACTGCATTATTAGTTCGCGACTTAACCCCTTGAGGACTGAGATGCGTTTTGAGTTTATTTTGGCAAGCAGTAGACGATTTTGTTAAGATTAAGAAGGGTATATGTATGTCAGAAGGCTAATTAAGATAGTCTTTACCATCTTAATTCCCACATATCCTTACTAAGCTATATCAAAACGTTTAATGATAGCCAAAATTGACTGCTAAATTGCGTCCTAATAGGATTAAGGATAATGTAGCATAGCTAGCATGATGGGGTATGTCTGTCAAGTGTGGGGAACACTACAACAACTCTCTGTTAGCAGTATACTATTATGTTAATACCTTCTGTACCGGTGACGTCATTTTTATTTGATTTCAGCTACATTTAGGCGATGTTATGACGCTTCGGAAGGATATATTGCAGCTAAAAGGATGAACTGAGATAGTCTGTAGCCTTTTAATGTGTAGACGTCCTTCCTAAACTGACTACAATCGTCTAATAGGTGCCATAATATATTGGAAAAGGATGTCACCGGTACTGAAAGGGATAATATTGTCTAGCTTTGCAGGAATAAAGATAGAAACTCACATACAGTGCACATAACTTGGTCCACCTGCAATATTGTATCATAAGTTACTTGAACATAATTATTACCTGTGCCTAGTACCTACAATATAATATTACCTATTCTCATGTTTATTATACATTCATATATGCCATGGAATTCTGTTTTGGCATACAACCTGTTAACAATAATTTACTCAAACAGAAAATATATCATCTTGCTCTCTTATAACTCTCATTCGTATTACATGTAATTACATTCAAAGTTAACAATATATTCTCCCATAGCAAAACTCAATATTTAATGTTCACAGTTGTTGTTATTATGCGTCAGTATCACACTCGTGTTTTCTGTCTTTACTTTCTCTATGTTCTATCTATCTATCTATGTATATGCTCAGGCCCAATCCCCATTTTGGGGGTAGCCGACTCAAGACAGAGCAAGAACAGGGAAAACACAAAAACAACATAAAACAACAAATAAACACAGATAAAAAGCACAAACTCACACACATCCAGGTCACCCAGGAGAAGACCCAGAACCAGGGTCACCAAGGTCGCTCCAGCACTCCTCCGGCCCCCGACCACCCGGAGAGGTTCCGATCTCGGCAGGCAGATATGCAGCGGAGCCAAAGCCACAAACCCTCCCACCACACTTCCAGGTGCACCCTTCATATTAATCGTCTCCCTTGTACCTGACTCACATATTCTCTTTGTAATCTTTTCATCTCCCATTCGTTCAACATGACCATACCAGCTCAGCACCCTTCTGTCCACTCTGGCTGACAAATGTTCCTGCTGCTCCACTCTCCTACGTATCTCTTCATTCCTCAATCTGTCTCTACGAGTAACTCCACACATACTCCTCAAGCAGCTCATCTCCATCACATCCAGCCCTCTTTTCTCCTTTTTCTTCAGAGCCCATGTCTCAGCCCCATACATCACTGGTGGCACAACAATTCCTTGATACCGTGCACTTTTTACTTTAACTCTGAGATTTCTCTTCTTCCATATACTTCCCATAGCTCCGAAAACCTTCCTTCCTTCACACACTCTCTGTTTTACCTCCGTTTCCATACTTCCACTCATGCTTATTGTTCCTCCTAGATATTTAAAACACTCTACTTGTTCCAATATTTCCCCATCCAGCCTCACATCTAGATTCACCCTATGCTCTCCCCTATTACACACCATTACTTTACTTTTATTGACGTTCACCTTCAGTTTCCTCCTTCCACAAACCACACCAAACTCTTTGACTACCCGCTGCAGTTTCTCATCAGAATCCGCCACCAATGCTTTGTCATCAGCGAACAGCAACTGATTCAACTCCCAATCTCTACCAATCTTTCCTACTAAACCCAATCCTCTTCCCATAGTTCTCCTTTTCACCTCCCTCACCACACCATCCATAAACATATTAAACAGCCATGGTGACATTACACAACCCTGTCGGAAACCTACCTTCACCTCAAACCATTCACTCAACTCACCATTTCCTACTCTCACACATGCTCTGCTCCCTTCATAAAAACTCTTAACTGCTTCTAACAAATTTCCTCCTATTTCATAAATCCTTAACACCTTCCACATTGCTTCACGGTCCACACGATCATACGCTTTTTCCAAGTCCATAAAAGCCCAAAATATCTCCTTATGCTTCTCTAAATACTTCTCGCTGCAAACATCTGATCCACGCACCCTCTTCCCCTCCTAAAACCGCACTGTTCTTCTCCTATTGCAACTTCCGTACACTTTATTATCCTCTCTATCAACACCCTGCCATACAGCTTTCCATCCACTGACAATAAACTAATACCTCTATAACTTGAACACTCCTGCCGATCTCCCTTCGCCTTGTACAACGGCACAATACATGCACTCTTCCAGTCTATTGGTACCATTGACACAGCAAAGCACAGATTGAAAAGTCTCACCAACCAATCTATTATCACATCTCCACCCTTCTTTATACACTCCACAGCAATACCATCCAAACCTTCTGCTTTTCCCGCTCTCATTATTTTGATTCACTGCTTCTTTCACCTCATTTTCTTCAATCCTTGCATTCATTCCCTGCCACCTGGGTGGCCTGGGTAACCAATCTCCATCCACCTCTGCTTCAATCACTGCTTCTCTTCCATCTCTTGTATTTAACAAAGATTCAAAATACTCGGCATATCTTTTCCTCACTTCAACGGGTTCCACTAGTAATTCTCCATTTTCATCTTTCACTGACTCTTCCCTCTTTTGTCCTCCTTTCCTTACTTTATTTACCTCCTTCCAGAACATCTTCTTTCGTTCTTCAAAATTCTCACTCAGCCTTTGACCCCACCTTTCGTTTGCATCTTTTTTCGCTTCTCTAATTTTCCGTTTTGCCTCTCTCCTTTTCTCCTTGTACCTCTCCCATACCTCAACACTACCATCCTGTAAAACCCTCTCAAAACACTGTCTCTTCTCCTCAACCGCCTTTCGCACCGTATCATTCCACCAGTCGCTTCCCTTCCCTTCCCTTCTCTATGTTGCCATTACTTTTTATTTTGATACTCCCAATAATGTATAATATTCTCACGTCTTGCTTATTCACTCCCGCATTTGCGATATAATTATAAATATAACCCTTCAACTATATTGTTTTATCTTAGTTATTTACAGTAATCGTTAGTAATGCTCTCTCTCTCTCTCTCTATATATATATATATATATATATATATATATATATTGTTACGACCGGGACTACGAATAAAACAAGGGCACTTAAAGATTGGACTAGTAATAGGGCACTATGCAACAACGGTACGCTAGATCCAAACCCTCGAACTTATATGCCGGCGAACAAAACACTTATACCCTCCAGAGTTAATCTGCGATAGCGGGGTATCCTTAACTGGGCATAAATGTACTCTACTTCAGGCTAACCCACACTGGTATAGCCTGATAACAAACAAGATGCAAATTACGTTAAAATGCATAAAAAGGAATCTATGGAAAGATCAATTAAATCACTGCAAGATTTAATACAATAAAAAGATGCTTCAATACAGTTACTCTAAACAACAATAAACTCTTCACTCCTATGTGAAAGAAAGTGAAGTATAGTCCTACAGCATAGACCTGGAAACTTCTGAAGAAAGTCTGATCGCTCATAAGATGCTCGTATCTTAACTATATAAAGGCAGGAGGCAGGACACCACATGTGTAAATTGAAAGCACTAAAAGATAGGACATATAATGTTAACTGACACAAGAATACTATAAATGCGCAACGGTAGCAATGCTCGACACTAAAAGAAGTACTTCCTCATCAACGAAACAGTCTGCTATAGTTGTGCGACTCAACAACAACCTAGACTAATAAATGATGTGAATAATAATGCGTACATATCAAAGAGCTTATATTAAATACTAATAAGTGTCTACTCGATTAATAATGTCTAGCTGGAATACTCTAGGTAAGGAACTGGGGTTGAGCAAGACAGGCTCGTAGCCTAGCGATGTCCTTAAGACTGCATCCTTTAAGTTACGTTAATTGACTAGAGTGCTCTCTCGATAGATCCAGATCACAAGTATCTGGTTCTATCCTGGCGACCCTCTAAAGACAAGCAAAGAGGCAGCAACGTGTGGAACTGGTACAGGCCAAAACCCTCAGTCAACACAATGCTGCACTCGCAACCGAAAAGACAACACAGGCTACCACAGGACCGGTCGAAGTCGTGTAGGTATAAGCAAACCGTACACACATTGGAGACAACGACTACAGTTACCTTATCCCAGTCTAGCATTAAATAAAAAAGAGAAACACTAAATCAATAATGGAGACACACTAAGTTCTTAACCTATACTAACTAAGAACCCTCAAACCTATTCTAAGTACATGTAAACATCTCTGAGGACGGCACATGCAATACAATGGGCCGGCTATGGAAACCGTATGCAGAACCCAAGGGGATAAGTAATTGAATAAAGGCGAGAAGTAATGGAAAAGAAGAAGGTCAGACTGAGAAAAAGTGATAAAGGGGGTGATCGGGAGAGAGTATGCAAGGGGATGTTAGAAGCACGCGCGCCAAGCCTGTCCTGACAAGGACAGCTCCTGGGGACCCTCATGTAGGAGGCAAGTTACACAGGAGCCCGCAATGGCGCGATGGTCGGCCAATCACGAGCCGAGACGTCACAAGACAGCAGGTGTCACGTGACACAGCACCCGCACCTACAGACACTCACTACCATCTCGCTCTGAAAGTCTTTCTCATTCCCACGCTGGTACTATCATCACTACTATTGATATAAAATACAACCCGTTGTCACAGACGAAAACAAAGACCAGCACTGGACTGTCTGTGACAATGCGATTACAAGGAAAGAAAGAACAACATTCTCGGATAAATGTAGCCCATTTCGATGTCCCTGGCGAGCGCTAGTGGCTAACGAGAGGCGATTCTGCCCACGCTGGTAGACGTCACATAAGGGGAGGTGTGGTGGAGTGGTCTTGCCACTGGCCTGGTAATCCAAAGGTCCCGGGTTCAAATCCCGATGTATCAATGGGAAGATATTATTGGGATGGAATTTGTGCTGTACCTAGTATCAGTGCATTACCACAAGCCCACCGAAACGTCAATAAAATACCCTCATTGTTCCCTGATTAAATAGCACTGTATGAATATTCCCATATTCAAAATATGCTATAGGAGTGCAATGCCTGGTGAGTTATCTGCTCAACAGGTGGCGTTGTGTGTGTGTAAGTGTGAGAGTCCGAGTGTAGGGGGTGAGACAGTGAAGCACGGGAACGAGATGGCTTCAGAGATGGGGTCGTTTCGGGCCATGAGTGGGCACCGTGCCTCATGTGAAGGCAAGATGGCAGGTGCTCGTTGTACTCTACGTGCTTCACATGTCTCACTCCCTAGACTGGAACAAGACCTCACGGGCTTCACTGTTCATTGTAAAGCAGTGAATGTTAAGGCTCTCAGCCTATGCCCGAGAGGAAGTAAGTTGGAATATAGAAAAAAAAAAAAAAAAAAAAAAAAAATATATATATATATATATATATATATATATATCTCTCTTCCCTAACCTAACCTATTAGCCCGGGAACTGCGGGGAGACTCTTAAGAGTTCCCCCGGCGGACTGCGGGGAGACTCTTAAGAGTCAGAAAAAAAAAAATTAACTTTTGACATCGGGGGGAAAAAAAAAAAAAAAAAATATATATATTTTGTTTTGGCCCCTGGGCCATGCAAAATCTCAGTCCTCTACCTCCCCTCCTTCCCCACTTTCCTCCTCTCCTTCAGTTATCACCTATTTTCCCTGTTATTCCCTTATTCTGAGGTATATTTTCGTGCTAACATTAGAAATCCGGTTGCAGGGTGTGGTCATCACTGATAGCAAGCGAATGCAAGAGAGAGAGAGAGAGTATCGATCGAAAGTGTCTCAGTGGCCTTGGGGGAAATTGGCGGGAAAGCAGCTTGCCTCACCCATACATTATACAACTCGCGGGCTATATCTCCGATGTTGACCATCCAAACGCTGTTTTCACTCGTTTTATTGTTGTTTCAGGTTAATACCTTTATAATCAACCCATAATAGGCGCATATGGAAAAGTATTAATGCTATTAATGGTACAATGAATATTTTAGTGACGGAAACACCTCAAATACATGCGCACAGGGAGAGGTGTCTAATTACCCCCATGCGCACTTGTTAGGTTAGGTAACTTATAACAACATATATTTGTTTGCGGGACAATCTCTTAAATCGTGAGCGAAATGTCCGGTTGTACCACTTTAAAAAATGTCAAAAGAATTATTGTGAGTAAAACAAGGGAAGACATAAGGGAGAGGAAGGGGGAAGGTTCACGGTAACAGAGGGGAGAGTAAATGTAACAGGGAAGGAAGGAAGGAGAGAAGGAGTGGTGGAACGACAGAGGAGAACAGGAAGAATGGAAAGGGAGGAAAGGAAAGTCAGGATATCGTCTTCGAGTAGTGACAGAAAAGAGAGTAGTAGTAGAGTCATTTTCAGAGCTTCCGTGACCGTGTTTAGGATACCAAAGTTTCTCAGTGAATTTAACAAGGGCAACTGATACTAAAAATAATAAACCCCCATACACCTCACCAAAATGACGGGAAAGTTGTTATTTTAGACGTTTTTCAAAATGGCTGCCGCCGTCATCTTAAAAAAATTATAAAGTTCTATTTCTTGAAGTGAATGGCCAAAAATGACAATTTTGGTGTTTATTCCCACTAATTTTGGTGTCAGAAGATCAATGGCATGGCACAATTAAAAAATAATTAATAAATAATTACCAAATAATTAAGTAAATAAGAAAATAATTAAGAAAATCAATGGGATGGCATAATTCATGATTTAGAGTCCCATTAACCTCAACATCTAAGACAAATATGATGTTGTTAAATCCACTGAGAAACTTTGGTATCCTAAATTAATAAAACATGAGACCTACTGCATTAAGATGCACTATCACTGCAGGACAAATATGATGCACAACTGTCAGAATCACTTCCGCTGTCATCATCGCTGCTCTCCATTTGTGGATGACTTGGAGTTTTTAGAAGATTCAGGAATGATGGAAGTGCAGGTTGGGTATAGCGTACTGGGAGGCATAAGCCATTTACAAGGTGCCATCCATGGCCAATTGGTGATGGATGATTCTGAAGCTGGAAATTCTTCTACAGATATGTGAGGTAATTGGTGCGCTCTAAGTGTGGTCGTAGACTGTCAGAATCAGGTACCAGTCTGATGATCTTCTTTTTCTTGAGTACTGACCACTTTGCTGCTCTCACCTCTGCTAGGGTCTTGTGTTTGGTGTCACAATAGATGTACCGGATAACAAATTGCTGTAAGTCATTGATGATTTCCTGTGTGACTGGGATGATTGTGCCACAACTTTTAAGGAGGTTGCGAGCTTCTGATGATTTTTCTACACGGTCAACAATAGTTTTCTTGCCTATTCCATAAAAGCCGGAGTTATGGTCGCATCCGGTAAGAACATAAAGTGGGATCAAAGACTCCGCCATTGCCTCACTACACAAACACCGAGCATTTATCAGCTGAGATTTGCGTTTCAAGCAGAAGAGTCCTGATATTTGCTGAGCCACATAGGCTGCCTGAACGTAGTTATCAGTATCTTCAGTGTCTATGACAACTGCTTCTGTATACCCTTCTGACCGCAGCTTACCATAAAGAGTGAACAGAGCTGTATCTGCTTCTGCATGGGCGTATGTGAGATTCTGCAAAACTTCATCTGTGGTGAGATTCCTTGCTGGTTTGCCAACAACACAGTGTATGAGCTGAATAGTGGTTGTAGATGCCTTTCTTTTGAAAGCAGCCTTGATAAATGCTTGAAGGCGAACTTTATTCTCTGGCTTACCAAGAAGAGCATGAAAGTCTCTATTAGAAGGAAATTTGTCCTCTGACTTCATACACACATTGCAAATAGACTGATTTTTTTGACGGTGTTGTCGTTCACAATCTTTGATGGAGAAGTCTTGCTCGTACGAGTCGCTAACCAAGATAACACATTCTGCATTCGAATGTCTATTCAGGACAAAGTTCACAAGTTTCTCACCATAGTCTCCCCACGTTAACTTGGTTCCATCTGCTTTTTCTCTGTCTCCAGTAGTAGGCGTTGTTAGACGCCAGATTAGTCCCATGTCTACTATTGATGTGTAAATATCAGGGTACGGTATGGATGTCATTGTCAGTTTTTCCTGTAGCTTACTCTTCTGCGTTTTGCGCATAGTACCATTTGCAGGGCATCATACAGAATGGTCTTGCTTGGTGGATCAGGATAAGTCATATGATAAATCGCTTGACTTTTCTGGGTTTTTGGTGATAGCATGACCTGGAAGCCAGAAAAGGCTGGTACAGTCTGGTCTTCTGGCTTTGGTCTTGTTTCGTCTGCCTTAGCTCGGGCCATTGCACGGATGACACCTCTCATTCTTTGAGGAACTGTGTCCAGATGTTGTTCATCCGTTATCCTTGGTCTGATGGGTGGTTCACCACGCTTGACTGTTTTGTATGGTTCAATTCTTTGCATCTGGCTCCCAAGTTCTTTGAGGCTATCAGAGAGGTACGAAGGCAAGGTGCTATTTGCAACTGGTCTATCATCATCTAGGGTAGGTAGATTTAGCTTAGGTAGGTCTGGCTGAACAAACATTCCAGTCAAAGTGTCACTTTTGAAGTCATCGTTGTCGACTATACATATTGCCGGTGTTCCTTCAGAAAGTTCAAAAGGACACTCAGTTGAATGCTTCAGGTCAGTAACTGCCCAGAAATCTCTAAGCAAAAGCACATCATTGTAACTGATTCCCAGGCCATCCATATTATGTAATATGTCTACCATTTCTCTGCTCTTTGTCATACCATGTAGCAGTACACCGAGGTTTGTCTCAAATGCAGTACGTCTTCCAGTGATGTAGCTGGTCAAAATAGATGCAATTGATCTGACTTGGGGCTTGTCATCGACTTCAGACTTTGTGGGGTGCTGTAACCAAGTGATGAGCTTCAATAGGAGATCATTCAGGTCTTCATATTCTTCTAGCTCATGTATGTATGGAGGCCAAGGAACAGTTTTTGTTTTGATGATCTGATCTCTGAGTCGCCCAGCTACATTCTTCACCAGCTGATCGTCACTTACACCTAGAGAGGATATTGCAGCCTCAAGATATGAACCTGCAGCTCTTGCATCATATACCAGTTCACTCACATTCTTCTGACCTCGTTCATGAAATGCTATGTCATCTCCAAATTCCTTGATCAGAATTTCCTTCACGAAACTGGACTTTGCTGTGGAATAGTAACCATAATTTGAAGTAATGCCTTTGTAATCCTTTACAAGACCTTGCAGTGTACGGATTTCATGATCTTCAAAGATAACTTGACGGACATGATGAAAGAAGATATTTTGGGCCTCTCGAAGATTAACATGTTGCAGATGCTCTGTTTTTTCATCAGGAAAAGACTCCTTCAGAGGGTTGCTGACATAATTGCGCCAACATTCACGATGATAACGAATTTCCAATCCAAACGCCGTTCGACTGTTTGGGATAGATGCAAGTAGGGTATTCAATCTTTCTCTTATAGGCTCATCTGACAGACAAACTGTATGAAACTTGAACCGGTTCCATGCGTCTACTGTTGACAGCAGCAAAAGTTTGGACTTGCCAGGATTACTGGTTTTTTGTGGTCCTTTCATACACCACACACAGAGATTCTTATCATGAACCACTCCAGTACTAGAACGAAGCTTTTTAGGCACATTTCCTGGGAGTTGTTGACTTGAAGTTGATGCTTGAACTTCTTCCTGTTCAGATTTCCGTTTACGATTCTGTGCTTGCTGAATATAGCGATTACTACTGATCTGGGTGTAACATTTACTATGCATGTACATGCCTTTAGGCCCCTTGTCCCACTCCACTGCTGCATAGGCATGCTGAAATTTATCAAGTTCCTTCCACCGAAAACACTTGCTCCTTAGATTCTCCCACTTTGTATCAGATGTCTTGTCCGTACTATCATCAGCTATACAGGGATGTTGACATAATATGCATTTTAATCCAGGTCCTGGGTCAGGCACATCACTAACTCCTCTACGTTCCATGCTTATGATTCTTCACGCCAAATTCGATGCAACAAACCTGAAAAAGAAGGAATTGATCAGTCAGCATTCTTGGTTTACATTTTAAATTATATATTATATTATTTGAGTAAGTTTCAGAGGATCCGTGACCGTGTTTAGGACACCAAAGTTTCTCAGTGGATTTAACAACATCATATTTGTCTTAGATGTTGAGGTTAATGGGACTCTAAATCATGAATTATGCCATCCCATTGATTTTCTTAATTATTTTCTTATTTTCTTAATTATTTGGTAATTAGTTATTAATTATTTTTTAATTATGCCATCCCATTGGTTTTCTGACACCAAAATTAGTGGGAATAGACACCAAAATTGTCATTTTTGGTCATTCACTTCAAGAAATAGAACTATCAAATATTTAAGATGACGGCGGCGGCCATTTTGAAAAACGTCTAAAATAACAACTTTCCCGTCATTTTGGTGAGGTGTACGGGGGCTTATTTTTTTTAGCATCAGTTGCCCTTGTTAAATTCACTGAGAAACTTTGGTATCCTAAACACGGTCACGGAAGCTCTGAAAATGACTACTATAGTGACAACGAAAGATTGAGAAGAGGGAACAAATACAGTTGGGTAAAACATGTTAAGTAGAATATGTGAGGACACGATAGGATAAAACAAGGAATGACAAAGAAAGACATATTGATAGAATTATGCATTATTCATGGTATGCAACAACACTGGGGATAACTGTTAGAACACAACAAACAGATAGTATGATTACAAAATATCGTATTGACAAGAAAATTATTGAACAAATGGAGATAATTTAACAGAACAATAAAGGAGAGGGGTCAAACTCCGAGGAAAATATTGCAACAATAACAGTGACGTGTAAGAGTGACAAAAGGGAATACCATCTTGTTTAAAACAAACAAATATAATGTGCACAACATTAAGTGACTGAAGAAGATCATAGCCTACATATGTTATTATTAATATTTGTATAATAATTATTATTATTATTATTATTTTTATGTATTGTTTTATTATTGCCGGTAGGCGTCATCTAACGCAAATGCCTTTTTGC
Source organism: Paralithodes platypus (assembly GCA_032716605.1). NCBI lineage: Eukaryota > Metazoa > Arthropoda > Malacostraca > Decapoda > Lithodidae > Paralithodes > Paralithodes platypus. Next base: position 54,068,317 of record CM064578.1, read on the forward strand.
TTTTGTCTGGAGGGTGAGAGACTTGCCAGCACACTGAGCACAGTTATATTGTAGGTCTGTTCACAGACAAAGGAGGTTTTCCCTAACAATCTCTTGTGACTTTCACCCTCAGTTAGGCATCACTGATCATATTCAACCATAAAAATAAAAATAAACCACATATTCAACTCATAGCTGCTGTAAGATGAAGACAACTTCAGGGGAGTCTATGGTCACTTTTTGAAATATCGATACCATGCTTCATTATTAACCATCTCTTTTTGTTTGTTGTTCCTATTCGTTATAAAAACAAAAATGGGTTATAAAGGACGAAACACGTGAGCTTTACCTATAGTTAGCAAATAACTTTAGCTCAGATAGATTTATGAGGGATAACAGAGTTTGTTAATATTTAACTCGTACAACATCAAGCAAAATAACAAGCTGTGATATAAGTGTCGCCGTAATTTGTTTTATGTTTGGTTATGCTGAAATATTATATATATATATATATATATTATCTACGTGAGCGAGGAAGACAAAAGGCAAAATTGCCTGTACCGAGTGCCTCCCCCAGAGTTAAAAGAGTGACAGGGCCAAAATCAAGGGACGTTCGAGCCAAAATACCTGGACACACAGAGTTTGAAGCAATTTGAAGCAAAAAGGGAATGACTGATTCTAAGAGAGAGTTCCAGAGTGTTGCTGATGAATAGAAGAAAGATTAAGAATAACGTTTCACTTTTGGTTTGGAGAGCTGCACAGAGTAGGGGTGGGATTGTGTTGCAAGAAGGGTGCTACATGTTCTACGAGGAGGGGGTGGTATACACTGAGAGAGCTCTGAGGAACACTGAACATTGTAATAGCAGTAGAATAGTGAGAGAGATGCAACATTGCGACGGAGAGAGAGCGACTGCAGAGAATTGGTGAGTGGAGATGAGTTAATGAGACGGAAGGCCTTCCTTTCCACTTTGTCTAGAAGTGCTGCGTGAGACGATCCTCCCCATACATCTGAACAATACTCAATACATGGATGCTCTGTGCCCCTGTACAGAGCAAGAAGCTGCGCAGGGGTAAAAAATCCCCGGAGGTGGTTGAGTACACCCAGCTTCTGGGAAGCTGTTTTTAGCTAGAGTGGTAATATGATCTTTCCAAAAGAGATCAGACGAAAAAGAGACACCAAGCATTTTAAGAGAAGATGAAGGGTTAATTTGTATCTTGTTAAAGAGTTGGTCATAGTTTTCTGGAAGGGGGTGATGAGTAGACAGATGGAGAAAATAAGTTTTGGAAGCATTGCAAATAACAAGGTTTTCTCTGCCCCAGTAAGAGATAGTAGAGAGATCTGAAGATAGGTGGTATATGGCCTCTTTAGGTGAGTTTTAGACTTCCTACTGAGAATGGTTTTGAGGGAGGCTTGTTGAATACTGTAATGCAGAATCGTCAGCATATGAGTAAATGGGGCTGGAGGTGCAGTTGAGAAGTTCGTTGATGAATAATAAAAATCAAGGTCAAAGGTCAAAATAAGTTTTTCACTAGTATTTCTTATATTAACTGTTTGATTCTCACTAGGCTTACCATGTATATTCGGAATATCTAGGCCAAGGTCATACAAGAGAGTATACAATTCCATATGTAAGGTCAAGGTCACAGGTCAAGGTGAAAAAAAGGTCAAAATGCCAATTTCTTTACTTTTCATGCAAACTCCACAACATTTGGTGAGATAGTTGCACATCAAATGAAAAGGAAAATACTATATTTTGACATAATAACAGTCAATATAAAGGTCAAAGGTCATGGTCAACGATTCTATTAATATATTTGAAACTATGTGATGGGTTTTAATGAAATTAGGCATGCTTATTTGATTTTCCTGGGCAATATCGATAAAACAAAACATGTACTCTTACATAAAGGTCAAATTCAAAGGTCAAATTTTACTATATAATTTTAGTTTTTACTCAAATACCTTCATTGTTACCATACAAGTAACTGGTAACTTTGATATCGTATTGCACACATGTTAGATAACTATTCTAAAGGGTAAGGTCAAAATAAGGTTTTACTAGTATTTCTTATACAGTTAGATTCTCACTAGGCTTACCATGTATATTCGGAATACCTAGGCCAAGGTCATACAAGATACTATACAAATTCATATGAAAGGTCAAGGTCACAGGTCAAGGTCAAATAAAAGGTCAATATGCTATTGTCTTTACTTTTCATGTAAACTTTATAAAAATTGGTGAGATAGTTGCACTTTAAATGAAAAGGAAAATATTAAATTTTGAGACATCATAAAGATCAAGATAAAGGTCAAAGGTCAACTATTCTATTAATATATATGAAACTAACTGATGGATTTTAATGAAATTATGCATGCTTATTTGATTTCCATAGGCAATGTCAATGCAAACATAAATGTACTCTTACATAAAGATGAAAGTCAAAGGTAAAGGTCAACTTTTATTATTATTTAACCCTGGATAGGAATCATAGTGCCAAAAACGGAACGTGGTGGTGCGCGGAAACCGATATATGATCACCGCGCACCCAAATTAATATTATGATACATTTATTATAAATATGAAATTTACTTTGATTTTCAATTACACTCTCCATAATGTTAAGGAAGCTTTATATTTATTGTAGCAAGTGACAACAAAAATCTATCTCAATTACCGGATTTTATATGAATATTTATATGCGGTGTGCCACACTTGGCACGAGAGGACCTTAATCGGAACACAAATCCTACGATACCTATCCAGGGTTTTAAACAAAAAATTACTCAAATTTAGGAAAACTGTCTGTGTTAGTTGCTTATTAATTAAATAACATATATCTCAAATTTCTTAGTCAAAAGCCAAAGGTCAAGGTCACAGTATATGATCACTATTTGTAATCTATAAGTTTTTATACAAATAACACCATATTCATAATGCTAGTTAATACAAACATTTGTGTTAAGCTAATTCTTCGATAAGAATTTCTAAGGTCAAAGGTCAAGGTTAAAGGTCAAAATATGATTTTTGCTAGTATTTCCTATATAATGTAAGATTCTCACTAAGCATATCATACATAATCGGAATTCCTAGGCCAGGTCATACAAGATTATTCATAATTTCATTCGAAAGATCAAGGTCACAGGTGGAGGTCAAATATAAGGTCAATATGCTAATTTATTAACTGCATGTGAACTTCACAATTGTTGTTTAATACAGTTGTGATTTAAATGAAAATTAGAATGTTACATTTTCAGACATCATAAAGGTCAAGATAAAGGTCAAGGTCAGCATTCCTTTAATACCTCTGGAACTAGTTCATGATTTTTAATGAAGTTTGGCACGCATCATTGATGTTCCAGGGTTACATCAATGCAAGCAAAAAATATAATTCTACATAAAGGTCAAGGTCACAGATCAAAGTCAAAAGTCAACCTTCATCATAAAAAAATACTCAAATTTTGATAAGCTGACTGTTAGTTGCGTTTTACATAAATAACCTATATATATATATATATATATATATATATATATATATATATATATATATATATATATATATATATATATATTCTGACATACGGAGCCCTGTATGTTAATTTAAGAGTTAGAATTCGAGTTGAAAGAGTGTCAAACTACCCAAGCGGCGAAGCAGACTAGCGAGCGAACTAGCGAGTGGGAAACCAGCTCGCCCGCATACCAGCAAACAAGCCTTCACACCTGCGTGCGTCATACGGGACCCTGCAAACTACTTCGATGACCCGACGCTATGACGTATGATCGACGCCAGGAGCCCCGATTGGACCAGGCACCTGTTATGCAACTCGAGGAGCTATGATAGGAGCGCGCACCTTCACTCGCCTCCTGATTCGTTCCTACACCATCATTGTTTAGTATATAAGACCCGAGTAGTGGGCATTCAAATCAGTCTCAATTGGAGTTGGGGAAGGTGAACTTGCAGCTGGAGGAAGACGGGGTGAAGTATTATAATGGGATTGTGACTGTCAGTCAGATTATATAGGTGTGTGTTAAGTGTGTTCGGTGTAAACACTTACGTTATGTTGGTTAGTGTTATATGTGATTGGGAATTAACGTTAACGCTACTATTTATGTACTTAACTATTTGATTGGGAATTAACGTTAACGCTATTATTATGTACTTAACTATTTTAGTTGACTAACTTGTGGACTAAAGCAACTCTTTAAGTAATTGGGTTATGATGAAAGTAATACTATTGTTTTATATTAATACTTACGAGTTCTTTCATTTTCTTTTAATTAAGCTTACATTGCTTAACGGTGCTTAGTACGGTGATGCTATTGTCTCATATTAGTAATATCGCCTTAGACTAACATGGCTGTGTTAATATTACTTCTAGTGATTTCCTAAGCTGAAGAAAATTATTTTAGCTTCAAAATATTATTTTTGCTATTCATATTATTTGAGTGAGACCTGAATCGAATCTATGAAGCGATCCTGTAACTTAATTTACTCATAATCAAACCTCAATGTTACGTGGTTAAGAAATACATTTAACTAATTATTAAATATATATCTAACTTTTTATGTGACTTTGATATAAATCCTGATGATAATAATAATATAATACTGTTAACGTAAGACAAGAACCAAGAATAATTACATTAAATATAAATAAAAGGACATATAAGAAAACTATCTATTCATTTAAAAAAGGGTAACAGACAGAAATATTCTTACTTTAATATTTATCTTTCAAGACTTTTTATAGAATTAATAGTCCTTCTTTAGATAGAACTTCTTCGGTTCATAACCATAGCCTACTATGCTTCGGTTAAATAATAAATCTTTATAAATACTACATGACTTTAATTAGTTTCAGTATTTTTCATAATTAAAGAGTATCAGTCAATAAAGGTACTAAGTCCTAAGATCCGAAAGGAAAGGAAGCAACAAGAGGAAATAATTTTATTAGATTTTACTTTTGTTTTGCCTTCAGCTGACTGATACCTTAATATATATCTCTGTGCTATCTAGATTCATCAAGTTAACCACTTGAGGATCAAGATACGTAACAGAAGAGTGGCGACCTCGCCAGGATTAGTTTCATACAGTTTCACTCAGTTTCATTAACGTTTCACTACTTAAAAACCAAATATTAATCATGCCTCATCTAATTAATGACGAAGATGCTCGAGTTTTCATAGAATCAGAACCCACAGCCCCTGATATTGACTGTCTGTCAAAATCCGAACTGGAAGTGCTTGCCTCACATCTCCAATTAACTGTCTCAAACATGTCCAAAGTAGAGGTGGCTCAAACCATAAAAACCCACTTGTTCCCTGTAGAAGGCGAGGAGGGTGACGGAGCAGTTGGTGGGATCTCGAGTAAACCTAGCCAACTTGATGAACAATTGCCATCTGGTTTGACCGGTGATCAAATATTCGAACTAGAACTAGCCAGAATGAAAATAAATGCCGATGCCAAACAAGCCAAACTAAATATAGAACTAGCTAGAATAAATGCCGAAGAAGCCAGAATAAAGGCCGAACATTATCAATATCAATATCAAACGGCTCAACTAAATGTCAATACAAATGCTCCCGTAATTGCTCCCCCTCTGGGATTGACTATGACTAGTGTCATTCCACCTTTCACTGAGGATATTGTGCAGGATTTCTTTGTTTTGTTTGAGGAAGTTGCTGGAGGTATGAAATGGACAAGAGATCAATGGCCTTTTATGTTACAAACCGTTTTGACAGGGCAGGCTCGAGCCACGTATTTGTCAGAAGTAGCAGAAGTTAGGCAGGATTATGACAATCTCAAAGAAGCTATCTTAAAAACCTATCAATGCAGCCTGAGGCTTACAGGCAATCTTTCCGTAAAAAACAGAAGAAAGTAGAAGAAACCCATAAGGTATTTGCCAGGACCATGACTAAAACTTTCAATCATTGGGTCAAGAGTAAGAAAGTCACAAGCTACAACGATCTGAAGGAGTTGGTCCTGTTAGAAAATTTCCTATGGAAAATTGATGCTTCTGTATCCTATCATTTAAAGGGGAAAAAGGTAGATTGTCTTGCCGACGCCGCTGACATGGCTGACACATACGTGCTCAACAACAAATTTCGTGGAAAGAAGCCCTACGATAATTCTAGTTCTAATTTTAAGTATCCCAATCACAAATCTGACAGACCCAGTCACAAGCCTATAACGTCTTCCCCAGCTAGCCAAAATAGAATTGTTCCCCCAACTAAAAATGCGACTCAGGGCAATGGTAACAGAGGTGGGCCCCAAAGTAATAGTAATGCTCAAAGAGGGAACGTTCCCGTATCCCCTAAAGTATGTACTTTTTGTGGCAAGAGAGGCCACCTAGCTTATCAGTGCTGGGCCAAGGAGAGAAACGAGAGATCGGGGAAGACAGTTGCCGCCGTATCTCAAACTCCATATGTTCCCTTAATTCAGGACTCCCGACAGAAGGAGTACCTAGCACCAAAAGTTCCTTTAATGCAGGACTCCCGACAGAAGGAGTACCTAGCAGCTAACGTAAATCATCTAGACAGGGGTGTAGTAGCATGTGTGGTGCAACCCACTAGGGTTAAGCCAATAATAATTTCACCATCAGTGCAGGAGAGTTACCGTCCCTTTATTTCATCTGGCAACGTGAGATTAAATGGTTGTATGCAGGAGGTAAAAATTCTGAGAGACACAGGTTCTACTAGCACCCTCATGGTGAATCCTTACACTGAGTGCCCACCTGGCGAACCAGTTGTAATGAAAGGTGCTGGAGGCCAATTTTATGCACACTTGGTAAAAGGCGAAATTGAATGTGAGTTACTACAGGGTGAGGCCACCATAGCTTTGTGTAGGTCTCAAGATATCCCTGTGCCTGGGGTAACACTCCTTTTGGGGAATGATGTAGCAGGTGAGGTCCGACCAGACCCAATTTTGTCACTTTCCCCTGTTAACGAGCCACTAACCGGTGAGCTCGAACAGGAGATGCCAACTGTTTTCCCTGTGTGTGCTGTCACACGTTCAATGTCTCAAGTAGCAGTGAATGCAAGGAGGTAGCTGCCAGGTCCGTGAGTGAAAAGGAATGTGAGAAGGAGGGTGGTGAATGTTTCTACCTCAAAGGAGGAGTATTGTGGCGTAGATGGAGACAGCCACACAGACCAATCGATGACGGGGCTTGGGACGTCCATCAAGTAGTAGTCCCCAAACCTTGTCGAAAAGATATCTTGGAAATGGCACATTGTATACCATTGGCAGGACACCTAGGTGTGAGAAAAACTCTAGACAGAATCATAGCCCACTTTCACTGGCCAGGAATGCGTGCAGATGTAATGGAGTTTTGTAGAGTGTGTCACACTTGCCAGATGACAGGAAAACCCAATCAGAAGGTGCCTGTACATCCTCTGGTGCCCTTGCCCGTTTTCGAGAATCCTTTTACTCGGGTGGTAGTGGACATTGTAGGCCCATTGCCTAAGACTTCCCAAGGAAACATTGATTTATTAACTATTATGGACATGGCAACTCGCTACCCAGAGGCTATACCCTTAAGGACTACCTCTGCTCCAACTGTCATCAAGGAACTGCTCAAATTCTTCACCAGAATGGGTTTCCCCCATGAGGTGCAACGTGATCAAGTAACTAATTTTACCTCTAACATTTTTCAGCAGTCCCTGAAGGAGTTGGGTATCGAGCATGTTAAGTCTAGCACCTACCACCCAGAGAGTCAAGGGGTTCTCGAACGATATCATCAGACATTAAAGGGAATGTTACGTAAGTATTGTACAGAGACCGGAGTTGAGTGGGATAAGGGGGTACCTTTTCTTTTATTTGCTACTCGTGAGGTTCCAACTGAATCCCTGGGGTTTTCCCCTAATGAGCTAGTTTTCGGTCACCAGGTAAGAGGTCCTTTGCAACTATTGCAGGATAGCCTAGTTGGCCAGGAGGGGAACCAAAACCTCCTCAAGTATGTTTCAGATTTCAAAACCCGGCTGAGATCCTCATGTGAGTTTGCCGCTCAAAACTTGACAGTGGCTAAAAGCTCCATGAAGACCTGGTATGACAGAAAAGCCCGTGAGAGGGAGTTTCAGCCCGGTGATGAGGTTTTGGTCCTGCTCCCCCTTTTTGGCCAACCTTTATCTGCCAAGTTCAGGGGCCCATATAAGATCATTCGGAGGGTGAGCATTACCGATTATCTAGTAACTACCCCAGACAGGAGAAAGCCCACGCAAGTATTCCATATAAATATGTTAAAACCCTACCATAGGTCCCCTGATTCCTCTCCTCCAGATTCTCCCACTGTGGCAGTGAATGTCAGGACCTGTGGACAGCCTGGTGCGGACAAAGTCTTCAGTTCTCTTACTGACCCGCAACAGACTGTTCCAGAGCCTGAAGGTATCCATGCAGACTTTGACTTGTCATGTAGCCTATCCAACTTTCAGTATAATTCAGTAGCTTGGGGGGAATTACCTTCTAAACTATGTCATCTTCCATCTGATCAAGTGAACCAACTAATCTCTGTTTTATCTCAGTCTCCCAGTGTGTTCCGTGATACTCCAGGGCTCACTTCTTTGGCCGTGCACGACATCGACGTAGGGGATGCAACTCCCATTAAACTATCCCCCTACCGTGTCTCGCCACAACGCAGGAGTATACTGCAGTTCGAGCTTGACTTTATGTTATCTAACGAGCTGATCACAAGGGCCTTAAGCCAGTGGAGTAGTCCGGTCATACTTGTGCCAAAGCCAGACGGGAGCCATAGGTTATGTATGGACTATAGGCAAGTCAATGCTGTCACAAAGAACGATACCTACCCACTGCCACGGATCGACGACTGCATTGACCAGATTGGTACAGCCACCTATATCAGCAAGATTGACTTAATGAAGGGATATTGGCAAGTAGCTCTCACCCCTAGAGCGAGGGAAATATCATGCTTTGTAGTCAACAATCAAGCCTTCTGCTGTAACGTAATGCCCTACGGCTTGAAAAACGCTCCAGCTACATTCCAGCGCCTCATGAATTTGGTGACTGAAGGAGTACCTGGATGCGTTGTCTACATCGATGATATTCTTATCTTTTCACAGTCATGGGAGGAGCATCTTTACCAACTTAGATTGCTGTTCTTAAATATTGCTGATGCCAATCTTTTTTTTTTTTTTTTTTTTTTTTTTTTCTGTATTCCAACTTACTTCCTCTCGGGCATAGGCTGAGAGCCTTAACATTCACCGCTTTACAATGAACAGTGAAGCCCGTGAGGTCTTGTTCCAGTCTAGGGAGTGAGACATGTGAAGCACGTAGAGTACAACGAGCACCTGCCATCTTGCCTTCACATGAGGCACGGTGCTCACTCATGGCCCGAAACGACTCCATCTCTGAAGCCACCTCGTTCCCGTGCTTCACTGTCTCACCCCCTACACTCGGACTCTCACACTTACACACACACAACGCCTCCTGTTGAGCAGATAACTCACCATTAATAACACCACCATTAATCTGGTGGTTAATCTTAAGAAATGCACCTTTGTAAAGAGTACGGTCCAGTATCTAAGATATACGGTAGGTCAGGGGCAGGTTGCACCTCCTCAAGCAAAGGTAGAGTCTTCTAGAATTCCCAACTCCTAGCACTAAGAAACATATCCAAAGGTACCTAGGCCTGATTGGTTATTATAGGCGTTTAATCTTAAATTTTTCAAAGTTGACAGATCTTCTCCGTAAGGATGTGAAGTTTGATTGGTCCTCTGAATGTGAGGAGGCCTTTATTGCTACCAAATATATATTATCTAATTATCCTGTACTCCGAGCTCCAGATTTTAACATATCTTTTTCCCTAGCAGTGGATGCGAGCAATACCGGGGTTGGTGCAGTGTTGCTCCAGGAAGACGACTGTGAAGTATTGCATCCTGTGTGCTATTTCAGTAAAAAAGTAAAATTCTGCCCAACGTAACTATTCAGTCATTGAGAAGGAGCTGTTAGCATTAATTTTATCCCTTCAATACTTTGCTGTCTATGTGCAATCTGCCTCTGGTGCCATCACTGTGTATACTGACCATCACCCCTTAACATTTTTGCATAAGTTCCAAAATAAAAACCAACGACTGACCAGGTGGAGTTTGTTGCTGCAGGAATACTCCCTGGATGTCAAACATATTAAGGGGGTCCAGAACGTGCTAGCCGATTGCCTATCACGTATCTGTTAAAGATTACATTTACCAGGTTGGCCTCATACCGCAGTAAGAATAATTTAATGAGAGGATTTTGGCAATTAGCTCTCCCTTGTAGCGAGGTAAATATAATTTTTTAGTAGTGCGCTTTTAAGCCTTCAGCTGTGAGATGCCTTGCAGTTCGAATAACGCTCCAGCTACGTTCCGGCTATGTTCTGATGTGGTACCTGGAGACGTTGCCTACTTTGGGTGATATCCTTATTATATCCTCATTAAAATCTTGCTGTTGCCAATCTGGTGGTGAATCTATTTTTGTATTATGTTTAATATTATGTATTATACCCCTTAAACTCTTTTCTAGGGGGGAGGTCTGACATACGGAGCCCTGTATGTTAATTTAAGAGTTAGAATTAGAGTTGAAGGAGTGTCAAACTACCCAAGCGGCGAAGCAGACTAGCGAGCGAACTAGCGAGTGGGAAACCAGCTCGCCCGCATACCAGCAAACAAGCCTTCACACCTGCGTGCGTCATACGGGACCCTGCAAACTACTTCGATGACCCGACGCTATGACGTATGATCGACGCCAGGAGCCCCGATTGGACCAGGCACCTGTTATGCAACTCGAGGAGCTATGATAGGAGCGCGCACCATCACTCGCCTCCTGATTCGTTCCTACACCATCATTTTTTAGTATATAAGACCCGAGTAGTGGGCATTCAAATCAGTCTCATTTGGAGTTGGGGAAGGTGAACTTGCAGCTGGAGGAAGACGGGGTGAAGTATTATAATGGGATTGTGACTGTCAGTCAGATTATATAAGTGTGTTAAGTGTGTTCGGTGTAAACACTTACGTTATGTTGGTTAGTGAGATATGTGATTGGGAATTAACGTTAACGCTACTATTTATGTACTTAACTATTTGATTGGGAATTAACGTTAACGCTATTATTATGTACTTAACTATTTTAGTTGACTAACTTGTGGACTAAAGCAACTCTTTAAGTAATTGGGTTATGATGAAAGTAATACTATTGTTTTATATTAATACTTACGAGTTCTTTCATTTTCTTTTAATTAAGCTTACATTGCTTAACGGTGCTTAGTACGGTGATGCTATTGTCTCATATTAGTAATATCGCCTTAGACTAACATGGCTGTGTTAATATTACTTCTAGTGATTTCCTAAGCTGAAGAACATTCTTTTAGCTTCAAAATATTATTTTTGCTTTTCATATTATTTGAGTGAGACCTGAATCGAATCTATGAAGCGATCCTGTAACTTCATTTACTCATAATCAAACCTCAATGTTACGTGGTTAAGAAATACATTTAACTAATTATTAATATATATCTAAATTTGTATGTGACATTGATATAAATCCTGATGATAATAATAATATAATACTGTTATCGTAAGACAAGAACCAAGAATAATTACATTAAATATAAATAAAAGGACATATAAGAAAACTATCTATTCATATTTTCAAAAAGGGTAAGAGACAGAAATATTCTTACTTTAATATTTATCTTTCAAGACTTTTTATAGAATTAATAGTCCTTCTCTAGATATAACTTCTTCTGTTCATAACCATAGCCTACTAAGCTTCGGTTAAATAATAATTCTTTATAAATACTACACGACTTTAATTAGTTTCAGTATTTTTCATAATCAAAGAGTATTAGTCAATAAAGGATACTAAGTCCTAAGATCCGAAAGGAAAGGAAGCAACAATAGCCAATAATTTTATTAGATTTTACTTTTGTTTTGCCTTCAGCTGACTGATACCTTAATATATATCTCTGTGCTATCTAGATTCATCAAGTTAACCACTTGAGGATCAAGATACGTAACAATATATATACCGGTATATATATATATATACAGTATATACAGTATATAAATTTCATATACAAATATTCTAATACTTAAGGTCAAAGGTCAAGGTCAAAAATCAAAATAAGAGTGTTAATCAATTTCCCCAAACTTTTCCTAGACTGTTTAACCCTTTCTGTACTGGAGACATCTTTTGTTTGTCATATTCTAGCTTTAGTTATACGATTTTGTGGAACTTAACACCTTAAGAGGGGTTGGTGGAGTATATTTGCCCATGCTTGGGGTTTTACCATAAATGGGGTTGTTTCTGTGCTCTCTTTATCATGCATAAACAAGAGCCAGAGCGTAATACAAGTATGTATCCCTGAAAGGGCGGAAATTGTGCTTTCCAATGACACCCGAACCATCCTTCTACGATCACTGGTTGTCTTGCAACGATAGTGCAACCGAAGGGCAAAATCGCTAAAATACGGTCATTTTGTTACATAATTAGGTGTGTAGCGAGTGAGAGAGGGTGGAGTAGAGTGGAGTAAAATAATGTCAGTGGGCCCACGACGGTCGTGGCGAGCGGTCATGAAGTAACCAATGCTCCTCCCACCGTTTGGCTCTCTCTCATAGCCAATATTGCGCCAAAATTGCACACAGACTTATGTCGGGCCCCGCCACATTTTCCAGCTTTTTAGATACGGACTTAAGTCGGGCCCCGATAGACAAGGGTTAAGAAGGATCTGTGGTGGAAAAAGGTTTATTTGGATAGTTGAAAGCCTGCTAATTAAACTAAATACAATCATCTAGTATTATCTAGTATAAATTGAAAAGGAAACTGGTACTGGAAGGGGTTAATGTATTGTCACCAAATTTTGCAGGCAAATTAGTTTCTACATCAAGATGTATACCATCTGTTACACCACTTTGGAACGGTTTAGCACCAATGTTTGGAAAGCGAACATATTCTTTACTTTTCAGCTTTCTTTTTAGTCGGTTAATTATGCTATTTGCTATTCTGTTATAGTTAGCTGCAGTGACATTGAAACGATTACCAGGTGGTGGCTCACGATGGTCTGTCTATCAATACTAGCGCTATATGAGAACCGCAGTAGTCATGAATTTGTTCGATAGTATATACTATATCTTTCGTTACTTTTGATGGTATACAATCATCGTTAACATCATTGCCTCTCAAAAACAAGATGGTTAACTGGTGAGGCAGGTTCGATACACTCGATAGAATGGGATTCGAATCAAAAGAAGAAACTTTGGCACCAGGTGATCGTATTATTTTTATATTAGCCCCCTCTACTGTACCGATGGAACGAGGTACTAAGCTATGGCCTAAAATCACAACCAGCATGTCCGTATTCAATTACGTTAATTAGTTAAATTATTACCGAATTTTAAAGTACATTAATAAGTTAATAATCTGCTAATCCGGTTCGAAGGACCAAAATGTAAAAACAATTTTTGTCACGATCAGCCTTAATCGTCCCTCGTCGATATAATCTTCCACATTTACGTAACTATGTAGGCTTATATTTAATTAGATTTACTTACGGTTCTGATGTTCGAGTTCACTCACTGAAAATTAGAAGGAACCCATTTATGATCTAATGTATGTATATTTGTAAAGTAATTATACAGTAAGTAAGTATAATGCATTAGATATAGCTGATTAATTTAACGGAATATACTTTAAAGTACTTACGAGGTAATTTTGTATGGCGTTGTAACACCTTCCTACAAACAAAACCCCGACCTAACCCCACTGGCCAGCAGAATAAATCTAGGGTACTTATCTGAGGTAGCAATCTTTGCTATACTGTATAAAGTATAGACCGTATGGTAAGTTGAAGTAAGTAACGTTGACGTATATTGTTATCACTTATAACTTTCTTGTAGTAATAATCCGATATGGTAAGTAATGTTCACACTATGAGAGTTGGTGAGCGACTGACGTTTTACCCGCTTAGTAGCGTCCATCTTGTCTACCTTTTCCCGCCAAGAAATGGATTTCCCTTGCCTCACAATTTCAGTGCTTCGTTTTTAATCGCGATTCATTTAGAATTACGACTAATTATTGATAAGCCCATATGAGCTAGTGAATCGGTCTCGGTAAGTATTGTGACATATGGTAAATATAATAGTATGTATTTATGTACTTATAGTAACTTAATAATAAAAATCGTTATTTAAACTAAATCAATTTAGTTATCTTAATCCCCTTTATAAACTAATTTATTAGTTATTAAAGTAAGAATCCTGCCAGCCAATCAATGCGCTGCATTTAACTATCTCTTTAAACCAGCTGATTTTGACAGTCTGGATGATTCCCTCAACTCTGCCAAACCCTCCCTTGCAACCAATCAGGTGCCTCCGTTGTTGGAGCAGGAAAATACTGTACCAGCCGTGCACATCTCTTCACCTTCCAAATCGCTCTCGCTTCCTCCACAGGCCGTCTCTTAGAGTTGCAATAGGTCTATGACATCCGTGCAAGCCCCATACTCCCGTAAGCCACTACAAGACCTTTGCAACCATCTCCCTGGGACATATTATGAAGAGATAAGATCAGAGGAGAGGGGAAGGAATGTTCAAAACGCGCGGCCGGAGAAGGCACTGCCCGGGCGGCCGACTCAACCAATCACAGTGCGCCAATTCGTGAGGCGCCCCTATAAAGAGGGGGGAGGGGCTGCAGATGTCATTCCCGCCAAGGGCTCCACTGAGTTCACTTGCAAGCAACTCATACTCTCTTCCTCACCCAGGCTACAATGGGAACTTGGCTACACCTGCTCCAGCCTCCCAACTCGCCTTTCCCGCCCCACTAAAGTCCACCTCTGGGCCAACACCACTTCCGTCTACTCACCAGATACACCACAAGTATCCTGGTGCCTGTCGTTACATTGCTGGCTTACACACATACAGTCAAGCGATTCATGAGGGGCGACAGATAGTAGACAGAACCGAAGATTTCCAGAAGCACAATTGGCCGGCTTTGAGGTGGTGAAGCTGTTCCAGAGAAACCTTTGAATTTTTACAGGACCCTTATGGGCCTGAACAAGACTTATGAAAAAGAGAGAAATGGTTGACAAACCCAGTGGACCCAACCTTCAAAAATCGATGTGTTCTTATAGAACAGAACCGAGATAAATATATTAGACTTATGAAGAAATAAAAGGATGAAGTGTTGAGATAATATAGCTGTTATTGATAGAAAAGGCTCCATGCCACTTAACTACCAATAGTATAGAATCTTGTAGGATAAGTAGATTAATGTGAACATTAAAGGTAAGGGGAGGGTTTATCACGAGACTAAGGTTAGAAGCAACTATAGTACTGATGTGGGGATAAATAATAGTTGCAGATAGATCAGATTTAGCTTGAGAAATAGTTAGGACGGACACTAGTCCATATGATTAGAGATACTTTTTTGTTATAAAGAAAACATTGTTATTCGTAGTATTTAAGAAGAATACTTCGCCGGCTTGATAATGAACTTTGTGATCATGATATAGTAACAAGTCAAGGCGACTAGTGTAAGGAAATATTGTATTCCTGAGATAAGTAGTTAGTGAGTTGATAGATATAGTATCAATCCGATCAACCATAGAGAGTAATGATGTTATCATGATATATAGATAATTAAGTGTTGAATATTGATAATATAGGTGTTTATGAATTATTGATTATATTGGACTATGTAGTGAGGTATATCTA
This sequence comes from Paralithodes platypus, assembly GCA_032716605.1. Lineage (NCBI taxonomy): Eukaryota > Metazoa > Arthropoda > Malacostraca > Decapoda > Lithodidae > Paralithodes > Paralithodes platypus. Next base: position 54,083,988 of record CM064578.1, read on the forward strand.
TTTGAGTAAGTGGTATCAGTGTTATTGAGTTTATCTATTTGTCAGATAGGTCAGACTGGAGATATTCCAAACAAAGGGTTATATTAATGTAGGTGCCTACGGGTACGGATTTATTTGTATTAGAGATAATAATGTATATAATGTAAGAGTGTCAAAGATAGGTAAATAGCGGTCAAATTCATTAGAGCCTTGGTCTTTGGATTAGACATATTGAGGCCCGGTAAAGCTGATATATTATTTTGGAGTCTAGTAATGTGCCTTTAGATCGAAGTCGGAGTGAGTCAATACCTGAATAGCGGGTATCCAAATAGGTGGTAACGAGAACTTGCAAGTTCCAACGTACAATCTATTGTGGGTCGACGATAGTATTCAATCTGAGTGTTGAACTAATTTTGGCCCGAACAGAGAATCAATTGCTAGGGGAATATTGAACTGTTAGGGAGTTTGTTAAATAAAGGATATGAACTTCCAAACAACTGTCGAATTATTCCCACCTTAGTAGTATACGGAGAATTAGAAAATAAGTACTACAGTTTGTAATACCTTATATTAGAACAACTATGTGTACATACAGTATGTACAAATAATTGAAGTTTCAAATGTTTTCGTCCATTATGTCTGTGGGGATATTTTCCACTATATTATGCGTTAATTAGTCGGGTTACTCTCAGATTGTCCTCGTATGTGTTCATTATTCTTTGTGTAACTAAGTTGAAGTCAAAGTGTATAACGTGAACTAATTCCCTTCCTAATCTTCTATCTACCTAGAACCTACGCCCAAGTTCAGGATTCTCTTATCCACTTAATCACCATCCAGAGAGATTTATTATATTATTTCCCTTATTTCGAAAATCAAGAACGCTTTACATTGAACTTGTAATTATTCGTTAACAAGTTATATACTCTATACATTCTTGTGATTAATCTAATAATATACGTTATTCGGATCATATAATTCTTTCCACACTAATCTAGGAATTCCGCTTGTTTATTCTTATATCCAGTTCGCCTACGTTTTGGGCTATTGATTTACCTTATATTTTGATAAGGTGTTTTGACTTTATAATGTCTTTGTCCTAGTTTTGGTTTGCTTGTTTGCAAGTTTTACATTTTAATTACTTGCTTTCAGTAAAACATTTATTGTAACCAGATTTAAGTTATAATATAACGCTACAATAGTTCTGCGTTATGGATAAATGCTCTGAATTTCGGTGTGAGCATCCTAGGTTCGAATTCCTGGACTGCCACATGTAATTGTTGATTTCATTAATTGAGTTTAGGAGTAAAGTAGGTGGGTGGAGGTAACATAATAATCCTAGGAATTTGTTAATATATTCAGAACTCCTTTCATGCCAAGTTTGGTATTTGATCAGTACAACTTCGTCATGTATGCCATTCCAGATAGCTATTCTTTCTAAGCTATTTATTCACGCTATTTTTATCTGCGTTCTTTAATTATTTATTTAATTCGTTCCAGCCTTATTACATCGGGTTATCCATTATAATTCAGTCTCTTTAATTGTTTATGTCTCTGAATTACTCCATCTGTGAGATTTGACCTCATATTTGATCGAATATATTATTCGTGTCTCGTGTGGGAGATTATTCGCATAAATTCTTTTATAGTTAAATCCAAATTTAACTTATCATCCCCCCTAGTATTAAATTATCCACCTCACTTTAGTCCCTGAGTTAACATCGCATTTAAACATACTGTTATTTGTCGTGACCGCAGTCCACTCGAGCTATACCCCTCAGAGCGGCATCTTCGAGCTCTCACCTGAGCGCGGCCTGGCTTCCTACTATCCCGCCACGCATTCGCCCGCGCAGTGAACGATTCGTTCCACAGTCTATCGTATCATAATCTGAATAATTCGCGTTAGACACTTGACTCACATAGGTATTATTATCAATGATTCATACCCTGTGTATATATTTATCTGTTATGCCATGCGTATTATCATTACTTTATCTCTGTGTAAGTAACTAGAAACCTCATTTGAGAGTCACCTTCATTAACTCTCGCCACCACTATTTATTGCTTACTCCCTATTTTTGATATAATAGTCGAGAACAGTATTAATATAATCTTACTATATGTCTGTGAATAAATAAGAGTGTAAATTACCTTGTGTGTTTATTGTGTTTCTTGTTGCCTGATTGAGTATATAATTATCATATCTACTGCGCTCGATGTGTCCCTGTCGAGCAATATTCAAAATCTAAATATCCGAAACACGGATTGATAATAGATAATACTGAAGCCTGTTGGATATCAACCCGGCATAACATTGACCTATATGCATATGAATATTAACTGAAAAAGATACATTTTATAGAAATAGCTCGAAATAGATAGGTGAGGTAGTTAGACTGATAAAGATAGACATCTTTCTCTCACTCACTCACTCAGTCTCACTCTCTCTCTCTCTCTGTCTTTCTCTCCACTGTTATCTGTACACCATCATTACAACAGTAAACAATACATATTCCAGCACCGTACGCTGTGATGGTGGGAGGGTGTTAATGTCCTTTGTTACCAGTGTTGCATTGTGGGTGCCTGTCTGTGTAAATGTATCATGATCTGATTATATGTATGCCAATTGTTTTTTCATGTTGGTGTTTGTCTTTGCTTCCAATGCCTATATTGTGCTTGCAGTGCATAAATGTATGTTGATTGTTTGTGTTTTAATGAAGTAGACATGGATTTACATAGACTTATTTCATTGTATGTCTGTAGGCATGTATCGCTGTGAAAGTGTATGCATTTATGGATGCATTTTTATAGTTATTTGTCAACGTATTCATCTAGATAGACATGTATGGGATACGTACATTTAGAGGAGCTTAATTAAGCTAGGCTGCACTTGGCTGCGGCACTTATGTCCATGTCATTACCTGTTGTAGCCAGTGGTGGTTTGCTCAGGTGAATCATGCCCCCAATACACCATTACTACTTCATAATATGTGTGTAACCACAGATTTGTTCCCAGATGGTAAATCACTGATATCCATAAACTTCAGGTTGCATACCTATTTACTGCTAGGTGAACGGAGGAATTGGGTGTAAAAGTATTGTCCATATGGTATGAGAGAACAGTTAATGCACAATTGGTCACATGCATTTGTAGCCACTCGGTGAATTACTGTATGAAATCAAATATTACCATTAAATGTGGAGTATAGGTTCTTATGCATTAGTTAATTTATATGTTCGAGTAAGGGATGCATAACATATTATTCTTATTCGTTCACTATACTAACCTTATTTGTACACATGACATCACGAAGTGGATACACATTGATGTGACTTACTGCATAATGTGAACAGCAATGAGAGTGTGTGTGTTTACTGTATAAATGCATGCATGCATTTATGTAAGGATATTTAAATAATGTATATACTTATTTATCGGTGTGTCAAAATACATCCCGATATATCTACGTAGCATATCAGATATATGATTTATTACAGCTTTATTTCCGGGAAACAATACAAGATTAGTTTGCATCTCTCTCTCTCTCTCTCTCTCTCTCTCTCTCTCCCTCTCTCTCATATCGTATTAGCTTTCTTATTGACTATTCTCTCCTGTTTTACCGCAACCCTTCCATCACTTCTCTCTCTCTCTCTCTCTCTCTCTCTCTCTCTCTCTCTCTCTCTCTCTCTCTCTCTCTCTCTCTCTCATATCCTATTAGCTTTCTTATTGACTTATTCTCTCCTGTTTTACCGCAACCCTTCCATCACTTCTCTCTCTCTATCTCTCTCTCTCTCTCTCTCTCTCTCTCTCTCTCTCTCTCTCTCTCTCTCTCTCTCTCTCATATCCTATTAGCTTTCTTATTGACTTATTCTCTCTCCTGTTTTACCGCAACCCTTCCATCACTTCTTCCCTCGCCTTTTAAAGTGCAGCCTCTTTCCCAGAATATCCCTATGAGTTCTTCCTAGCTACTCACAGTCTCTCATTCACATTACCTTCTTCCCTACCATATTTTTGTTCTTCTCCTACTTGCACTCTTACACTACATGTAACTACACACGTATACATATCAGTTTATGCGTACGTATCTAGTTATATATGTGTAATTGTGTCCGTTTACTTATTTATCACTAACAATCTACTTGCAAGTTTCCTATCAGAACTCCCACTTTGCTAAACAAAATAAATGTAGCATTTTGTAGTTTAGTTTTAAATACAGTACATATGCTTTATCAATTCGTGCATTTTTCAATAAGCCACTTTCTTGACGTTTGTGCAAGTTTATCTCTGTGTAATATAGCAGATGCTATCACATCATACGCCTATGCAATCTTGACGTTTGTGCAAGTTTATCTCTGTGTAATGTAGCAGATGCTATCACATCATACGCCTATGCAATCATAATACATTACTTTGAATCCAATCATTATAATATCACTTGTCATTCAATGTTGGTTTATCTTTGCTTTTATTTGTCTTAGGTTCCATATCGTCACAACCGAAGTTATGGTGATGATGTATGCATTAGCGGACCTTATTCCTCTATGTTTGGATATACTGTTACATTTAAATATATAAATAATGCAAACTATCTATAATAAATTATTGCAATATATCAATGTTGCATCACACACTCACCCCACCCCCCACCCCCACACACACACATACATACATACATACATACATACATGATATGTTTAGTAACTGTAACACTGTCGAAAATAAACGATAAAACAGTAGATAATTGTTGCGTTCTTATCCATGATTAACTTCGTTTACAAAAGTATAGTTCCCTTGCATACGGTGCAATCCTCTTTTTTCACAATAGTCTAGTTAGATGAACTACACGATAATCAAGAATCAATAGATATGTTTTACATATTCTCCTGTACACTCTTTATTGATAAACACAAATTTATTTACAGTTTAATGTAGAAATGCATTACAATACCAAAACCAGTTATTTAGATCTGCGTGCCTTCAGATTTCGCATTATCAATGTATACCTACACAACTGCTAATGTTTGATAATTAGTATTTTCAAAGCTGATACATCTGAAATCGTTGACTTTCAATGTATTGCAAACTAGGACGTATTTGTATACGTCTCTGCTCTGAATATGTTTCCCCAAAACACCAACATATGTGTCCAGGTTGTTGTGCAAGTATTATCTTATAATTCGATACTAGTTGGATTTATAATATATGCAACTATTGTTAAACAAAACATAACAAACAGGAATACAATCGTGAAACATTTAGTAGCTATAATATAAGCGCGCAAGTTGCTTAATAATAGACACACACACACACACACACACACACACACACACCACGGGTCGCTATGGTCCAGTGGTTTAGGAGGCTGTGTTTCGGGATGACCGCAATAGGTCCGGCCGAGTGTTTGAATCCATCAGAACCCTAAATTTTGTTTTCGGACATAGCGACGGAGAGAATGGTATTGTGGTTCCTCCCTACCCAAGCTGCTATCAGCGCCTGTGTTAGCCTACACATCTTCTCACCAATACAAAGTGCATCTGCATATGTACTTAATGTGTGGGGAGGTTCCTCTCACACCGCTCTCCTAGACAAAGTTGAAAGGAAGGCCTTTCGTATCATTAACTCCCGTCCACTCACCAACTCTCTGCATCTCTCTCTCTCCGCCGCAATGTTGCATCTCTCTCGCTATTCTATCGCTACTATAATAATCAGTGTTCCTCAGAGCTATCCCAGTGCATACCACCTCCTTTACGTAGGGCACGTGGTACCCGTCTTGCAACTCAATCCCACCCCTACTCTGTGCAACTCTCCAACCCAAGAGTGAAACGTTACTCTCAAACTTTCTTCTACTCAACATCTGAGCTCTGGAACTCTCTCCCAGAATCAGTCTTTCCCTCTTCCTATGACTTAAATTGCTTCAAACTCCGTGTGTCCAGGCATTTTGGCTCGAACGTCCCTTGATTTTGGCCCTGTCACTCTTTCAACTATGGGGGAGGCACTCGCTATAGGCAGTTATGCCTTTTGCCTCCCTCAATCACATAGAAAAAAAAACACAAAAAAAAAAAAATGGGAAGCCAGGCACCTCACGGTCGCCAAATGTCGTATGTGACCACGTAGTTAAGGTAGAATAAGTATTGTACTGTACCTAGGTTTAAGACAAACTCTGTAGATTTTCAGCCTCAGGGCTGCAATGAACAATAAACCGACAATTATTATTATCAATTAATATATTATACATACACACACACACATGTTATTATATATTAAATCCAGATACAAAAACAATTTCGAGCTTCTGTTTCTGTTACCAACAATATACAAAATACATAACAGAGTTGGAAACTGTTGAACTCTGTGTGTTAATTACATTACTATGCTGTTATTGCGAAGTATGAATACAGTATAGGTAGTTTATGTGCAAGTTTCAGTGATGTTAATTAATGCTGAGTATTTTTTGCGACCTGAGGAGTAAAGTTTGTTTGCGTGATTATTTTTGTTGTGATGAAGGGAATGGTTGGAAGGCAGCTGCATTGAAGTGTGTGTGCATCAGTGAGTGTGTTTGTACAAGAAGCAAGATATAATTGTTGAGAGTATGTCTATTTTATATATTCCTATAACCTTTATTCCGCTACTTTACATTTAGTTTACTCTAGAATCTTTGATTGTGGTTGTCATCGCCTCCAATTATATTCATTTTACAATATGTGACATGCTTAACTACAATTATATTTACATTTGTTTGAAGGTGTAAGCTTAAAACTAATCCTCACCAATATTGGTGGCAACCCCAGTCTGCCCTCCAAAACACCTTCTCTTTCTATCAATACATCATATGGTTTGACCCCTGGTACCAACCTGTCAAATTACTCTTGACTGCTATCTTCCACGCTTATATATTTCTGCAACATTTGTGGCCTTTCTTCTAGCTTTCACTCTATTGAACACCACCTTTTTTCTTTGTTGGGCTCCTCCGATCACAACCATATCTCTGTTACCTGTCCTATCTCCCAGCCTGTGACGCTTGTGGCATTTTGGCGCGGCCGGCTGGGAGGCTCTTCGGCAGTACTTCTGTAATTTCCCATGGAATTATTTTTGCTTCCGTGGCCAGGGACCCTCGGAGTGCGCTGCGTGCATCACCGAGATAATCCTCTCGGGCATGGAGGCATACGCTCCATTTTCTTGCTCTGAGAATATTGCAAAAAAATCTTGGTTTACTCACGTTTGTTCTACTGCTGTCCACAATAAGGAGGAAGTATTAATATGGTACCATTGCCTTCAAACTCAAGAATCTCCTGCTTTTTATGTTTCTGCCCGGAATCAATCCAAATCTGTTCTTCGACTAGCAAATAACTTATTCATCAATAACAAATGTTCTGAGCTTTCCAACTCTAGCTCTTCCCAAGCTTTCTGTCATCTAGCCAAAAAATCTCCAACAATTTTACTTCCTATTACTTTCCCTCCTCTTTTCACTCTGACAGCATTACCGTCACTTTTTCCTCTGACAAAGCTGAACTCTTTGCTCAAACGTTTGCTAAAGACTCCACCTTAGAGGATTCCGGTGCTATTTCTCACTCTCCACCCACCTCTCACTTACTTATGCCAATATCCCAACATCTTCTAAGGATGTACATTCTGCCCTCTCTGGGCTTAATACTAAGAAGGTGTACCGATCGGATGGTGTTCCTACTGTTGTACTAAATAGCTGTGCTTCCGTGCCGACTCCCTGACTAAGCAAACTCTTTCGTCTGTGTCTTTCCTCCAACGTTTTTTCTTCTTACTGTAAGTTTGTTCTCATTCAACCTGTCCCAAAGAAGGGTGACCACTCTCAGCCCTCCAACTATCATCCAATTGCTCTACTGGTGCTCTTGCTTATCTTACTAACTCATGGTCATCTTATCTTCGAGACTTCAGTGAGACGTTTTCTGTTGCGCTAGACATATCGAAGGCCTTTGATAGAGTCTGGTACAAATATTTAATTTCCAAACTACTCTCCTTCGGTTTTTATCACTCTATCTGTGCCTCGCTGACCATTTCAAAGCTTTAGTTGTGGATTGCCATCGCTCGCTTCCTCAATCTATCAATTCCGGTGTTCCTCAGGGTTCTTTCCTGTCTCCAGTTCTTTTTCTAATATTCATTAATGATCTCCTCAACTGTACCTCTATTCCTATCAACTCATATGCTGATAACTCTACCCTACACTATTCAACTAATTTGCACATCAATCCAGTATTGAATTACTCCACAAGTCACGTACTGAGGCCAGGTATATTTATTCATACATGTTCTTTTGGGATATAAGAACATAAGAAAATGGGAGTCTGCAGAAAGCCGATTGGCCTAAGCAAGGCAGATCCCTGTCCCACACAACCCCAATTACAAAGCCCAATTATAGGCTCAACACTCTATTCCTGAGGATCATCTTACCAAAACGGTTAGAGATTAACGCAGGATTACATAAGAACATAAGAACATAAGAAAATGGGAGTCTGCAGAAAGCCGATTGGCCTAAGCAAGGCAGATCCCTGTCCCACACAACCCCAAATCAATTACAAAGCCCAATTATAGGCTTCACACTCTAATACCCTGAGGATCATCTTACCAAAACGGTTAGAGATTAACGCAGGATTATGGGGGTCTGCAGAGCGCTGATTGGCCCAACCCGGCTGATCCCCTTTCACACCCAACCCTTCTCGTCCATATGCTTATCCAATTTTATCTTAAAGCTCCCTACAGTTTTAGATCCCACTATAGCACTTGGTAGTCCATTCCACCCATCTACAACTCTGTTACCAAACCAATATTTGCCTATATCTTTTCTGAAACGAAATTTATCTAATTTGAAACCATTGGTACGAGTTCTTTCGCTATCACTGAGCTTTAGTACATTTGTCATGTCCCCTTTGTTAATCCCACTAACCCACTTGAACACCTCTATCATATCCCCTCTAACTCTGCGTCTCTCTAACGAATGTAAACCTAATTTCTTCAACCTTTCTTCATACGGAAGATTTCTAATATTATGGATCATTTTTGTCATTCTACGCTGTACTCTCTCCAATGAATCTATGTCCATTCTGTAATAAGGACACCAAAATTGGACAGCATAATCCATATGGGGTCTCACTAATGACAAGTAAAGTTTTAAGATAACATCAGCAGTTCTGTTACTCACACTCCTAGAGATGAACCCGAGAATCCTGTTTGCCTTATTACGAACGCCTATACACTGTTTTCTAGGCTTCAAATCATTGCTAACAAACACACCTAGATCTTTCTCGCAGTCTGAAGTTTCTAATTCTAAATTAGCTAGTTTATATTTAACATTTGTTTGCGTCTTCCCTATCTTTAATACCTTGCATTTGTCAATGTTAAACTTCATCTGCCAATTTACTGACCATTCATGTAAGGTATCTAGATCCCTTTGGAGGCACTCTATATCGCTATCTGAATCAATTGATCTCCCCATTTTAGTATCGTCTGCGAATTTACTTATCCTACTAGTTATACCTAAATCTAGGTCATTTATGTATATAAGAAACAACAGGGGACCTAATACCGATCCCTGGGGGACACCACTTTTGACTGCTCCCCACTCTGACTTGGTACCATTTATGCTGACTCTCTGTTTCCTACCAATTAGCCATGACCTAATCCATCCCAACAATGCCCCACCTATTCCATGTGCCTCAACCTTTCTCATCAATCTCTCATGAGGGACTCTGTCGAAAGCTTTACTGAAATCTAAATATAATATCGTATGCCTTGTCATTATCTACTGCTTCATATACCTCTGAGAAAAAACTAAGCAAATTAGTAAGGCAAGAACGTCCCTGTGTGAATCCATGCTGAGAAGAATTGATTAAGTTAAATGTTTCTAAGTGGTTTCTCATTTTCCTAGCAATAATTGACTCTAGTAGCTTTCCTATGATTGATGTAAGACTAATGGGACGGTAATTGGATGCTATTGATTTATCACCTTTTTTGAAAATCGGAACTACATTTGCAAGCTTCCAAGCTTCTGGAACTATACCTGTTTCTAATGAATTGTTAAAAAGAAATGTTAATGGGTAACTTAACTCATCTCTGCATTCTTTTAATACTCTGGCATATACCTCATCGGGACCAGGCGATTTCTGAGGTTTCAGTCTGTCAATTTCCTTAAGCACATCATTTCTACTTATAGTAACCGTACTTAACCTATTTTCTATACTATCTCTATATACCTTACGGACTTCTGGAATCTGTGCCAAATTTTCATTAGTGAAAACGGATAGAAACTGACTATTTAATGTACTGCACATTTCTAAATCATTTTCTGTCATTTCTCCTATCGAAGTTTTAAGGGGGCCTATTTTATCTCTAACTTTAGATTTATATAGCTGGTAAAAAGCCTTAGGGTTATTTTTTGAGTCATTGGCTATCCTGATTTCATAATTTCTTTTGTCTGTCCTTATACATTTTTTAAGCTCTCCTGATAGATTCTGATAGTAAGCAAGTAGGTGAATTTTTTTTATTTTTTATATTTTCTTTATTTTTCGATATATTCCTCTCTTTTTTCCTAGAAGGTCTAATAGTCTATTATTCATCCATTTGGGTTGGTTCTGTGTTGATCTAAATTTTCTTTTGGGGATATATTTATTTTGCGCATTGTGGAGTGAAGAAATATAATTATTATATGTAGCTGTCAAATTATCCTGAGTTAAGACAGGTATCTGAGAGAGAGTATGTTCATTAGCGCACCTGGGTCCACTTAATAGTTTAACCATAGGATCGACTCTTAAGGCTCGTCTTAATCCACCATAATTGGCTTTTCTGAAATCTTGGATAAGTGTCGTATTCTCTTTAGCCTTTCCTGTCCATTGTATGTTAAAATAAATTGATTTATGATCACTATTTCCTAGTTGGTCTCCTATCTCTACATTATTTATCATTTGTTCATTATTACTGAGAACTAAATCGAGGATATTATTACCTCTAGTAGGCGAGTCTATGAATTGAAATAAAAAACTATCCTGTACCGCCTCAATAAACTCTTTTGAATCTGAGTCGCCGATTTGATGCCCAGATATAATCAGTGTTTCTGTATTTACTGTAGATATCTGTATAGTGTGTTGTGTATGATCATGTACTATATCAAAATGTATGTATATTTGTTTATCACCTAGTCCCCTCTATTCTTACATCCAGTCTTGCGCATATTAATACTAGATTATACAATTTATATCCTGCAGTATGTATTATGTACAAGTTAGTAAAGATTACACACACGTACACACATGTACATAAATATATACAATTTTAAGACTGAGTTTTCCACACATACATGCAGTTTCAGTCTCTTGTCCTAATGGCGGCATTCCAGGCAACCCTGTTTAGGGCTGCTTCACTTGTCAAGTTCTTGGATTAGAGATCGGCACGTAGTCCGATCCCAGGTCTTCTTCGGGCCACCCCTTAGTGCAGCTCCCTCTACAATCACAGACCTGCATTTTTTCACCCAATTTTGTTCATCCATTCTCTCCACATGTCCATTGTCGAGACTCGTAAGTAACTCGACTGTTTAAGTTAAGTAAACATACTTTAAGTTCAAATTAGGTGCCAGTATTAGGCTAAGTTATATATCTTTATAAAAGATATGTACTATTTCGTATTAAGTCTCTATGGGTTTATTATCCATAATTATATCGGGTTATCATTATAATCAATCCGGTATATCTTGTAGTTAGGTAAATGATGCATTGGTGGATAAGAAAACTGCGCATGCGTCATTTTCGGGAACCTGAGGGTCCCTTGCACCAAGACAAACTAGACTCGCTTTAGCTACGACCTCATCATCAACTCCTTCCAGCCATTGTCAATACAACCACCTGTTTCATGCTAAGTCACTCTAATTCTTAACTCCTAGTGGCCACTATACCTTCTATCTATTCCTAATTCTATCCTTGAGCTAGCCATCACTATCAACAAGTAAAGTAAGTTAACTCTTATAAGTTTATAGCTAGATTTCACTTTGTTTACTGTCGATTTCTTATAAATTGGTCCTTCGAACCTCAAAACCTTTGCCATATGCTAGCGTTTCGTCTTTCCTTTTTCTTCTTCTTTCTTTTCTTTTTCCTACTATATTTGCCTAGCTTTTCCTTCTTTCATACCCCTGCTCCCGCTTGCCTAGTATACATAAGTGCCTTGTGGCCGGTATTTTCGTGTCAGGACTTCGTTTGTGTCCTTACTATAACGATGTCGATGTACCTAATTACGATTGTTGACCACTGCGGCCTGAGAGAGCCTCGTTCGTTACCAGCCTTTGAAGCTTTGGAACAACGTAACAACAGAGGACGAGGGGCGGGAAGCGGCGGTATAAAATTAGTCTAACCATCAATTTGCGTTCCTAGTTTTCATGTTTTCTGGGCTAAATTTAATTGGATTTAAATGGGGTTAACCATTTAATTGGGTTCCTAATTTTAATCTGTTTTCTAGGCTACATTGGGTAGATTAGGTGTTAAATTCAACACTTAGTTAAATTGAAGTTGTTGTTGTTGTTCCCCAAGCTGCCTGGCCGAACAGCCCCAAGGCACCGAGCAATTCCAAGGTGTTACGATCGGGTCTCGTATAAATCAGTGGCCCTTATACATTGGACTAGACTGGCATAAATGCAACAACGGAAACGCTAGATCCAACCCCTGATATATAATCCCGTCGAACAAAGAACACATACCCTCCAGAGTTATATCTGCGATAGCGGGGTATCTTAACTCTCAGTATCTATGTGCTTCTACTATAGGCTGATGTTCTCTGAAACAGCCTATTACCTATAACATATGGTTGCTTAGTTATGGTACACAAGGAAAAGATAGTTAATTTAATTAAATCACAAGAGTGATCTAATGCAAACAAGAAGAAGGTTTACTTAACGTTACTTTAATCATTAATATCTGTCACTCCTTTATGAAAGAAAGTGTTGCAAAGTCCTCAAGCACCGAACAAGGAATCTTCTGAATAATGTCGGATGCTACTAAGAAGAACGTATCGGAAATGGAATCACAAAATAGCAGGAGGCAGGACAATGCACTTGTAGGCTAAATACTCAAAAAGGCTGGACCTATAATGTTATTGGACACAAAAATATTATAAGCGGTGCAACAGTAATAATGCTCGCCACGAAAAAGTAGTACTCCTATTAACAAAACCGGTCTATGCTGGTTGTGTCTCTCTACAGCAACCTAGACCTCAAAATGCTTGTGTAGAAATAATGGGTATGCATAAAAGAGTATATGATCTAATCCAGCTAATGTCTACCCGGGTTAATAAAGTCTAGCTGGGATGCGCAAAGGTACAGAATTCTGGTGGAGCAAGGCAGCTCCTAGCCTAGTGTGGACCTTGGGTCTGTGCGGCCTGATTACGTTAATATGAAGGGGTGCTCTCTTGAGGATTCTCGATCACAAGTATCGAGTATCCTCCTGGCGACCCTCAAAAGTAAAAGCAAATAGAGTTAGAACAGTGTTGGGTGGATTAGGCTAGCAGCCCTCACGCACTACACAGTCTAAACTCCAAGGTACACAGACAAAAGATCCACCCAGGTAAACCACAGAATCAGTAGTGTCGTGCAGCTCAAAAGTAGCCTACACACAGTGATAACACCAACAGCAAGGTACCTGATCCCTAGTCTAGCATTATTTAACCCTGTAGAAACATTAGTGATTGATGGAGACAGTCCGAGCAATACAATCTCCCAAAAAGACAACGACTCTCTTCAACCTTAGCATAGTACATAAGAAATGTGAGATCCAGCATATAATACAGTCTGGCCACCAATTCAAGGTGTGGATGCAGGGAACCAGAGGGGGATTGATATTAATAAAAGGTGAGGAAGTACAATACTTTCAATTGACTAAATAAAATAGAAAGGATTGTAACAGACGAAAATAAAGAACAGTTCTGAACTGTCTGCAACACAAGCTTTCTCGAGAAGGAAAGTACACAATGATAGGTAGGCTGTAGCTACATTCTCTGCCCTGGCGAGTCCTAGCGAGTAAGCCATGCGGTTCTGGGGGAAGCGGTGAGCGTCACACCCCACCCAAGACTTTTAAGAGGGTCCAACTATGAGCTCTAAATCTGACACGCAGAACCCATACAAAATTCGCCAATCCTAGCCACCCAGCGACAATGAAATGTAAAGCACAGTTCTCTTCAAAATAACACATTATAAAAATGAACAACCCTTCCCAACACAATAGATTAAATTACATAGTTATGCTCATAAGAGCGAGCTTCACTAGCCCAGCCTTCTGAGAGGAGTACAACTCAGAATTTCTGTTATAACATACTTAAACAAAATTTAACTATCAAAGAAAGAGTTTTTATAGGATTTTTATATTTTTAATATGTTTATGGCAGCTGCACTACAGGGGCAAGCCTAGTTTTTTTTTTCTTCTATACCAACACAGCAACTCCTACTTTACGACCCAATACGCTGGGCTACACCCGCGAGCCAACAAGCACCAGACGTAAACATACTAATCAAACCAAAGTAGGAGGCTACCCTTGTGATGATCTACCCCGGGTCTTCCACCCTCGATAAGAAACCTGCAATCACATTCTCAGAACCGGCAATATGGCGTATGTCTAGGTTGTATTCCTGCAACATTAATGACCATTGGTCAGCCTCATATTCCGGTTATGGAATTGATTCAGGAACTTGAGGGGGTGATGGTCGGTGTAGATCACCACAACTGGTCCATAGGCTGGAACATACACCTCAAAGTGCCTGAACGCTAGCACAATCACCAGCAGTTCCTTCTCAACTACTGAATAGTTCTTCTGCGCCGAGTTGAACTTTTTTGAGAAGAAACTGACTGGGTGCTCCAGCTCATCTTCGTCTGATTGCATCAGAACGGCACCAGCCCCCACACCACTGGCATCAGTTGCCAGCTGGAATGGTCGGCTAAAGTCCGGGGCCCTGAGGATTGGGTGAGTACACAACAGGTGTTTTACTAGCAAAAAAGCCCTCTCACACTCAGGCGCCCACTTAAACTTTCTACCTTTGGCCAATAGGTCCGTCAGAGGAGCCAGCACAGTAGAATAGCCCTTTATAAAGCGGCAGTAGTAACCAATCATGCCCAAAAACCTCATGATCTGCTTCTTGGTGGATGGCCTGGGGAAGTGGTTAATAGCCAATATCTTGTTCTGTGGGGGGCACACCTGGCCCAAACCCACCATGAACCCCAGATACTGGACGGTAGCCCGCACAAAATCACACTTTCCCAGGTTGACCACCAAGTTTGCCTCGCTTAATTTCTTAAATAGGGATTCTACATGTTCACAGTGGCTCTTGAAATCGTCATCGTAGATAATGACGTCGTCCAGGTACACGGTACAGTTCGGAATGTCATCCACTAACTCGTTCATCAAGCTTTGGAAGGTCGCTGGTGCGTTCTTTAGACCGTACGGCATGACATTACAACGATAAGTAGCACCATCCACCACAAAACCACACACCTCTTTCACCCGTTCAGACAAAGGCACCTGCCAGTAACCTTTTACCAGGTCCACCTTGGTCAAGAACTTGGCCCTGCCAATCTTGTCTACACAGTCATCGACCCGGGGAAGAGGATATGGGTTGGTGGGAGTCAAGCCGTTTAGCCTGCGGTAATCAACACAGAAGCGCACCTTGCCATCCGGCTTAGGTTGCAGCGTTACGGGAGATGTCCACTTTACCGCCCCCTTCTCGATCAGTCCCTGTTGCAACATATACTCCAACTCCGCCCGGAGGGCCGGAAGTTTAATAGGGGGCACCCTATAGGGCACTGATTTGAAGGGTGGGTGGTCTCCGACGTCAACGTCGTGCACCTCATGAGTAGTGAGGCCTGGGTGTTCCGCAAATACAGTAGGGTATAAACAGAATAGGCGCTCGAAAGCCACACGCTGTTGCTCAGGTAGGTGTTGCAAAGCCTCATGAGCCGCCTGTCTCATGTTTCCCGCCCACTGGTCTGCAGAAACATAAAAATCCCAGTTGTCATCCACCTGCGCATGACTGTCTCATTCTCCTTCTCCACCTTGACTGCTGAAAATCATCACAGGGACATTGAGAGGCTCAGGTGGGCGCCTCACATACTCCTTCATCAGGTTGACGTGACATAACTGATTCCTCTTACGCCTGTCTGGAGTGGCCACCAGGTAATCTAAGTCCGAGAGCTTCTCTGCTACCCTATAAGGACCAGCGTACTTTGCGGATAAGGGGTGACCTACAAGAGGGAGTAGTATCAACACCTCCTGACCCACGTGAAACTCCCTGAGTTTCACCTTGTGGTCGTACCTGTCCTTCATGAGGGCTTGAGAGCCTACCAGATTGCGGCCAGCCAACTCCAGACTACGCAACATTCGTTCTCTACTCTCAAGGACATACTTAACCCTTATTTAGCGGCGAGCAACATAAGTCGAGTTAAATAAAGCTGGACTATGTGGCGGCGCTCGACATAACTCGAGTGGCAATTTCGGCACGTAATGTGGCTGAGAGAGAGAGACAAGTGGTGGCAGGAGACTAGCGAGCGTATGACTGCTCCAGACCACCGCGGCGAACCTACTGACACAAATCTCAGCTCCCTCCTCCCTCTCTCACTCGCTACATACTCAATTATGTACCGAAAGTACCGAATTACCTGCTTTTTGCACTCGCGTTGCACGGTTATTGCAAGAAAACTATCCATCATACAAGGATCGTTATGGTGTCATTCGAAAGCTCTGTTTATGCCCTTTCAGGGATAGGTACTTGTTTTACGTTCTGGGTCTTATTTAGGCATGAAAATGATCACGTAAACAGCCCTATTTTGGCTAAAAACACCCCGCTGGGCGGTACACATAAATAAACCGCATAGGCCGCTCGTAAGGTGTTAAGCATAGAACATGGTTTAGCGGTGCCTTCCCATATCTCCTTTACCATGTGGAGAGGCTCTCTGACGCGGTGTCCAAACACAAGCTCATTAGGGCTAAACCCCAAACTCTCCCCAGGTACCTCTCGTGCAGCGAATAACATATACGGCAGGCCAAGATCCCACTCCTTGCCGTTCTCAAGACAATAGCAGCAAAGCATGCTTTTTAGAGTGGAATGCCACCTCTCTTAACACCCCTTGACTCTCTGGGTGATAAGCAGATGACACTACAGTGACTATCCCATGCTGCTTCATTGTCTGAACAAACAAGTTGGAGGTGAAATTCGATCCTGGGTCTGACTGTATCTCCTGCGGGTATCCGTACAGAGAGAAGTATAATAGTAAATTACGGACCACCGTCTTCGCCAAACAAGTTTCTCATCGGGTATGCGTCTGGGTACCGAGTTGCTACGTCCATGACTGTCAAGAGATATTTATTTCCGGCACTTGTGTGGGGGAGGGGTCCAACCATGTCGACTACTACTTTACTAAAGGGAGGCCCACTGACGGGAATTGGGTGTAACGGAGCCTTTGGATGCTCTGGTTAGGTTTCCCGACCTTTTGGCACACACTGCACATTGCCACCCATGACACCACTTGTGCTCTCAAACCAGGCCACCAAAACAGTTTCCCCAAAGCCGCCACCGTCTTACGGACACCCAAGTGTCCCGCCAGCGGTACATCATGAGCCAACCTAAGTAGGCTATCCCTGCATACCCTCGGTACGACCAGCTGGTCTACCACTCCTGACCCACCCTCCCAACTTCTCTGCGGGTCTTGGAATCGCCGATACAAGATGCCATCAATGAAAAAAAAATCTCCAGACTTTGCATCCCTGTCCTCTTCGAGTTTGACAGCACCGTTACTACACTTTAGAACCTCCGGGTTTTCTAGCTGCAATTTGCGAATATCTGAGGGAGCTAGCCTGTCTAAGTGTTTGCGAAACAACTCATGCCCTCCCCCAACATCGAACTTTGCATCCCGTTGCTCTCTCCGTGTATACCGTTGCTGCCTCTGAGTCTCTTTAAACCCTGCCTCTACACTCTCAGTGACAGGTGGTGGTGCTTCTCCAGACTCTAATAACGGTGCTAATACTGAGTCCCCGAGAAGCGCTGCTGGTACTAGACTCTCCACCGTATCAGCTTTCAGCACCTTCTTGTGACCGTTCCTCCGCTTATTTGAAGACTGTTGGTTAGGCTGTGACTGCCTGGATGCGAGAGATCTGGTTACAACACACGCCATTGGTTGCACCTGACACTTCTGAACCCACTCCTGTTCCTCCCTACTCACGTCGGCCGGCTCCTCGGCAACGACTAAGGGTGAAACCTTAGAAGCAGGCACCACAAAGTCATTGCCGAGAAGGAGGTCGACGCCCCCAACAGGCAATTTCTCCACGATTCCCACATCCAGTTCGCGAGTCACACCGTCAACTTCAAGCTCCATTCTAACAAGCGGGTATGACCTAGTTGCATTAACTCCCTGCACCACAACTACCCGCGCCGCGTTTATGGGTCTACCAGTGAAATTCTTCAAGAGTGTCTGAGAGGCACCTGTGTCACGCAAAAGCTGTACCCCATCCTTCTTGCCCCCCCCACTTCACACAGCCATGCCCTCCATGGTCGCAAAAGGCATCGCGGACAGGGTTCGAGCCTTCCGGATCCTTCTTCACTGGCGGTGCTCCATCCTTTGATCTTATGCCTCCAGCAAACACAGAAGACTTCTGGAACACCCCAATGCTGCGAGCCAATGACACAGCCGTCGTGGGAGGTCTGCTCGGACAAGCTTTTGCCATGTGCCCCTCTTTGTGACAGTGATAACACTCAAATTTCCCCTTAGACTTATACTGAGGTGTAAAAGTCGCCTGACCCTTCTTAAACGGGGCGGTGCTAGGTTTGTGATCTGTCTTGGTGTCATTGCTTTTAAATTTATGTGTGTCCATATTCCGGGGAGGGGGAGGGTAACGTTCCTTAACACCTACATCGTTTCTCTGTGCAGAGCCGCACCTCCGAATTAGTGACAACCAAAGATCAGCCATCTCTGCTGCTTCTACAAGAGTTCTTGGGTTCTTCTCTTTAAGGTTTAAAGTCAAGTCGCCGCCCGTACACTTATAAAACTGCTCTAGAAGCATCAACTGTTTCATCTCATCAAACGTAGTTGTCTTCTCTGATCTGAGCCAGTTTCCCATAGCGTCGGACAGGTCCCGGGCGTGCTCCAAGAAGGTACTGTCTCGCCCCTTAGTCACACCCCGGAACTTTAACCTATATGTCTCGGGTTGTAGCTCGTATGCCCGCAGGACAGCCTCCTTGAGCTCCTCATAAACAACGCAGGACTCCAAAGGCAGTGCATCGTAAGCCTTGAGCCCCTTACCTACGAGTCTAGAGGACACAAGGGCCACCCACTTAACTTCAGGCCACTGATGCTCCCGACACTTCTTCTCAAATCTATTGAAAAACTCTGTGACACCAGACTCGCCAAATACAGGGACCAGTTTGAGAAGGTGCGACAGAGACTGATCATGCGCACAGTTTCAAGCACCGAGTCGCTGTCCCGTCATCTCAATACGAGACTTCTCTAAATCCATGTCGGCACGGTGTCTTGTGGATTCTAGTTCAGTCCTAAGCTCAGCTTCCCTCGTCTGTTGCTGCATCCTAGCCAGCTCTTTTCTCTCTTCTATCTTAGCTAGCTCGAGCTGAAAGAGCATCTCCGGGGTCAAACCTTGAGGAGGAGGAGGAGATGCAATGATGTTAGAAATACCCGGTGATCCCCCCAGGGGCAAACCACCCTGCCAGTCACTACCCACCTGCGGAAGCGTGCTCAGGGTCGGTACTCCAATAGGAGGATTGGGAGTCGAGTGAAGGGGAGGCTCGGCCATAGGGCTCTGAGCACTCACCCTAAAGTGAGTGAAGTGTATTAAAGTGAGTTAAGTGTTTTAAAGTGAGTGAAGTGATCTGAAGAAACTGACTGTTACCATGCCTCGCACTTGTACGAACTGCGCCGGTAGGTTTGGTGAGTCCATGTTTGTTACTGTCAATCTTCAAGTCTGCCGTCTCTGCCAGCAACAAGAGAATTTGACAGTGAAATTATATGAAGCCTACAACAAGATCAACGTCCTCACCATGAAGCTGGAATCACTCCAAGAGTTTGTAACACTCAACGTTGGAGTACCACAAACTTCAATTGTCACCGCAACTCCAGCAGCCACCAAAGCCCCAACGTCAACTGCCAACAATTCAACGCCTGCAATAGCCATTTCATCTGATGGTTCCAATACTTAAGAAACAAATAGTAACTCTCTTCCCCCTCAAGACAACTTCCGTGTCGTGAGGAACAACGTTTGCCCCAAGACCAGGAAACCCATACCGATTACCGAGTGTCAAAACCGCTTCCAGATACTCGCAGACTCAGATGACGAAGCGGAAATAGAAGAAGTCCGGCTCGTGGGAGACTCGATGATACGTGGTCAGCTCACAGAGTTTTGCGCCAGAGTAGTGGTGTGGATGACGTAGTTGCTGCAGTTGACGAAGTATCTAAGCTGGCCCCTGCTAATACAATGTACGTCATCCACGTTGGATGCAACGATGTACAGCGAACCCGGTCGGAAGATTTGCTTTTAAAGTACCAGCAGCTGATCAAGTCGTTTAAGGAGAAGTCATCAAGGATCATCGTCTCAGGAATCGTCCCCGGCTTGGTGTAGAGAGCCGATTTTACAACATAGCCACCAGCACAAATCGTTGTCTAGCAAACCTCTGCAGGAAGGAAAACGTGGGATTCGTCGACACCTGGGACAATTTCTACTACGATGACTATTTGTTTTCGGACGATGGAGTTCATCTGAACCAGGTGGGAGCAGCATGTTTTGGGCGTCTTCTCAACGATGCGGTGAAGGATTTTCGGAGAAGAAATCGACTCAGCACAGGACAACCAGGAAGGAGGACCGAAGACAGCGAGGGCGGCAACCTGCGAAGGAATTAAATGCTAATCTGTCAAGAACCGCAAATTTGGATAAAGCTCCACCAACACGACCCAAATTCAAAACTGCCAGGGATAACGACCGAGGACCGATGTCAGCCATGAATGTAAATGTAGATCCGATCAGAACCAAAAAATGTGATTAAAGAACGTTCTGTGAGTTCTAAAACCGCAACTTTAAAGGTTTTCTATGCAAACGCTCGTAGCATACGCAATCAATTTTCAGATTTAGAGGAACTAGTGTTTACTGAAAATTATGATGTGATTGGTATAACAGAATCTTGGCTCAATACAGTAGATAGAGACTTTTTAGCAGAGTATTCACTTCCCGGTTATGTAATGTTTGAGAAAAGCCGAATAAATAAAAATGGAGGTGGCGTTTTATTTTATATCAAAGAAAGTCTTAACCCGACCCTCTTGTCAAAACCTCAAATTGTGAACGTCGACACATCTTTTGTGCTAATAAAGAATAATAAAGGTACAAAAATAATACTTGCATTAATATACAGACCTCCAGCTCAATCAGTGCAAACTGACCGAGAAATTTATGAACAAATTGCAGATGTAAGTAACTCACAAGATACCGTATTTTTTGGCGACTTTAATTTACCTGTGGCCAAGTGGGGCGATACTCTTACTTCACACTCCGGACATGACTTGTATACGAACTTGCAAGAGAGTTCGCTTTATCAATTTGTTCGAACACCGACCCGTGGTAATAACGTTCTTGACATTGTACTTGCAACAAAAGAAGAATTAATAGAGAATTTGAATGTTGGTGATGAATTCAGTAACAGCGACCATCGTACGATAACTTTCACTTTAAACTTTACTAGTAACGAACCAAATAGTAGCATCGAAAAAGTCCCTAATTTCAAGAAAGCAAACTTTCATAAACTTAGAGCTATGTTTAAAGAAACTGACTGGAGCTTTTTAATTAACAATAACGACATAAATACATCTTGGAAGTTTTTCGAAACCACTTACCTAAAAGCAGTGCAAGACTGCATACCATCGAAAATACGGAGTCCAGGCCATAATAATAAGCCCAAATGGTGGAATTAAGATATTTCAAACTGCCTGCTTGCTAAAAAATTTGCTAATAATAGATTAAAATCCTCACAAAATGACGAAGAACGGGTGAAATTTGTAGAGCTACGACGCAAAGCCAAAAAGTTAATTAAGCAAAGTAAAAAGACCCTAGAGTTACATATTGCGAATCAAAGTAAAACAAACCCGAAAGAATTCTATAGTTATATCAGAAAGAAAAAAGTAGTTACTTCAACTGTTGGACCGTTAGTCGATGAAAATGGAGAATACACCAATGACGAAGTACAAATGAGTAATGCCCTCAATACCTTCTTTGCATCAGTTTTTACAACAGAAGACCTCAGTGATATCCCTACCCCATCGCCGATTCAGATTGATAATTCAGATGTTCTAAGCAATATCACCATTACAGAGAGAGAAGTATTGAATTGTTTAGATAAACTCAAGGTAAATAAAACGCCTGGACCTGATACAATCTCGCCTAGAGTTCTAAAGGAAGCTAAGGATGAGCTCTCCAAACCACTGACATTACTATTCAATAAATCCTTGCAGTCTGGAACTATGCCTGATCAGTGGAAGATAGCCAACGTAACACCGATATTCAAAAAAGGCAGCAAATTCCTACCCAGTAACTATCGTCCAATTAGCTTAACCTCAGTTGTATGTTAAATGCTAGAAACGGTCATAAGAGACAGACTCGTAAATCACTTAGAGGAAAATAACATGCTTAAAGATACTCAACACGGCTTTCGTAAAAAACGTTCCTGTTTAACAAACCTCTTAGACTTCTTCCACGATATCCTCAACCTCTACGATGAGAGTAAAGCTGTAGATATTATATACCTTGATTTCAAAAGGCCTTTGACAAAGTTCCCCACAAACGTTTACTGCTAAAACTAAAAGCGCATGGAATACAAGACGGTGTGTTGAAATGGATAGAAAATTAGCTCAGCGACAGAAAGCAAAGAGTAGTCATAAACGGCAAGGCATCTAAATGGACCAATGTAAGTAGCGGGGTACCCCAGGGATCGGTACTAGGACCAATTCTCTTTCTAATTTACATCAACGACATAGATGAGGGTCTCACCTGTACAATCTCAAAATTTGCTGACGATACAAAAATTGCAAATAGCGTACTCTCAAAAGATCAAGTTGACGATATGCAACACAATCTAGATAAATTGTCACATTGGGCCCAAATTTGGCAAATGAGTTTCAATGCGGATAAATGTAAAGTACTACATATCGGATACCTAAATGAGAAAGCAAACTATTCGATGAATGGCACTCAGCTTAAGAATGTAAACAGAGAAACCGATCTGGGAGTAACAATATCGAGTAACCTAAAAACCGAGTCAACAATGTTCAGAAGTTGTTAAGAAGGCAAACAAAATAATTGGCTTTATAGGCAGATCATTTGAGCATAAATCCAAAGACGTAATCCTAACCCTTTACAATTCCATAGTCCGCCCTCTTCTGGAATACTGCGTTCAATGCTGGTGCCCTTATTACCAAAAAGACATAAACAAGCTAGAACGAGTTCAACGTAGAGTTACCAAAATGATACCTAGCCTAAAGAACAAACCATACGAAGAGCGTCTTAGAGAATTAAATCTATTTCCTTTAACCCAGCGCAGATTAAGAGGTGACTTAATTCAAGTGTTCAAAATCATCAAAGGCATCGACAATATGAACTGTAGTAAGTACTTCACTATCGACCAATCTAATTACACGCGGGGAAACGGTTGCAAAATTATTGGTAAATCTTTTAACTCACACGAATCTAAGAATTTCTTCTTCAATCGAGTTGTCAACTTGTGGAATGGGCTTCCCCAAGACGTTATAGACTGCAGCACCGTTGATTCATTTAAATTCCGCCTAGACAAATATCTCGCATCAAACCCGCGACTGACTACGTTTGTAAATGAATAACTTTATTTTATCCTCCCCTCAGTTACTAACCCATATGTCCCCTACTAACTTCCTAGTCTTGCCACGTTAGTGGCAGGGCGGTAGTTCCCTTTCCAATGTTCCCTTACCCACTCTAATCCATTGTTTGGACACGATCCTCAGTGTTTTGGAGGACAAGCAGC
Organism: Paralithodes platypus; assembly: GCA_032716605.1. Taxonomy (NCBI): domain Eukaryota; kingdom Metazoa; phylum Arthropoda; class Malacostraca; order Decapoda; family Lithodidae; genus Paralithodes; species Paralithodes platypus. The sequence continues at coordinate 54,107,994 of CM064578.1, forward strand.
CTAGAAGGGCCACTAGATCTGTTGTTGCTTGATTTCCTTTGTGCTCCTTTGTACTCCTACCTCGTATGCCAGTCACCCAACCCAGCACACACGTCATCAGGTCATCCTTGGTCATGCCACTAGTACATACATGACCGATAGCTGCGGCTAAGCACTGGAGACCGTACCGATTCATACCCACCAACCGGTCGGAAGTAACAGGCCATTGTAAAAAATTCCTTGCATCCTCCTCACTGTTCACCAAGTTAACAACCTGCCCATGCTGCTGCTCCTCAGCTTCTACATCACGTACTGTGTGTTCATCCTGCACTGATCCGCTATAAGACATGATGCTCACTGAAGATTTTTCACTTTGATACACAAACAAGAAGTACCCCAAACTCTTATACCACAATATTCACAATAACAAATTCTCGGAGACAGCTTAAGTGCTATATTACTTTGCTAAAAAAATTATTCTTGCATGTCCTCTAAAAATATTCCACAAAATCAACAAATGTTCACTGCCTAAACTGTGAGAAAAATCTGCACAACAACCTGCAATTATATGTCAGTTCACCAAATCCTGAGCTAGGTCGCCATTTGTTACGATCGGGTCTCGTATAAATCAGTGGCTCTTATACATTGGACTAGACAAATGCAACAACGGAAACGCTAGATCCAACCCCTGATATATAATCCCGTCGAACAAAGAACACATATACCCTCCAGAGTTATATCTGCGATAGCGGGGTATCTTAACTCTCAGTATCTATGTGCTTCTACTATAGGCTGATGTTCTCTGAAACAGCCTATTACCTATAACATATGGTTGCTTAGTTATGGTACACAAGGAAAAGATAGTTAACTTAATTAAATCACAAGAGTGATCTAATGCAAACAAGAAGAAGGTTTACTTAACGTTACTTTAATCAATAATATCTGTCACTCATTTATGAAAGAAAGTGTTGCAAAGTCCTCAAGCACCGAACAAAGAATCTTCTGAATAATGTCGGATGCTACTAAGAGAACGTATCGGAAATGGAACCACAAAATAGCAGGAGGCAGGACAATGCACGTGTAGGCTAAATACACAAAAAGGCTGGACCTATAATGTTATTGGACACAAGAATATTATAAGCGGTGCAACAGTAATAATGCTCGCCACGAAAAACTAGTACTCCTGTTAACAAAACCGGTCTATGCTGGTTGTGTCTCTCTACAACAACCTAGACCTCAAAATGCTTGTGTAGAAATAATGGGTATGCATAAAAGAGTATATGATCTAATCCAGCTAATGTCTACCCGGGTTAATAAAGTCTAGCTGGGATGCGCAAAGGTACAGAATTCTGGTGGAGCAAGGCAGCTCCTAGCCTAGTGTTGTCCTTGGGTCTGTGCGGCCTGATTACGTTAATATGAAGGGGTGCTCTCTTGAGGATTCTCGATCACATGTATCGAGTATCCTCCTGGCGACCCTCAAAAGTAAAAGCAAATAGAGTTAGAACAGTGTTGGGTGGATTAGGCAAGCAGCCCTCACGCACTACACAGTCTAAACTCCAAGGTACACAGACAAAAGATCCACCCAGGTAACCCACAGAATCCGTAGTGTCGTGTAGCTCAAAAGTAGCCTACACACAGTGAAAACACCAACAGGAAGGTACCTGATCCCTAGTCTAGCATTATTTAACCCTGTAGAAACATTAGTGATTGATGGAGACAGTCCGAGCAATATAATCTCCCAAAAAGACAACGACTCTCTTCAACCTTAGCCTAGTACATAAGAAATGTGAGATCCAGCATATAATACAGTCTGGCCACCAATTCAAGGTGTGGATGCAGGGAACCAGAGGGGGATTGATATTAATAAAAGGTGAGGAAGTAGTGGAAATGATAGAGGCAGTAGGAGAGAAAGATTCTAAGACAAGAGTGTGGGAGATGCTTAGAGTATGGTGTCTGGGAAGGATCTAACAAGGATATTCCCAGGGACCGCCTCGCTGGAGTCCCAGTTCGCAGGAATGGCACGAGGGCGCGCGACAGTCGCCCAGTAAGCAGCCGCCTAGTAGGCAGTGTTAGGCAGGAGGCAACGAATCCTGCGAGGCCTATGTAAGGGGGCCAGCCACGTGCCACACTCACCACCAAGTCACACCACCTGGTCTCTCTCTCTCTCTCTCTCCCGCTCGCCTTCCCATCATTCAACTACTTAACACAATACTTTCAATTGACTAAATAAAATAGAAAGGATTGTGACAGACGAAAATAAAGAACAGTTCTGAACTGTCTGCAACACAAGCTTTCTCGAGAAGGAAAGTACACAATGATAGGTAGGCTGTAGCTACATTCTCTGCCCTGGTGAGTCCTAGCGAGTAAGCCATGCGGTTCTGGGGGAAGCGGTGAGCGTCACAAAGGCCATAACCGAGCGCCCCTAAATTGAAGTGAAATAAAATTGCCGACTTGCAAGTTTCGTTCTATGGGGGTCTTGGAGCTGTGAACATCGCTATTAAACAGAAATGCTTTAATGATTTAGGCTTCTAGTGAATAACAGTATGATGATTTATGTTTTATGCATATATAAATACACTGCAACTGTATTTTAGCCGATGATTTTGCATTACCGATGTCTAATACAACTTCCTTATGGCCCGAGACTCGCAAGTGGTCAATTAACACAATAAGAGCGGGTGGTGGAGTATGTTTCACCGTGCCGCCCAGCGTTTTTTTTTTACCATAAATGGTCTTGTTTCCATACTCTTTTTCATGCATAAACAAGAGCCAGAGGGTAATACAATTATGTATCCCTGAAAGAGCGTTAATTGAGCTTTCCAATGACACCAGAACCATCCTTCTACGATCACTGGTTGTCTTGCAACGATCGTGCAACCGAAGGGCAAAATCGCTAAGATACGGTCATTTCGTTACATAATTACGTGTGTAGCGAGGGAGTGAGGGTGGATGTGTGTGGAGTACATGTCAGTAGGCCCACGGCAGCCGTGGCGAGCGGTCATGAGGCAATCTACGCTCCTCCCATCGCTCGTCTCTCTCTCAGAGCCAATATTGCGCCAAAATTGCACACGGACTCAGGTCGGGCCCCGCTCTTTGGGCTGGTGTTCTCTATACGGACTAGAGTCGGGCCCAGCTACGAATGGGTTAAAGGTGTTATAATTATTTTGTATGGTCTTACCAACTAAATTTAAAGGGGTTACTGCCAAAAACATATCTGGTAACAAGTAGATATGGGCTAGCGGCTAGCCTATAGTTTGTTTCAATGTTTATAGAATAAATTGGTTTCTTATAACATTTGGCATCCCTTCCTTAGTGTACTTTAACAAAAACTGCTGCACTTAATGTAAGGTTAACTATTTAAATTTAAGAGTGGAGATATTTAGGCGTTGTTTGTTTACTTTCATTATTGCGTTCCGTGTAATATTTCCCGCTTATTGCCCTACCCCGACATCACACGTTTAATTAATTATTACGTTTAAGTCGGGGTTCCCTATATCTTGCCTTTATTGACATCGGCTAACTTTCTGTGTGTGCTTTGCGTCCATATAGGTAAGATATATTAATATTCTATTTCCTGTGTATTGCCATCATGTCGTTACTTCTATCCCAGTACAAACGACGCAAGGGGGGTATCAAGAGTGGTTTGACTAGGATCACCAAAGATATTGCTACATTTTTAGTTGATGCAGATAATGAAGCGATTGAAGCTAAGTTGGCTTCGGTATTAAGACATTTCGCCGCGAAATGGAAACACTCTATGAAGACGACACAGAGTATTTTGCGGACATAGAAGCAGACATGGATTATCTAGAGCGTCCTGATCAGGTTATCGTTATCTTTAAAGGTAAGTTAAAACAAAAGGAGCCAAATCGTGCTGCAGTTAACAGAAATGCCGGTATAAGATTGCCGAAAATCACCCTTCCTGTGTTTGACAGTGATCCCACTCTGTGGATGGGATTCTGGGATATGTTCCACTGTAGTGTCCACAGCAATGCGGAGCTCAGTGACATCCAAAAATTCACCTACTTAAGAGGTCAACTGAATGGCGAGGCAAAACAACTAATTGAAGGTTTCGCAATTGAGGGAGCCAGCTACCAAACAGCGGTTGACCTTCTACGGAAACCCTATGGGCACATGGATAGAATTAAGGCGGCACATATAACTAACCTTACTACTTTGAATCCTCCCTCTTACAATGTAGAGGAACTAAAAGGATTCTATGCTAGTTTTGAAAGTACACTGAGGTCAATAGAGACCCTACAAATTACCCTTCATGAAGCTAGTGTTGTAATTCTCATGAATAAATTGCCATCCCCACTAAAGGACACATTAAAAAGAACCTTAGGTGAAGATGGTCTGGACCTATAAAGGTTTGTCCAGGCTTACCAGACAGAAGTTTTTAACATGGAAAGTGTAGCAGAACGGACTACACCACACATACTAGTTGCTTCAGCATCCTTTGCGGTGCAGGAGGCCTCGGTGCGAAGGAAGGGTTGCAAGTTGTGCGAAGGGGCACATGTATGGTTTAAGTGTCTAAAGTACAAAACCAGTGCTCTGAAAGTTAAGCGTGCAAAGCAACTCAACCTTTGCTTGTCCTCAGACCACGGGAGCAATGGTTGTGTGAACCCTGACATCCTTAACTGCAAATTATGTCGTAACAGACACTACTATATCTTCTGTCAGTCCAGATCTCAATAGGACAGTGCAAAGGAGAAAAAACCTCAACAGGTAACAAAGACCAAAACGCAAACTACCACGATGTCTTTATCTTCAAAGAAGACTAGTATTATCCTCCCAACTGTTATGCTGCCAACAGTAAAGGAATCAAGAGGAACAGTTAAGATGCGTACGCTGCTGGATCAGTGCTCACAGCGCACCTTCATTCTAAATTCCGCTCTAGACTCTATCCATTATGAAAAATTGGGTGTTGAAGAGCTAGAGTTGCGAGGGTTTACCGGTAGTCCAGCGGCTAATTGTCACTATTGGACCAAATCGTGCACTTTTTGATAAGAGCATGAAACTTGGTACACTGTTAGTATACACCATAAGCAACATTTTAAAGATTGGAGGCAATCTGCATCTGCCCTATGATGGCCATGGCGGCCATCTTGGAAAATGGCCCCCATCGATTTCGAATAAATACTTTCATATCAACACACACGACTCGGGTATTGCAAATGCATACATAAAAGTATGCCAATTTATGTTTTAGACACTGATAAATCGATTAAGATCATTACTTTGGTCCTATAATTATATTCAAGGGCTTTATTTTAGTAAATAATGGCATTTTATCATAGGTAAAATAGAAAAGCAAACTTTATTTTTCTCATAACTCAAAAAGTATTGTTTATTTCAATGATGACTACTTAGTAAAGTTGAAAGAACTCACTCTGATCGTTACATAGATGTATAATTTATTTTAGTAGCATGTAATATGTTTAGTTGTATATGATATATTTAAAGAAATCTCTATTATCTACAAACAGATAATTTCAATATTACATGTTTGTGACTGCATGTTATTTTGTATGATGTTTATTTATGTTAATTCTAGCATTTTTGGTCTCATGCGCTACTGTGCTTGATGGTTGATGCTATATTTGTCTATCTTTTAGGTATTAGCATCATATTAGATTGGCAACACGTATTTTTTTTTATTGGAAACACTCGAAAATAATTTGGTTGTTTGGACATGTTACTGGCACATATTTGCTTATATTGACTGCTATTGAAGCCAGAAAGGGTTGGTTGTTTATATTTTCTTATTTATCTTTAATTAATTTATATGTTGGATTGTAGTTGCATTGTTTTTTGGTGAACATGAGTTTGTTTACACACAGTTAATGTATTACACATGTATACACATCACAGTTGATTGGATTCACTAATATCTTGCGCACAAACATTGGTAGACACATACACACATTATATAGATGCTTATTTAGTATTTGTTCTGTTTTTAGGATTTTACGTACACATGCACAATACAGGAGTCTGTTGGTCTGAACAAAACGAGTCATTGATTAATAGATTGTAGACTAACTCGACAACCGTAACAATGTTCTTAGTTATTGTAGGGTCTTTTATATTCATCTGTGTTTTTTGTTATAATTTTATTATTTTATGAAGGTAATACTACGTAGAAATACATAACAGAAATATAAAAAACATGTTACGATTACACATAATTAACTTCTGACATTTTTTTCAGGATGAATTGTGTTGGAACCTCATCAATGGCTACTCACTATGAATAAGGCATTCAAACTGGTTCCAGGTGGTGTCCTACCTGTGCCTGTGGAGGAGACCCATACACAAGTTGACTGGAATAAGTGTTTGTTCTGTGAAGAAGACACCAGCGAGAAACTTCGGTGCCCCGCAGAATTTGAAGACAGGTTCCAAGGAGTTGGATATGCGACTATTGCTGAAAATCTGACATCATTCAATGACCTTGGTTGCTTGCCAGAGAACATGAAGCTGACACGTCTGGATGATGGAGATGGAGTTCAGCAGACATTGTTGCGAAGGAAAGCAAAATTTCACAAAAGCTGCAGACTGAAATTCAACAAAAATGAATTGCAACGTGCAAGTAAACGGAAACGACTTCTTGATGAGGAAAGTACAACTTCTGATGCAAAAGAACATTGCACACGCCAAAAAATGACTGAAAAGGACACTGATGCTGTTAAATATTTTCTGTGTGATAAGCCTGCAAGTACTGCTAAACCCCTCCACGAAGTCCAAACGTTTGAACTTGACGCCCGTGTACGGCAGTGTGCTATTGATCTACAAGATGACCGTCTACTGATGAAGCTTAGTGCAGGAGATTTAATTGCTACAGAGGCTAAGTACCACACTCAATGCCTAGTGTCATTGTACAACAGAAATCGTAATAGAAGAGTGACATCAGATGAGTGTGAAACAAACAATGCTCATAGCACTGCATTAGCTGAACTTATTGAATTCATGCAAAGTTCTCTTGAGGAGGAAGGCATTTCACCGGTTTTCAAGCTCTCTGTATTGAAGAAACTTTACAGTGATAGAGTTGCTGAGTTAGGAGGCCATTCATCAGAAGTTCACTCCACTAGACTGAAAAACAGAATTCTTATATATTTCCCTGGTATGCAGGCGTATAGTGAAGGTCGAGAGGTATTACTGGTTTCGAATGAAACTGTAGGAGAATCTATAATGACATCATGTGACCTTCAGAATGACAATGAAGCAGTATTAATATCCCGTGTTGCAAACATAATTCGCTGTGACATTCGTAAGAATAAATGCTCGCCATTTACTGATTCATTCACTCAAGATTGCCAGGAGAAGTCTGTGCCTCACTCGCTGTGTATGCTGCTGGCAATAATCATGAATGGGACAAATATTAAAGAACAAGCCACATATTTGTCACAGACAGTGGTGTCCTTATCACAATTGATAAAGTATAACAACTGTTCTTATCGTCACAAAGAAGGTACATCAGTAACAAGACATGCTGGAGAAAAAGAGACACCACTGCCACTTTTTGTTGGTGCATTAATAGGCTACACTCCAGGACTAGGTCAAGAGACTTGATTGAAACATTTCATAGACTGGGATTATCAGTCACATATGACCGTGTACTTGGCATGTCTGCCAATCTAGGTAACACGGCCATCAACCATTTTGAGAGTATTGGAACTGTATGCCCACCCACACTCAATATTGGCGTTTTCACGACATCAGCAGTTGACAACATTGACCACGACCCAACAGCTACTACTGCACATGGATCCTTCCATGGGACTGGTATCTCATTGTTTCAACACCCTGATGCTAGTAATCGTGGAACTAAGCAACCCTGCATAGCCATCACCATGTCGGGTAAGAAGGTCAATAGGCTGCCAGAGAACTACACACTTGTACCAGCTGTCACAGCAGTAAACAAACACCCTCCCGTTCCAGAAGTATGTAATTTAGCCCAGTCAAATTGTTGTCACCTGCTGGAGGAAATGGCAAGAGAGTACAATAATGGTGTAAACATGTGTGCAACTTAATCGATGACGTACCCACCAACAAGTTAGATAAGGATGTAAAAATATCATGGGCAGCATACCACGGTAAATATTCAAAAGAGAGTGACGATCAAAACCCCACGACAGTCAGTGCAGTACTCCCACTATTCCCTAATGATTCTAAGTCAGTGGTAATGATTCGGCACTCCATGGAAGGAAGGCTGTAGAAGTTCTGAATCCTGGACAAACTCCTGTCATCGCTTGTGATCAGCCGTTGTTCAAGATAGCAAAGGAAATACAGTGGATGTGGCCAGAACGATACGGAGAGGATTCATTTGTGGTCATGCTGGGTGGTCTCCATATCAAAATGACATTGCTTAAACCGCTTGGTGATCTTTTGGATGGAAGTGGTTGGACATCAGCACTAGTACAAGCTAATATAGCCACACCAGGAACTGCGGATTCCTTTTTGAAAGCAGCACATATCAAAAGAACTGCCCATGCCCATCAAGTGACTGCATGTGCATTGTACAAACTTCGCCAGGAAGCGTATGCAGAATACCAAGTATGTCCACACAAAGGTTCTGCTGTTTCATTTGAAGAGTGGTGCAGGAAAAGAGCAGCAGAAAGCCCACAGTTTCATTTCTGGCAGCTTGTTATAAGAATACAGTTGGATGTACTAACATGGGATAGATCTATACATGATGGCAACTTCATTTTGTATGTGGATGCGCTGACACGTCTTCAATGGCTTTTCCAAGCTCTGAATCACCACAACTATGCACGTGCTGTAGCCATTCACCTGCGAGACCTAATAACATTGAGTGAGAAGCAACCAGACATATATGCAGCATTCTGTGAGGGCAAGTTCACCATTAAGAAATCATACCGGCCATTTTCCAGGATGGCTTTGGACGAAGGTCACGAGCAAAATAATGCCTGCGTGAAAGGTGATGGTGGAGCAGTTGGACTCACTGAGAAGCCTGAAGCACTATTGAGATGGATGGTAGCTGGACCAGAGATGGCAAGAGTTGTTGGGGAATTTCGGAGTGTACTTGACAAGAAGGAAACAGACTTCCACCTACATCACCATGAGGACAAACCAGCTGCTCAAACATTATTTCTCAATCATGCCAAGTCCCTCGTTGAAACAATAAAGAGTATGGGTAACCCATTCACTGATACCAGTGGTGATCTTATAGTTCTTGACACACGGGAGGTGGTAGATACTGCAGTTGTTGAATCAATGCGCAACATAGAAAAACTAGGTGAAGATAAATGCAACAAATTATTTGAAAACAGACTAGTGAAATGCACTGTTGGGATCAGTGAAAGATTACCAAAGAACAATGTGCAGTTGTTTAGGTCATATACACTCAAAGAAAAATCGTGCACCCAGAAGCAGCTGCTCTCCATGAAACGTGACCGCACTTTATTCTCAACATTGTTTATTGCTAGCCAAGTACGTGATACTGATCTTGAAGACTTTGTCAAGCATGAAAACCATTCTTATCCCCCTTCACTATCTGATTATGGACAGCTTAGACTGGGCACAAAATCCGACTTCCTTCAGTGCCTGGAAAATGTTGTCCCACACAGAAATGGTGCTGAGAACACGGAGCCTGACACAGATATGGTTGTTATTGATGGTGCAGTTATAGTAAATATGATGAAACCTGTCACAGCAAATACATTCGACGAGTACGCATCTGAGTTCATGAACTACATAGGTAAACAATTCAGGGGCTCTGTGTGCCGTGTTGATGTAGTTTTTGATACGTACAGATCTGACAGTCTGAAAGCAGCCACACGGACGAAGAGGGGCAAAGGCACACGGATAAGAGTGGAAGGAAAAAACAAATTACCTGGAAACTGGCACAAATTTCTACGGGAAGATGGCAACAAGACAGAACTGTTCAGTCTTCTAAGTGAACGACTGACTGGGAAGCAGTTCCACGGTTTAGTGGTAATGACTCTTGGAGATAAGGTGCAGAGCTCAGTACCAGTTATTGAAGATCACCTGGCCCCTTGTACACAAGAGGAAGCAGATACTCGGATGCTCCTTCATGCAGCAGATGGTGCAGTCCAAGGTTTGAGGAGAATCATGATCAAGACTGTTGACACTGATGTTGTTGTGCTAGCTGTCAGCCAAGCTAGCAGGATAGGATGTGAAAAGCTTAACATAGCCTTTGGGACAGGGAAATATTTTCGGTACATCGACGCAACTCTCATAGCTCAGATGTTAGGTGATCAGAAGTGCAAAGCTTTTCATGCTTTCCATGCACTCACAGGGTGCGACACCACATCCAGTTTTGCTGGAAGAGGGAAACTTACAACGTGGACTACTTGGAATTTCTACCCTGATATCACACCTGCTTTGTGTGCACTTGCCCAGACTCCAACATCAGCTGATATAAGAGAACTTTTGCCAACCTTTGAAAGATTTGTGGTTCTGTTATATGACCGAGGAAGCTCTGATGAAAGTGTAAATATTGCGAGGCAGACTCTTTTCACACAGAAACACAGGAACATAGAAAATATACCACCGACACAGGATAGCCTGAACCAACACCTGCTTCGAGTAGGATACCAGGCTGGACATGTGTGGAACCAGGCCCTGGATAAAGCACCACACCTGCCCAGCCCAGCAGATTTTGGGTGGACTAAAAAGGATGACCTGACTGGATGGGAAGTCAAGTGGATGGACCAACCTCCTGCTGGAGTAGCGTGTCGCACTGTGATAAAGTGTGGATGTACTAAAGGTTGCCAAGGTCGGTGTAAATGTGTCAAAGATAATCTGCCCTGCACATTACTTTGCAAGTGTGGTCATGGGTGTAATCGTGACATGAAGGCGAGCTAAGGACTAAGATGTGCTCATTAGCAGATACATTTTGTAAAATGATCATTGTGATAAATTATTTGTGTTGGTATTGTTGTTGGTCATAATATATGAATAAATATAAACATGTTTATTGAATAAAATGTTACACTGAAATTAAAGAAAAGGGGTGTACATACATTCTGTCATTTAAAAAGTTTTACTTTGGAGAGCATTTACAAGCTTACTTGATTGGAATATTATGTAAATAGTGTTTCTTTCTGATTGTCGGGAATTTAGATAAAGGTTAAATTATATATCACTGGTACATGAAATATCCCAACAAATAGTTATAATATAATTACCAACAAGGTATTCGTCGATGGGTGTAATCCAGTCCCCCACACGCGGCTAATTCAATTGCATGACATGTAGGAATGTTCACATAATACAATATCGATACAATGAACTTAGCTTAAGAGGACTGGTGATGTAGGACTGTTGTTAATATTGTTGTAGATTAATATTTGTAGCACATGGTGAACTGTGGGTTGAGTCAGAGCCGGGGGAGGAGATGTTGACTGTTTGGTGTTGATTGAGAGACTAAAGGGCCGGCCTCCGATCGCTTCGCGAAATTACATATGGCTGCCGGCTCATAATAATTATAACCCATAACTTGGTTTCATAATACATCTAGAGCTGATGTAGATATTTATACATTACAGTTAATATTTAACCTAACTTAAGAATAAACTACAATACACAAAGAACCAGCCGAAATCGTACAAGCGATACGATACCGCCAAATTCAAATGTCCTATTGGACCAAAACCTGTCGGGATCATTACCCTATTCCCGACATATTGCCCGCCACCAAAAATGATATACAGGAAAAAAAAAAAAAGGACATCGAAGTCAAAGATCACCTTGTTGGATCTTTGATCTCCAAAGATCCACGGAACTCATAGCCGTCCTCCTTTTGGGACGAGCGCCACCTGAAGCCTGAGGAGGATCATCCTTCTCATCATCTGCTGCCCCACCTTGAGGAGCACTGTCACCAGCACTCTCCCGCGGAGGGGTATCAGTAGAGACGCCAGGATAATCCGGCAGTTCTACATCCTGCTCCAAGGGATATAACCTCACGACTGGGCGAGTAGTAACCCCAGTCGAAGTTCGTATTTTAGCAACCCTTATAAGACCATCAATGCCCTGGAACAAATCGATAATCCTCCCAAGCTTCCAAAATAACCTAGGACGCTCATCATGAATCAGGACGATATCCCCGATACGAGGCCATCGTTGATTCGTCCCTTTGATCTTATGAGAGTGACGCTCGCGAAGAGACAGCAAATATTCTTGGGTCCACCGTTTCCATAGATCGTCGGACACCTTGTTTACATACTGGAAGCGACGACGTGTGGCGTCAGCATTGCCGAACGTAGGGTCATGCAGATCTTCGTCATTTACGGACGATCTAGGAAAGGTATTAAGGGTTCGTCCACGTGTCATCATGGAAGGCGAAATGGGTAAGAGGTCATCAACATCTGCCGAGGAATAGGTCAAGGGCCTGTCGTTGACTGACATCTCAATTTCTATTAAGATGGTTTGCAACTCCCGTCTGGTCACCAGTGCCCTTCCTAATACCTTCTTCAAGGCAGATTTGACGATACCGATTGTTCTCTCCCAAATCGCCCCGAACCATGGTGCACGTGCTGGTATAAATCTCCATTGACAACCCTTTCCAGTGAGGGTAGCCACAACCTGCGGGTCATCCATTAAACTCTGGAGATATTTAGAGGCCCCGACAAAACAAGTCGCATTATCGCTCATAATAATTTGAGGGAAACCATTGCGGCCTGCAAAGCGTCTTAGAGTATGCAAAAACCCCTCACTGGATAGGTCGTCAATCAATTCAATATGAATCGCTCTGGTTACCGCACATGTGAATAGGACGGCATATACCTTTATGATATTACCGGGCGATTCTCTAACATGAATCGCTCCGGTGTAGTCTACCCCGGTTACCTGAAATGGTTCAGTCCTTTGTACCCTGAACTCAGGCAAGGGAGGTAGATCAACTGGGGAGTAAGGCTTACCCTGTAATCTTTTACAGATTGTACAGCTATTGTGGATCCCTTTAATTGCTTGTCGCATCTTAGGGATCCACCAACGTTGTCGCATATACACCAGAACATAATTTACGCCAAAACGTAGGCAGGTCCGATGGCATTGGCGAATCAACAGTTTGGTAATCAAATGAGAGGAGCTAAGGAGGACAGGATATTTCGCAGAATCAATAATGTCCGCTTTTTGTATCCTGCCTCTACACTTAATAATGCCTCCTTCCATATATAATCCTAGCTGCCTCATTAAGTTTGAGGGTTTGGCCTTTGACTCCTTGCTCAGGATTTGATGTTCAGTAGGATAAGATTCCTTTTGTACTAAACATATTAGTTTTGCTTCTGCTGATCTCAATTCATGGAGTCTGATATGCTTCGAATCTTCACTAAGGAAAGACCCGTGAGCCCGACTTCTCATGTTGTTAATGAAACGGTATATCCATGCAAATACCCGTATTACTTGATCATAGCTGCCGTAACGTTCCCACTCTACCAACTTGTTATCCTGATGTGTAGTACTCACATTCGAACTACTTAACACATCATCTTGGGGCCGACTTGAAGGATCAGATATGTATTCCCTGAAATCCTGAGGCCATTCAGATGGAGACGTAAGCCATGGAGGTCCATGCCACCAAATAGAGGAAGACATAAACTGCTGTGCTGAGATCCCCCGGGAAATTACGTCACTGGGGTTATCCCTGGTGCTCACATAGCGAAATGTAGCTGTAGGAACCAAGTTATGAATCTCATCAGTGCGATTAGAAACATAAACAGGTAACACTTTCTGGCTGTGTACCCATGAAAGCGCTATTTGACTGTCGCTCCAGACATAGACGTTATTAATCTGTAGTATGTCTGTATAAGCATCCAGTGTAAACTTTAATAGTCGAGCAGACAGAAGCAATGCAGTAAGTTCTAATTTAGGAACTGTAATCTTCTTTATAGGGGCTACTTTGGCCTTCGCTATAGCCAGTGTCACTTCACTACCATTGCATATGTATATGGCAGTACCGTACGCACTATTACTAGCATCAGAAAAGGCATGTAGATCCACCTGGTGACCACTAATAACCTGACGAGGAAGTTGGACCTTGCAACATGCGGAAAGGTCCGACCGAATCAACCGCCAAGTATCCTGGAACTCAATCGGGAGGGGCGTGTCCCAATCTAGTTTTAGCCGCCACAGTTGCTGTAAAAACATACGAGCACGGATTGTAACAGGCAGCAAAAAACCTAGGGGATCAAACAACCTCGCAGACAAGCTTAAGCAGTTTCGCTAGGTCATAAGCTCACCGCCGCATGGGGTGTGACAGAAGGATATACAATCTGTGGTAGTGTCCCATTTGTGGCCTAAAAACTTCACCTCACTATTCTCAGTAGCTACACCGTCAGAAGCAAATTGACCTTTCAAAAGATCACTATTAGTGGCCCATTCTTTTAAGTATAAATGAGCCTTGGCAAATATATCACGGATCTCCCAGCATCTCTTGAGCAATAAATCTTCATTGTCTCCGGTGCCTTGAAGATTGTCCACATAGATCCCCTGCTTGATCTCATCCTTGAAGTCAGGATCTAGTCCAGCCTCTTCAAGATGACGCAAGATAGTAGCGTTGAGAAGGAACTGGGAACAGGTCGCCCCGAATAAGACGACTCTGAACCTGTAGACCAGATACTCCGAATCTAGATCCATTGGGTCCCGTGGCCATAAAAATCTTGTCGAGTCCCTGTCATCACGATGGAGTTGAAGCATCAGGAAGGCCTTCTCAATATCGGCGACCCATGCAAACTTATGACATCTGAAGCGCAACATAATTTGCGCTAGATCAGAGACCAGGGACGGACCCGTGTACAGACAATCATTCAGGCTATAGGAGCGAACACTGGATTTAGCAGAGCAGTCATACACAATACGAACAGGAGTGGTGGAACTGTCCTTTTTAATCCCATGGTGAGCAAGGTAATGGATGTTATCCCCATACTCACTGAGATCTACTCTCTCCACAAATCCACGTTGTACCTGCTCGGCTAAAACTGCCGCATAAGTCTCGCAATAACTTGGATCCTTGACAAACTGCTTCTGAAGGCCACGTAACCTACCAAGTGCTAGATGGAAATTAGTAGGTAATTTACTCTTGTTATCATTCCAAGGGAGCCTTACCACATACTGACCTCTGCCAGAGTCATACGTTACAGTCTCTTCATACGAGCTTAACGCTAGCTTGGACTCACGATCAAGTTCATGTGGGTCAATTCCAATATTGTCCAAGTCCCATAGCTTATCTATATCAGTACATGTATTATCAGGCACATTTGGCCGAATATATTTATCTATGGGGCTTACTGCTACCTTGAGGATCGTAACCACCTCCACCTGTGTGTCTTTAGAGGAAGTGGCATAGGATCCAGAAATGGCATACCCTTGGATCGTGGGGAGCATTATAAGCTTATCTACCCGCCGATATCCAGGGTGAACCAGGTCGTAGTAATAATCAGCTCCGACCAGTAGCATAATACCATTGTTAGCAGAGAGTTGATCATCAGCCAGTTTATAACCCTTGCTTCTGAGATATTTCAAATGTGGTTGAATCTCTGATGCTATATAGAAACTGGGTAGTGTGTCGACCACAACAGCCTTGATGGGACATACCTTTTTTCTATAAACATATGAAATCTCCACAATATCATAGTCACTGGAATCCATTTCACCAGTGAAACCATGGAGACGCAAATTCTCTTGACCCTTGCTGGTACACTTGAGCTGGGGTAATGATGACCGCAGAACGAATGACCTCTGTGAGCACTGGTCAAGTAAGGTGCGCGTCATTATAGTATTATTATTACTCCCCACTACTGGCAGCATCATAGTAGGAAGCAATTGACATTCTCGAGAAGCAATGGACATGGCAGATACTTTATCACCCTCGCTCTTACCTTTCTCATGTGACTCTTTGGGGGTTCTCCCCTTTTCTTTGCCGTCGTGCCGATCAGACTGGGTGCAAAGGGAAAACCAATGTTTCCCCTTGCAATACTTACAAGGTTTGATGTAGGAATTGGTGCAAGTACTGTTGAAGTGGTCTCTTGCCAGACAGCTGGTACATAACTTAAGCGATTTAGCCTGGCCAATCTTCTGTGTAGCCTTAGGATACTTAGGACACTGATACCACAGATGACCGTGGACACTGCACAACTTGCAACCTAATGAAATTGGCCTTTTCTGTTTAGGAGAAGTCTGTACCGGGAAAGCTGCAGTAGATGGCGACATCTCCACTTGTCGGTAGTGTCCAGTACTCTCCATATTGAAGACTTCAGTCTGGTACACCTGCACCAACGCTTCCAAGTTTAGTGGAGAGTCGCTTAGTTGTCGTCTTAAGATTTCCCTTAGGGGAGAGGGTATTTTATTCAAGATATTCACACTAAATATCTCCTCCTTGGTGACGGCCATTGTCTCCATAGATCGGAGTAGGCTCTCAAAGGAGGCGTAGTACTCCTTTAGGGCCGTCACATCATAGGATGGAGGATCTAGCGTGAAGAACTTAGTAATTAACGCGGTCTTGATGACTTCCACTCTCCCGTAAGTTCTCTTCAGCAACTCCACTGCAGACTCGTAGCTGGTAGCTTCTAGCTTGTACCCATCGACTAACTTCAATGCCTCCCCTTTCAATTGACCACGGAGATATGTGAACCTTTGGATGGATGTGAGTGTTTGATTATGATGGACGGAACACTCAAAAATATCCCAAAATCCAGTCCAGGTAGCCGAATCCCCGGAAAAGGTAGGCAAAGTAAGCTTCGGCAGGTTAAAACCAGTCGCCTTTGGTGTACCGGTATCCTTAACAGAGGTTGATTCTTGGGTGGAAGATAGTCTGGCTAAGGCTGTATTAACATTCTCAAAGTACTCAAGATCTGCCGACATTTCTTCTTCCACATCGTCAGTAACTGTCAGTAAACCATATACCTGCTGAGCATAACTATCATAAGTAGCTAGCGATTTAGTAACAGTAGCAAATTTACCCTTTATTTGATCAGCCGTGGCACTTATTAAAAATTCATCAAGATCTCTTAAACATCTATTTAAACTTCCCTTCATCCCTCCCTTAAGAATCTTAAGTTTCTTTAAATCTGTCATCGTTAAGGTCTAATTTTAAGCAACTTAAACTACAATGAGGTCAGACTACAAACCGTTAATCGCTTAGGAATCAACAGCGGCAAACCCCCATTACTTAATAAATTACTCAAAAGGAATTACATAACACCTACAGTCCCCTTAATATAAACTAACGAAAGGAAATTATCTGACTAGACAAAAGAATTAAATACTAAATCCATTAAAAGAAAGGGTAAGGTGAAGCACTAATTATTGTAAGCCCTTTATAGGTAAGCCTAGTTGGTTAAGCTACAATCATGAGGTCTGACTATTAACTGTCAATCGCTTAGGAATTAACAAAGACCGACACTCATGACCGCCACTTTAAGCAACTAGGCCTAGGCTATTATGAAATTTAAAGATAAAAGGTCACATGAGAACCCTCCCCACTAGCAAAATTAATAAAGAGTCCCACAACGACAAAACACAAGCAACACCACAAGCACACCACCAAAGCGAAATGAAAAGCCACCACAGACACCTGCAGGCCGAGACTGCCTAGCCTAGCCTAGGAGTGCGAAATGGCGCCCGACGAAATTACCCCAACCCCAAACTCCAGCCCAGCTAACCCACCAAAAAAACGCCAAGGCTCACACGCCCAAAAAACCTGGAAACTAGACCCAAAAAAGAAAGGGACGGTGCCTAAAAGGTAAAAAACACGAGGGAAGAAGCTGGGTCGAAACTAGGGAAACGGCAGTCGGCCAATAACGCGCGAGGCGGCAGCCATTTGTAAGACCACAAGCGTCTAGGAAGTAAACAAAACGGTACTACGGTATGGAAGCTTTAGGGCACGAAGGACCAGTATTTGTCGGGAATTTAGATAAAGGTTAAATTATATATCACTGGTACATGAAATATCCCAACAAATAGTTATAATATAATTACCAACAAGGTATTCGTCGATGGGTGTAATCCAGTCCCCCACACGCGGCTAATTCAATTGCATGACATGTAGGAATGTTCACATAATACAATATCGATACAATGAACTTAGCTTAAGAGGACTGGTGATGTAGGACTGTTGTTAATATTGTTGTAGATTAATATTTGTAGCACATGGTGAACTGTGGGTTGAGTCAGAGCCGGGGGAGGAGATGTTGACTGTTTGGTGTTGATTGAGAGACTAAAGGGCCGGCCTCCGATCGCTTCGCGAAATTACATATGGCTGCCGGCTCATAATAATTATAACCCATAACTTGGTTTCATAATACATCTAGAGCTGATGTAGATATTTATACATTACAGTTAATATTTAACCTAACTTAAGAATAAACTACAATACACAAAGAACCAGCCGAAATCGTACAAGCGATACGATACCGCCAAATTCAAATGTCCTATTGGACCAAAACCTGTCGGGATCATTACCCTATTCCCGACACTGATCTTAGAACTAACCATGTACAGGTGCCTGCAGTGGATCTATTCCACTGTGCCTGATTATGTATGTGAAATTAATATGTATGTGTAATTATATTGCAAGATTGACAATTATACTCATAAATAGTTTATTTTGTTATAGGATACTTAGTAATTAAGGTGGAATAAAATGACTACTGAAAACACACTTTTCAGCCACCGCCCTCTTATGGATATTCGCTGCTAGTGTCATTTCCAAAGAGATTTCTCAAGCAATTATAAATGAATGAACAAAAGTTTATACATCTATGTATTGATCAGTGTATGCTTTATGTACTTTACTTAGTATTGTTTATTGAATAAAAAAGTATTTTTTGAGTTATGAGGAAAATACAGTTCGCTTTTCTATTTTACCTTTGATAAAATGCCATTATTTACTAAAAATAAAGCCCTTGAATATAATTATAGGACCAAAGTAATGATCTTAATCGATTTATCAGTGTCTAAAGTCTAAAACATAAATTGGCATACTTTTATGTATGCATTTGCAATACCCGAGTCGTGTGTGTTGATATAAAAGTATTTATTCGAAATCGATGGTGGCCATTTTCCAAGATGGCCGCCATGGCCATCATAGGGCAGATCCAGATTGCCCCCAATCTTTAAAATGTTGCTTATGGTGTATGCTAACAGTGTACCAAGTTCCATGCTTTTATCAAAAAGTGCATGATTATTCACTTAGCCGCTGGACTACGGAGCATGTATGAGCAGAAAGTATCCAGTAGTGTCCTTCAAGTACAAGTTCTGGGGCAGAAACCATCTTCTACAAGCAGTTGTGGTAGAAACTCTCCGGGATCACAAAGGATCAGAATACCTTGAAACAGACATGAAAGTGTTGCGAAGCAAGGGCTATTAATTAGCTGATCCTCTAATGACACAGATATCTCGACTGGACTTGTTGGTTGGTGCCGATTATTATTATGACTTAGTGCGGCCAGGGTACAAAAAGGAGGGCGACATAATTCTCTTACCCACTAAATTTGGCTATGCACTAAGTGCCTCCTGCCATAACGACAAGTCTAGTGCCCAAGTAGAGGTAGTTACAATATTGAAAGTTGCGGTCACCCCGATGGATCAACACATATCCACGTTATCATATAATCCATGTCATAATGAATTAAACAGTATGTGGGAACTGAATCATCTAGGAATTTCTCCAACCGAAGATTCAAAGGAAAACAAGACTGCTTTGGACATCTACAAGGAGACAGTAACATACTCTGCACAGAGTCAGCAATATGAGGTCAGACTGCCATGGAACCAACAAAAAGAGAAGCTGCCCTCTAATTATGGTTTAGCAGCGGGTTGCCTAAGGGGTATGCAGAAGCGATTTAAGCAAGAACCTGTTTATTGTAGTCACTACACCAACGTTATCCAAGATCAACTTCATCGTTACTGAAAACAGTCATTATTTGGCACATACGGGGTCACCAAGAATAGCACAACGACTCCCGTTCGTATTGTGTACGACTGCTCAGCTAGTATTGGCAAAGGCAGGACAAGTCTTAATGACTGCATTTACACAGGGCCATCACTAGTGCCGGATCTAGCAAAAATATTGCTGAGATTCAGGGTACACAAATATGCCTGGATAAGTAACATCGAGAAAGCCTTTCTCATGTTGAGACTTCATAAAGAAGAGCGTGACTACACCCGATTTCTGTGGCCAGAGGATCCCTTGGACTTATCTTCACTTTACTTTGCTACCGATTTAAGGTAGTGTTGTTCGGGGCGACTTGCTCACACTTTCTTCTTAATGCCGCGATCTTAAAGCATCTTTCCATTATCAAAGAGGATTCCGAAGTTGTGGAGGCTATTAAGGAAGGTTTGTACATAGACAACCTCCAAGGAACAGGCAGTGATGAAGAGACTGTCATTAAGCGCTACTGGGATGCCCAAAGAATAATGTCTCAAGCACATTTATATCTCAGAGAGTGGGCTACCAATAGTCCTCAAGTACATGACCTCCTGCAATTGGATGGTGTTGCTGCCAAGATTCAAGAGCGAGTGAAGACATTAGGACTATTATGGTTACCTGACTCTGATCTGTTGACGTTCAACGCTAGTCTCCCAGAGACCATTAAGGCTACAAAGAGAGAGTGCTTAAGAGTGACGGCACAACTGTTTGATCCACTCGGTGTACTACTGCCTGTTACAATAAGGTCCAGAATTTTCTTACAGCAATTATGGAGACTGCGCTACCGAATGGTCTACAATTTCCAAGGACCTGAACCTCTGCTGTGACTTTACTTATCCTCGGAGGACGGTATATGCTGACTCAGTGGAACTTCATGCGTTTAGCGAGGCAAGTGGTGTCGCCTATGGCACTGCAATATATTTTGTGAGCCCGGAATGTAGTAGTCTGGTCATCGCTAAAGCGAAGGTCGCTCCCATAAGGTCCATAACTATACCAAGACTAGAGCTAACTGCTGCTTTGCTAGCCGTCAGATTAATCACATTTGTGGAGGAAGCCTATCATAATATTGTAAAAGTCAGCAAAATTATTTTATGGTGCGACAGCCAGGTTACATTGCATTGGTTGCGTAGTATAAAGAAGCTTCCAGTGTATGTCGCAAACCGAGTTGACGAAATAAAATCCCTTCTTCTGACTGTAGAATTCCGGTACGTTTCCTCTAAAGAAAACCCTAGTGACTTACTGTCTAGAGGTGTTTCGGCAAAACATCTCAAATCTTCTGCGTTTTGGTGGGAGGGACCTATGTGGCTCCGAAACAAAGACGAGTGGGCAGAAGACATATTACCAGATGACCCGACGCCAAAAGTAACTAGCCAACTCATTGGGACCAATGATGAACAGGACACACAGTTATGGAACTGGGAAAAATATGGCAGTTATGAGAAATTAATTCGGCTAGTTGCATGGACTATTCGATACAAGAATAATTTGAAGGCAAATATTTAAGGGACGTCTCCCACAGACTGTGCCCTCCTCAGCATAATGGAACTAAAAGTAGCAGAAAAGATTGTAGCTCAAAGATGCCAGCAGGAATGCTTCCCGAAGGAGTACGAGATGCTGT
Organism: Paralithodes platypus; assembly: GCA_032716605.1. Classification (NCBI taxonomy): domain Eukaryota; kingdom Metazoa; phylum Arthropoda; class Malacostraca; order Decapoda; family Lithodidae; genus Paralithodes; species Paralithodes platypus. The sequence continues at coordinate 54,129,503 of CM064578.1, forward strand.
CTGGTGACAAGGGTACTCGCAGTCATTTGTTAAACCAATTAGGACTTGTCATGAAAGGAGGTTTAATTGTATGTGAAGGTAGATTGAAGTTAGCGGCTCTTCCGGATTCAATTAAATATCCGATACTACTGCCTTCCAAACATCCTTTCACTACCATGCTCATCAATATGTGCCATCGTGTTTGTTGTCACTATGGAGTTAATCACGTGGTCGCATATATAAGGCAAAGGTGGTAGATTCCTAAGAGAAGACAAGCTGTAAACAAGTGACCAGTATGTGTATAACCTGTCGTAAAATACAGGGTAATACCTACGGGAAAGCTAGAGTACCTCCTCTACCAGACATCAGGACTACTCCTAGAGATCCATTCGAGGTCACGGGGGTCGATTTTACAGGAGCAATTCCTGTCCGGGACTCACACAACAACAAGGCTTATATGCTATTATTTACGTGCGCTATTACAAGAGCTATTTACATTGAAGTAGTATGCAATATGACCTGTGACAGCTTTATCCATGCGTTCCGGAGATTTTGTAGTAGGCAGGGATTTCCACAGATAATGTTAAGCGACAATGCTGCTACATTTGTGGGAGCTTCCAGACACTTGGAAGACATCCAACGCGATCCCAGTCTTCAGGCTCATCTTACCGAAATCCGATGTGAATGGCATTTTATACCAGCACGTGCGCCTTGGTTCGAGCTATTTGGGAGAGAGCCATACGTATTGTGAAGGCTGGGCTTAAAAAGGTACTAGGTCGCGCTCTAGTCTCCTTTGAGGAACTAACTGCTGTCCTATTGGAGCTGGAGGCTAACGTGAATGATCGCCCTTTAACATATGTCTCGGGTGATCTGGAGGACCCTTGTCCTATTACTCCATCCATGCTGGTTAAAAGTCGTAGACTTCGTGACTTCCCAAAGGACGTAATTTAGCTCGATGAGCTGCAGGACCCTAGTTACGATAGTAAAGCAGCGATACACTGCAGGTACAATTACATCAATAAATTGATCCGGGACCTATGGAGGCGTGGGTCTAATAAATACTTGGCATCACTACGAGAAGCCTATGAGATTAAAAGAGACTAATCAAGCAGTGTATGGCCAAAGGTAAATGACATCGTTCTTATACATGACGTGGGACCTTGAGTCCTTTGGAAACTTGGTAGGGTAGTTAGACTCTATCCAGGACGAGATGATCTGGTTAGAGTGGTCCAGATAAAGACAAAAACAGGCCTGACCACTCGACCCATCGTCAAGTTGTATCCATTGGAACAGAAACTCAAAAGGTTTTCGATCCCTCAACCGGCGGTCGCTGATGGTGTTAGCTCTCACGACTCCACCCCTATGTCACCAGCGGTCGCAGGACCATCTGCCAGTAATGATCCTGTTGGAAGATTACCTCTTTGTCGAGCCGCTGTTAGTTCTTCACAGCTTTGGAGATCTAACATTGCTTTGGGAATACTGTAGATAATGTATATATAGGTGGTGGGAATGTGTCTAGACTCGTAAGTAACTCGACAGTTTAGGTTAAGTAAACATACTGGAAGTTCAAATTAGGCGCCAGTATTAGGCTAAGTTATATATCTTTATAAAAGATATGTACTATTTCGTATTAAGTCTCTATGGGTTTATTATCCATAATTATATCGGGTTATCATTATAATCAATCCGGTATATCTTGTAGTTATGTAAATGACGCATTGGTGGATAAGATAACTGTGCATGCGTCATTTTCAGGAACCTGAGGGTCCCTTGCACCAAGACAAACTAGACTCGCTTTAGCTACGACCTCATCAACAACTCCTTCCAGCCATTGTCAATACAACCACCTGTTTCATGCTAAGTCACTCTAATTCTTAACTCCTAGTGACCACCATACCTTCTATCTATTCCTAATTCTATCCTTGAGCTAGCCATCACTATCAACAAGTAAAGTAAGTTAACTCTTATTAGTTTATAGGTAGATTTCACATTGTTTACTGTCGAATTCTTATATCCATACCATCCCAGTCTACTTGTATGCATCACCTCGCTAATATACTCTTTATACCTAAACGTCTCCTCAGCTCAACATTTGTTATTCTATCCTGTAGCCTGGCCCCATACATCCATCTCACCATTCTCATCTCATTACGTTCCATTCTGTTGACATCCTATACTTTAACGGCCCATGTTTCTGAGGCATACGTCATTGCACTTCTAACACATGAGGCATACACCTTTCCCTTCAGGGGGAAATGCACCTACCACCTATGCACCTACCCACCTACCTCTGAGCTAGTTATGTTCCCCTTATGTGATAGGGTATAATGGTCAGCTTCAGCCTTTTGGAATTGTCGCAAATTAAGTCATAGGAAGAGGGAAAGACTGATGGTTGAAGAGAGTTCCAGAGCTCAGATGTTGGATTGGATAGTCACACAGAGTAAGGGTGGGATTGTGTTGCAAGACGGGTGTTACGTACTCTATGAAGAGTGGGGTATACACTGAGAGAGCTCTGAGGAACAATGATTATTGTAATAGCGGTAAAATAGTGAGAGAGATGCAACATTGCGGCGAAGAGAGAGAGACTGCAGATAATTGGTGAGTTTGTTGTGAAATATTTACCAAGCGTGGTGTGCAGAGGCAACGGACTATAATCTAGGATGCTATGTTTCCTTCACCAAGTCACCAGCTCCTCCAAATCAACCTTCCCTGTCCATATAGGTAAGTCAGTTGAGTTGGCTAGGTTACAGCAGCTATCAGCGCTTGGAATCGATTGTTGGCAGGTGGATTCAGAGTCTGACCACTAAGCTCTTGATCACCACAGTATCTGCTGTATATTTGTAACTACTGAATGTATATAATATAAATCCAAATGTTTCTTTTCTCTGTCTATTGAACAACCACGTACCTTCGTCTCAACCACTCTCATACTGCAGGAACAATGGGATCACCTCAGAAACTCGCATACAATTCCCGTGGCCTGGCACCGGCGATCTTCTGTCCCTCATACCAGAACACTAACCATATAGCCATGACTCACACAAAATATATATTTCTAAAACATTCGTATGTCTCTGTGCGTGTGTGTGCATGCGAGTATTTCGTATTTTGAGGTATGCTTCCAGAGTTAGGTTCTCCACCTAGGGTAAACACACTCGAGACTCAAAACTTCCGTCCAAGTTGAAGTCCAAATTGCGCTTGTGTGTGGGTGTGTGTGTGTACAAAGGAGTACAAAGGAAATCAAGCAACAACAGGTCTAGTGACCCTTCTAGGTTGTTTGTCCTCCAAAACACTGAGGATCAAGTGTCCAAACAGTGGTTTAGAGTGGGTAAGGGAACATTGGAAAGGGAACTACTTCCCTGGAACTAATGTCCGTGGCAGGATTAAGAAGTTAGTAGGGGACAGAGGGGTTAGTAACTGAGGGGGGAATAAAATAAAGTTATTCATTTACAAATGCAGTCAGTCGCGGGTTTGATGCAAGATATTTGTCTATGCGAAGTTTAAAAGAATCAACAGTGCTGCAGTCAATAACGTTTCGGGGAAGCCCATTCCACAAGTTGACAACTCGATTAAAGAAGAAATTCTTAGATTCGTGTGAGTTAAAAGATTTACCAATAATTTTGCAACCGTTTCCCCTCGTGTAATTAGATTGGTCGATAGTGAAGTACTTAGTACAGTTCATAATCGATGCCTTTGATGATTTTGAACACTTGAATTAAGTCGCATCCTAATCTGCGCTGGGTTAAAGGAAATATATTTCATTCTCTAAGACGCTCCTCATATGGTTTGTTCTTTAGGCTAGGTATCATTTTGGTAACTCTACGTTGAACTCGTTCTAGCTTGTCTATATCTTTTTGGTAATAAGGGCACCAGGATTGAATGCAGTATTCCAGAAGAGGGCGGACTAAGGAATTGTAAAAGGGTTAGGATAACTTCTTTAGATTTATGCTCAAATGACCTGCCTATAAAGCCAATTATTTTGTTTGCCTTCTTAACGACTTCTGAACATTGTTGACTCGGTTTTAGGTTGCTCGATATTGTTACTCCCCAGATCGGTTTCTCTGTTTACAGTCTTAAGCTGAGTGCCATTCATCGAATAGTTTCCTTTCTCATTTCGGTATCCAATATGTAGTACTTTTCATGTATCGGCATTGAAACTCATTTGCCAAATTTGGGCCCAACTTGACAACTTATCTAGATTATGTTGCATATAGTCAACCTGTTCTTTTGAGAGTACGCTATATGCAATTTTTGTATCGTCAGCAAACTTTGAGATTGTACAGGTGAGTGTGTGTGTGTGTGTGTGTCTCGAAAAGATTTCTGGCAGTTCAGCACATTTACCCTTCGAAAATACTGTAGATGCTTATAATATACACAAACACACCATATATTTAGACACCTCCTAGATATCACAATGATAATGCTGGCACCGAACATTTACGAAGGGATGGTTTTCACCATGCATCATCTAGATTTGCTTACTAGTAGGTCATATATAAAGTGAATTATGTAATGTATCTGCTGTAGTTGTAAACTCTGTTATTACAAGAACACTTTTTAACTGTGAAACCTCTCGTGTCTATTTGTGTTATTACAAATAATCATTATAATAATTGTGATTATCGTTGTTGAATATGATTAAATTTCAATATATGATATAACTACCAGTGAGAATAATCGGACTGTGTATCACATTTCAGTTTATGGTTAGCTAATCTTCAAGTACAACTTCAAGGATACGCGTCCTTGATGTGTTCATTTATCGTAGTATGTTTAGGTTCAGTAAGGCAGAATAGACTTTAATAAGGTAGGATACACACATGTAATATATGATCGAGTGTCTGGGTGGAATCCTAGAATGAGTCCAATAGTACTATGGAACACTATTTCAAAAATATTCAGGAGTTCACTTTACCAAGTCTATTTCAAATATGCTTTCTACATTTGCTTTTATGTGTTTTTTATTTATGTATTTTAAGTATTCAGATATGTGCAACATTCTGTAATTTGTATTGGTATGATATTGTTTAATTTGTAGTATATTGTAATCTGGTATATTTTTATATTTTTTTTATTTTTTTTATGGAGATAAAGGGCAGTTTGCCTGTAGCGAGTGTCTCCCCCTAAGTTAAAAGAGTAACAACACCAACTTCAAGGGACGTTGGAGTCAAAATGCTTGGACACACAAAATTTGAAACAGACAAGTCATAGGTTGAGGAAAAGATTGATTGAGGGAGAGAGTTCCATAGTTCACTTGCTGACTTAGAAAATTTGCCAATTCTTTGATTGGAGAGCTTGACAGAATAGGAGTGGGACTGTGTTGAAATGCGGGTGACTCGCACATGCCCCAAGGGAGGGGTCATACCCTGAGAGAGCTCTGAAGAACACTGGTTGTTGTAATAGCAATTGAAGAGTGAAAGAGATGCAAAATTGCGGCATGTAGAAAGAGATTGTAGGGAACTAGTGAGAGGAGGTGACTTGATGAGGTGAAATGCTTTTGATTCTACTCGTTCGAGAAGTTCGGTATGGGTGGAGCCTCCCCACACATGCGAACAATTGTCAATGCATGGGCACACTGTGCCATGATACAGAGCAAGAAGCTGTGCTGGGGGGAAAACCCATGGAGACGGTTGAGCACATCTAACTTTTGGGAAGCTCCTTTAGCAAGAGTGGTAACATGATCTTTAAAAGAAAGGTCAGATGAAAAAGATACACCTAGAATGTTGAGAGAATATGAAGGGTTCAGTTGTGTATTGTTAAACAATAGTTGATGGTCTTGTGGAAGATGGTGATTGAGAGATAGAGATAGAAACTGGGTCTTGGAGGCATTGAAAGCAACAGATGTTCTCTGCCCCAATCATAAATAATTGAAAGATCAGAAGATAGGCATTCTATGGCCTCGCCATGTTTGAATAGGAGCGTTTGCATGTTGGGTTGATGTGAAAAACTAGTTGAATAGTGTAAGGTAGAGTCATCAGCATATGAGGGGATAGGACTAGAGATACAGTTGAGGAGATCATTGATAAATATTAGAAAGATAATTAGAGACAGGACAGAACCCTGAGGAACACTGGAGTTGATAGGTTGAGGAAGTGAACGATGGCCGTTCACAAAGGCACAGATAGAGGATAGTTTGGAAATTAAAGATTTGTGCCAGACTCTATCGAAAACTTTCGATATGTCTAGAGCGATAGAAAAAGTCTCACCGAAGTCCCGAAAGGAGGATGACCAAGAGTTAGGAAGATACGCAAGAAGATCACCAGTAGAACGGCCCTTAAGGAAACCGTACTGGCACCCATGGTCATGAACTTGATACACGGAAGACGTAATGCTACCAGCTACAAGATAATGGCAAAACTCGAGGGCACGGCAACGATCTACTAATAAGAAAAGTAATACAGAAATACGAAAGTACTGCTGAACCAAAGAAATTATGGATGACTGAAACAAACTTCCAAGCACAACGGTGTGTGCATAATATATTCATGCTGGCCAATATAAATATACTACTCAGACCGCCAACGTGACACCACGAGATTAATCGCATTCCAGTACAACATCATCAGGTAATTGCAATTAGGTAATTACATATTCTCTGATTGTGTGAGACATGACCGATATGCCTGTAACACGGATGAGACCAGGCTTAGAGATACCGACCTAATAATAATAATCTTCTGGTTACTTATATAGCGCCGTATCTCCTCCTTCGAGGATTCATAAGCGCTTGGCTTTCTTTAGTCTACCAGAGACCATTACCCATCCCCCTTGCTCATGGGGAGATGGTAACCGCCAGCTATGTCCCAGAAAAACTGTTCAATCTGAGCGGGGATTGAACGCGAGACCTTCAAGATGGGAATCAGGCACGCTATCAACTGAGCCATCCGGACGGCTATCACGATAAGAGAGCGAGAGAGTGTAATGGATAGTAAAAATGCATGTATAAAAGGAAATTAAAACAATATAATGAACAACAAAAGAGTAAAACAAGCCATTTACGAATATATTAAAATGAGTGGATTTGAGTAGCATTGTATAATAGACAAAATATATCATCATCGTCCGGATAACATATTAGGATCACAGCTAGTTTTGAATTACAAGGTAGACCACTGACATCTTTTCGAATGTGTTTGGTAGTGTTGACAAGGAGAGGGGCAGAAGGGAGATGGTAAATTATTATAGTAGTTAAATCTTAACCAACCACATCTTCTAACACAAATGCCAAGCTACTTTGTAAGATGGTTGATTGCCATTTATTGTCTAGATTTATGTTCATGTGCATTGTAACCAAACATACATAGCAAAGCAGCGATACTGACAAACCCACTCACACTTACCATTATTTTCCTCTATTCTTTCATATGTCAGGCTCCATAAAACTGGTAGTGAGCACTTAGCACTGTATTGCCCACTTGTGTATTCCAGGCCTGTTCTCTCTCTCTCTCGCTCTCTCTCTCTCTGTATTGCCTTACCAGTGGTTGTCCCCTTATTAATATTATTATTTTATTATTATTATTGAAATACCACAGGAACGAAAATTCCTGGGAGCGAAACTTCCACCCCCAACGAGATCCCTCTCTTTCTACCACATCCCTCCACATGTTACACGTCTCGTTAATCACAGTCTTCTAATATACAAATCACATTTCCTTACCCCCTGCCATTCTTGAAATACCCACTAAGTATATTCAATTAGATACCAACCATGCAGACTATAATACGTTCGTTGTGTATGGGTACGAGGCGATCTCAAGACACCTTAGCTCCCAGTGCACAACGAACCGGATCATGATTATGTCCGCCTGTATTCAGTTATGTATTATGTTGATTTATACCATTGCCTATTTTTGTAATAATTGTATTCAGCTAACTATGATCTCAATAACCATTGATGTAATGAAAATATGAAGTCTCCTCATACGATTGCACTAGTTCTGTAGTGCTATTATTTACAACCTGTCAATTAACACCTTACGAGCGGCCTATGCGGTTTATTTATGTGTACCGCACAGCGGGGTGTTTTTAGCCAAAATAGGGCTGTTTACGTGATCATTTTCATGCCTAAATAAGACCCAGAACGTAAAACAAGTACCTATCCCTGAAAGGGCATAAACAGAGCTTTCGAATGACACCATAACGATCCTTGTATGATGGATAGTTTTCTTGCAATAACCGTGCAACGCGAGTGCAAAAAGCAGGTAATTCGGTACTTTCAGTACATAATTGAGTATGTAGCGAGTGAGAGAGGGAGGAGGGAGCTGAGATTTGTGTCAGTAGGTTCGCCGCGGTGGTCTGGAGCAGTCATACGCTCGCTAGTCTCCTGCCACCACTTGTCTCTCTCTCTCAGCCACATTACGTGCTGAAATTGCCACTCGAGTTATGTCGAGCGCCGCCACATAGTCCAGCTTTATTTAACTCGACTTATGCTGCTCGCCGCTAAATAAGGGTTAATAATTCAGTCACTACAAGCTTGCTTGCTTGCTTTTTTTTTTTTTTTTTTTATATACAGACCATATGACAATTAAATGAGGAAACTATAATAACACATCTGAATAATGCCAACCTGACTTATAAACACAAAAATGAATGTAACCAGACGACGATGCTGTTGTTTCAGTGGAATAATGGCTCTTTGAGTAGTATGTATCGCCTTACTAGTGGTTGTCCCCTCACAGGATGGGGGACGCTGCTCAATAAACTGGCCCCTCGGGGCAAAATCAAATATCTCTCTCTCTCTCTCAAATCTACACCTCAGTTGCCAATTTGTAAACCTCCGGATAGTGTTTCTTCTACTCCCCACATTTAGGGAACAACAACATCCCAGCTAGTGTATGAGTGTCCCATGAGTTATCTGCTAATTAGCTCGAAGTGAATCATAGTAACACTTTTAGAAGGTGTACTAGTAGATAAGTTAACAGCTTAGATATCAACAACATAATTATAGATCCCAACGTGGCTGCAAATAACTCCAACTGTGTTATTAATTTGCTGGATGTTGTCCATTAAATATGGAGTGAGAGTAAAGGCCACGTCATACAGAACTCGAATCCACCAGAAACCACCGGAATGAATTCAAAAATTCAAATTTTAGCCACTTCTTCCCCATTCTGGTCTATTCTTGTACGTGTTCTGGTTAGATTCTTGTCTATTCTTGTTTTTCGAGTGATGTTCTAGTCGTCACTCGATTGATCGAGTGAGTGAGCAAAAAGTTAGTGCATGCGTTAACTTTCTACGATTTATCGAGTGAGAAAACCGTTAAAAATTATCGAGTTACATTCTAGTCGTATCCTGGTCGCATTTGAGTCGCATTAGAGTCGCATTCTACCTATTCTGGTCATGTTCTGATGTAATTTTTATAGTCGATGCCGACTCGAATTACTTGAATGTAACTCGATGCCACTCAATAATGACCGGAAGTCAACTGGATGACAAGTTGATTATTCCACTTTAAAATTGAATGTAATGGAATAAGAGTTGAATATAACCCGAATTAAGAAGAATACAACTGGATGCCGACTAGAATATGACTGGTAGATGACTGCATACTTGCTTGATGTATCGAGTGTACACTGGATGTCGACTCGAACATGACTAGAAGTACTAGAATACAAGTGGAATCCAACTAGAAGGTAACTGGAATACAACCAGAATATAACTCGACTAGGTGCGGCCCCAAATATATAACGGATTGAAAAAATAAAATAAAAAATAATAATAAATAAAATAAAATATAAAATCGGCCCTATACGAGGCCATTGTATTTCAAGTAGTACCTGGAATCAAACTTACTCATCTAACTCTCCACACCTTAACTCCGGCTTCCCCTCAGTTGTGTCTACCAATGAAAAGTGTTCTTCCTTCACCCCAGCTGTGTGAGTTAAGGGGGTAGGGTTACTTTTTGGTCTATTTTTTATTTAGCCTATACATATTTTTTTGTTTTTACTTTCTTCGCTAGACATCCATCAAAGCTTAAAAAACACACTCAATTCGAGATTAATTTGTACATTTTTCGGTAGAAAAGTGTCCCAGCCGATGGCCAGTTCCTCCTAAAGTTACAGGTTCGCTATCGCTCGCCAGGAAATAAATCTATGCCTAAATGGCACGAAAGGTCTTAATATTAACAAAGAAATAGGGCAATTTTTTTTATAACCGCCAAACTAATGGAATGAACGTCATAACATCTCAAAAACTAATGGGGCTAAACATGAGGGAGAAGGGGGTCCAGAAAAACCATATCTCCCCCCCCCCCCCCCTCCCCTCGTGTACGTGTATGTGTGTATGTGATTGAAAGTGCTTATGTTGCCATGGTGAGTGCACTGTTACTACTGGTGTGCCTGTGAACCAATCCTCCCTTTATATACTCTAAGGTTCCTCATCGAGTCACCTTCTGCCTATTCGAGTCACGTTCCACTTACGTTCGAGTTACGTTCAACTTAGTTCCACTTACGTTCGACTTAACTTCATGTAATTCTGGTCATGATATACTGACATTCCGGTCTCATTCTGGTCATAGAGTTGCATTCGACTTGGGATCGAATAGTCTTCTTTCCACATCCGGTTTCCTTCGAGTCACTTATTGGTTAACATCGACTCATATTTGGGTTACATTCGAGTCCATCGAGTTACGTTCGAGTTACATTCCGGTCATTGACGGGTCGCATTCTACTCTGAAGTCACACTTGATTAAGGCCGCGTAATTCTCGTCAATTCCGGTGAAAAGTTCGATTCCAGTGGGTTCTGGTGGATTCGAGTTCTGTATGACGCGGCCTTAACAGAAGTAGAGCCATATACATCCTTTACTTTCATTTTAACTTCAAAGTGCCTTATTGTAGGCTAATGTCAAAAGTGAGTGTACTAAGCATCAGTATACATGTAGATACTTGGATAGAAAGTTACTTAACAGTTAAACAACAGCCAATTATAATCAACTCTGCGAAGCAGAGTGGTATCGCGCACACAGATCCCGCCCGCATACTGTGCACCATCAGTCAGCTTGTCTGTCTTCGTCCGTTGTCGTCAGTCCGGAATCTCCTCCTAGACCGTTCAATGGATTATCACCAAATTTCACAGATATATTCATTTGGTCAATGCGAAGGTCAGTCAAATAGAAATTTTCAATTTAACTTAAAGGTTAAAGTCAAAAGTCAAGGTTAAAATAAGGTCAATATTGCAAGTGTCTTAGTTTTTACTCTAATTTCTTCATTGTCACTATACAAGTTACTGGTAACCTCGATATCTTATTGAGTAGATTATAGATAAATATTCTGAAGGGTAAGGTCAAATGTCAAGGTCAAAGATCAAAATATTTGTTTTACTATTATGTCTTATATTAACAGTTAGATTCTCACTAGACTTACCATGTATATTCGGAATACTTAGGACAAGGTCATACAAGAAACTATACAATTCCACATGAAAGGTAAAGTTCACAGGTCAAGGTCAATTAAAAAGTCAATATGCTAATTTCATTACTTTTCATGCAAACTTTACAAAATTTGGCGATATAGTTACACATTAACCCTTCCTGCCCGGCTGTCAGTGTGAAAGGACACCACGAAATAAGGGCAGGAGCCCGGGTGTCCTGTTACTAGGCAGTAAACTTTCAAGCCTATTCAGCTTGGTCTGAACGCCGTGCGTCCGACGCATGTAAACAAAGCCGATCGTTGCGTCACCGCACCTCCGAAAACAATAAGGAGACGTCGGATCAATGTTATTGTTGTGACGTCAGACGAAATTAGTGTCTGAAAAGCTCCGATATTGTCAACATGCCGCAAAATTCGCTCCACGGAAATCGTCATCACAACTGAACCAGTTGACTTGGAGAGCTCTACTCAACACCAGTCTACAGATTGGAAACCGCACTACGCTTATAGATGCATATTAATTTGTAGCAATTAAATTTAAAAAAAATACGGTAGCCTAGGCCTAGACGTTTTTCGGCCAGATCGCCCGGGTAGCCCACACTGTCCTTTGGAGAGACAGCCCGGGCCCGGAGGGTTAAATGAAAAGAAAAATAATAAATTTTGAGCCATGCATCATGAAGGTCAAGGTCAAAGGTCAAGGTCAACTATTTTATAAATATATGTGAAACTAACTGATGGGTTTGAATGAAATTAGTCATGCTTATTTGATTTTCCTGGGCAATGTCAATGGAATAATGTTTTACTCTTACATAAAGGTCAAGGTCACAGGTCAAGGTGAAAGGTCAATTCATACTATTTATTTATAGTTTTTATTCAAATGTCTTCCTTTTCACTATACAAGTTACTGGTAACCTTTGATATCATATTGTCAAAGGTCAACATAGTTTTTTACTAGTATTTCCTATACTAACTGTTAGATTCTCACTAGGCTTATCATGTATATTCGGAATACCTAGACCAAGGTCATACAATAAACTATTCAATTCCCAATGAAAGATCAAGGTCTAATATAAGGTCAATATGCTATTTTCTTTACTTTTCATGCAAACTTCAAAAAAAAAGGTGAGATAGTTGCACTTTAACGCCTTACGAGCGGGCCCGTCAGTAATTTCTACTACCTGCCAAGCGGGTGATTTTACCCTAAATGAGCTTATTTCCGTGCTCTTTTTCATGCATAAACAAGAGCCAGAGCGTAATACAATTATGTATCCCTGAAAGGGCGATAATTGAGCTTTCCAATGACATCAGAACCATCCTTCTACGACTACGCGTTCTCTTGCAACGATCGTGCAAGACAAAGGAAAAATCCCTAAAATACGGTAATTTCCTTACATAATTCCCTGTGTAGCAAGGTAATGAGTGTGGATGTGTGTGGAAGGGACGTCAGTTGCCGCGCGGGACCCGTGCCGAACGTTCAGAGCCGACCTACACTCCTCCCACCGCTCGTCTCTCTCTCTCAGAGCCAATTATTGCCCAAAATTGCACACCGCCTTAAGTCGGTCGCCACCACATAGTCCTTTCTTCTCTAGACCGACTTAAGTCCGGTCCCGCCAGTTAAGGGTTAAGTGAAAAGGAAAAAAATAAATGTAGAGACATATAAAGGTCAAGAAAAAGGTCAAATGTCAAGGTCAACTCTTCTATAAATATATATGAAACTAAATGATAGGGTTTAATGAAATTAGGCATGTTTACTTGATTTTCATGGGCAATGTCAATGCAAACAAAAATGTACTCATACATAAAGGTCAAGGTCACAGGTCAAAGGTCATCTTTTATTATATATTAATAAAGATTACTCACATTTTAGAACACTGGCTGTGTTATGGCTTATTACTTAAGTATCATATATATATAATTTCACATAAATATTGTAATAGTTAAGGTCAGAGTTCAAGGTCAATACAAGAGTATTTGCCATTTTTCCTAAACTCCTCCTTGACTGTTTAATGTATTGTGATCAAATTATACCGGCAAATTCAGTTAGTCAATGCGACGACCATCCAAATATATGTATTTTATTTTTAGTCAAAGGTCAAAGGTCAACGTCACAGTATATGATCACTGTTTGTAATCAATAAGTTTTTATACGAATTACAACACCATATTCATAATGCTAGTTACTACAAACATTGCTGTTAAGCTAACTAAATCCTTGATAAGAAATTCTAAGGTCAAGGTCAAAGGTCAAGGTTAAAGGTTGAAATATGATTTTTACTAGTAGTATTGCTTATTTAAAGTAAGATTCTCATCAGGCATATCATGCATATTTGGAATGCCTAGAGCAAGGTCACACAAGAATAAACATAATTCCATTTGATAGGTCAAGGTCAACATCAAATATAAGGTCAATATGCTCATTGCTTTACTATTCATGTAAACTTCACAAAATTCGTTTGGACAGTTGTGCTTCAAGGGAAAATTAAAATGCAACATTTTCAGACATCATGAAAGTCAAGATGAAGGTCAAAGGTCAAGGTCAACTATTCCTTTAGTACCTATGAAACTAACTGATGATCATTAACGAAATTTAACACACTTATTTGATTTTCTAGGGTTACATCAAAGCAAACAAAAATATAATCCTACATAAAGGTCAAGGTCACAGGCCAAGGTTATAAGTTAACCTTCATCATACAAAAATTCTCAATTATCGATATGCTGACGACTGTTAGTTGCATTTTACTTAAATAACATATATTTCAAGCATATATATACCGGTACTGTGTATATACAGTATATATATATATATATATATATATATATATATATATATATATATATATATATATATATATATATATGTTAGTAAAGCCAGGTACTACATTTTCTTTGATGCATATGAGGTTAAAAAAAACAGCAATTTCGGCATTAGAAATTTTATTGTTCAGATTGTCTAGGGCTCTGACAGTTTTGCGTTGATGGGCAGTAAGGAGGTATAGTAGATTGGCGAAGTTCATGATGAAATGGATACAGGATACAAGTACATGGTGAACAGTGGATACGACGTTTCGCTAATTCAATTAGCATTTTCAAGTTATGAATAGTATAGTGAATAATATGAGCTTATATAGGGGTGAGGTGGCAAACAAAAAGCAGGCTAGCGCCTGTCATTGATGGAAGGTATTTTAGCTAAGCGGGCACTTCTCCTGGTCTGTGATTGGCCGGTAGGTGATGACGTCAGGAGTTGCGCACTGGAGTCAATCGTGGCTGGGGGTGTAGGGGGATGAAGAGAAGGAGGGGCCGATGTCATCGCTGGTTGGTTGCGAGCTGGGTGGCGCGACGATAGATGCGCGGATTCGAGGGGCGGTGCTGAGGGGTGTGTCTCCAAGGGCAGTACGTCTGGATTGTGTCTCTTCGCAGAGGGGAGTATCTGGAGGTCTAGAGTTTGATTATTAATACTGGGATTCAGGGCTTGTATGTATAGGGCTTCTAGTATTGGGAGTCGTCTGGGGTCACTTTCTTTATCTATTATGGTGGTGAGTTTATTTAAATCGTTACGTGTGAGGGGGGGGGGGGGGGTCAGGTAATGATCTTTTATGGCTCCTGCCTGAAGGTGAAGGGTTAGCCGTCGGGATAGACGAGTCCGCTTCATACCAATGTATGATTGAGGTCCACAGTCCTCAAAATTACAGGGAAATTGGTATATTACGTGATCATCAGTCATCAGGCTTGTTGGTTTGGTAGGAGCAGGTCTGTTGCGGAGAACAAGGTTGGAGGTCATAGGGGTTTTGTAATATATAATTTATTTGATTATGTTTTCCGGGTTGGTGGGGAGGACATGTTTAGCTACTCTTTCTTTTATGACGTCCTCATCAGTTTTGTGGTCGGAAGACATGTAATTACGGTAGAATATTTTGATTTCATTAGGGGGGTCAATATTGGGGGGCTTTTGGGTGTACCATTTTTCAAGGTGGTGGTTAATGGTGCTGGAGACGTCAGAGTAGGAATATCCATTATATACTAGGACTTGTGATAATCTTTCCAGTTCCTGGTGGGTGTCGGCCCAAGTAGAGCAGTGTGTGAGGGCTCTCCTGACGTAGGCGGAGATGGAGGATAGGAGATATCGACGGGGACATTCGCTGTCACCATTGAGGCATTGTCCTGTGTTGGTAGGTTTAGTGTAAACTGTAGTTTTGAACCCAAGTGTGTTCAGGGTGACGAGGGTGTCGAGGAAGGGGAGTTGTCCATTAGTGGATTTTTCAAAGGTGAAGTTGAGTCCGGAAGAGGTCATGAAGCGATGCTGGAGTTCGTGGAGGTCCTTAATTTCCACGAAGATGTCATCCACGTATCTATAGTAGATGGCCGGTCGCTGGGCGGCTAGGAGCTCTTCCTCGAAGGTACCCATGAAAAAGTTCTCAAAAAGAACTCCCAGGGGCCCTGCTCATCGCTACGCCGTCTATCTGCTGATACATGTTGCCTCGGGGGCAAAGAAAGGGGGCTTCTTTAGTGCAAAGTTCCAGCAGCGTCTTCAGGGCCTTTTCCGGGATGTCTAGGGTGGGTGTGTCAGGGCAATGGTATACTCGACGTAGTATCATGTCGATGGTCCTGTCTACGGGCACGTTGGTAAACAGGCTTTCTACGTCGAGGGAGGCGATGGTGTGGTCGTTATTCCGGGGGGCGTCTCGTAGAATTTCCAGGAAGTCGTGGGCAGAGTTGAGGTTGAATTGGCAGGGCACGTAGTGGGTAAGGAGGGTGTTCAGGGCCTAGTCGATCTGGTAGGTGGCGGTGGGGATCTGAAAGATGATGGGGCGGAGGGGGTTTTCAGGTTTGTGGATTTTCACTGTACCGTAAGCATAGCCGGGGGTGTATTCTCCGATGAGTTTCTTAAGGTGGACTCTTCCTTGTTTGGCGGTGATGGTGGTGTTGGCGATTCGTTTCATTTTATCGGTCAGGTGTGACGTCTACCAGCGTTGGCAGAATCGCCTCTCGGTAGCCACTAGCGCTCGCCAGGGACATCGAAATGGGCGACAGTTATCAGAGAATGTTGTTCTTTCTTTCCTAGTACTCGTATTGTCACAGACAGTTCAGTGGTGGTCTTTGTTTTTGTCTGTAACAACGGGAAGTGTTTTATATCATTAATAGAATATAAGATGCATTGTGTAAAGTTAAGGAGAAAGAGCGATGTAGGCAGTGTGGTGGTAGTGTGTGCGTGTGTATGTATGTGCTGCCTCCCTCGCTCGGAGGAGTTTTCCCGCTCGCGCGCGGGCTTTCCCACGCCCTTGATTGGCCGGCGTGTCTGGCTGTGTCACGTGACACCTGCTGCCTTCTGACGTCTCGGCCCGTGATTGGCCGACCATCGTCCCTTTGTGGGCTCCTGTGTACATGAGGGTCCCCAGAAGCTGTCCTACTCAGGACAGGCTAGGCGCGCATGCATTTAACATCCCTTTGCTTACTCTCCCCCGATCACCACCTTTAGAACTGTTTCTCTCTCTGAACTTCTTCTTTTCCATCACTTCTCACCTTTATTCAATTACTTATTCCCTTGGGTTCTGCATACGGTTTCCATAGCCGGCCCATTGTATTGCATGCGCCGTCCTCTGAGATATTTGCATGTACTTAGAATAGGTTTTGAGGGTTCTTAGTTAGTATAGGTTATGAACTCTGTGTGTCTCCATTATTGATTTAGTGTTTCTGCTCTTTTATTTAATGCTAGACTGGGATAAGGTAACTGTAGTCGCTGTCTTCGATGTGTGTATGGTTTGCTAATACCTACACGACTTCGACCGGTCCTGTGGTAGCCTGTGTTGTCTTTTCGGTTGCGTCCTTTGCGAGTGCAGCATTGTGTTGACTGAGGGTTTTGGCCTGTACCAGTTCCACACTTTGTTGCCCCTTTGCTTGTCTTTAGAGG
Source organism: Paralithodes platypus (assembly GCA_032716605.1). Classification (NCBI taxonomy): domain Eukaryota; kingdom Metazoa; phylum Arthropoda; class Malacostraca; order Decapoda; family Lithodidae; genus Paralithodes; species Paralithodes platypus. The sequence goes on from CM064578.1 coordinate 54,146,756, forward strand.
GTCGCCAGGATAGAACCAGATACTTGTGATCTGGATCTATCAAGAGAGCACCCTAGTCAATTCACGTAACTTAAAGGATGCAGTCGTAGGGACATCGCTAGGCTTCGAGCCACTCTTGCTCAACCCCAGTTCCTTACCTTGAGTATCCCAGCTAGACATTATTAATTGAATAGACACTTATTAGTATTTAAGATAAGCTCTTTGATATGTGTGCATTTTTATTCACAGCATTTATTAGTCTAGGTTGTTGTTGAGCCACACAACCATAGTAGACTGTTTCGTTGATGAGGAAGTACTTCTTTTAGTGTCGAGCATTACTACTGTTGCGCATTTATAGTATTCTCGTGTCAGTTAACATTATATGTCCTATCTGTTTGTGTATTCGCTTTACACGTGTGGTGTCCTGCCTCCTGCCTTTATATAGTTTAAGATATGAGCATCTTATGAGCCTCAGACTTTCTTCAGAAGTTTCCAGGTCTATGCTGTAGGACTATACTTCACTTTCTTTCAGATAGGAGTGAAGAGTTTATTGTTGTTTAGAGTAACTGTATTGAAGCATCTTTTTATTGTATTAAATCTTGCAGTGATTTAATTAATCTTTCCATAGATTCCTGTTTATGCATTTTAACGTAACTTGCATCTTGTTTGTTATCAGGCTATACCAGTGTGGGTTAACCTGAATTAGAGTACATTTATGCCCAGTTAAGGATACCCCATTATCACAGATTAACTCTGGAGGGTATAGGTGTTTTGCTCGCCGGCATATAAGTTCGAGGGTTTGGATCTAGCGTACCGTTGTTGCATAGTGCCCTATTACTAGTCCAATCATTAAGTGCCCTTGTTTTATTCGTAGCCCCGGTCGTAACAAATGGCGACCTTGTCTAGTATCTTATCTTAGTCGTCACAACAACCTAGTGAACTAAGAAATAATTGCAGGATTTTTGGACATTTGTTTTTTTGAGGAATATTTTGGACATGTTGGGTTTTTTTTGGCAACGTGATATAGCACTTGAGTTGGCTTCAAGCATTTTTTGAGTGAATAGTGCTACATGAGAGTTTAGGTACTTTTTTTTGTATAAACGTTGAGGATTTCCGGTGGACACTATGTCGAACGACGAATCAGTGTACAGTGAGGACACAGTACGGGAAGCAGGCGAGGAGGTGGAGAAGGTGGAGTTGTCTAGCGGCGCTCGGGTGGTGAACAGTGAGGAGGATGCTCGGATATTTTTGGAGGAGCCTGTGTCAGCGGATCGTGTGTCGGGGCTAGACCGGTACGGACTGCAGTGTGTAGCCACGGTCTTAGGGTTTCCCGGTACTAGCGGTTTGTCGAGAGGTGAGCTGGTTACCTGTGTGCTCGGTGAGGTGCGTGGGGCTTCGGGTGGAGCGGGAGCTGGGGCACCTTCTGCCCAGCCCCCATTCCACTCGACTCCTACCATGGCGCCCCCTCGGGCTCCGGAGCCGGGTACATTCCCGCAGGCCGATGCCCGCTGGCGATTGGGTATACCTCTAGGTGATTCACGGGGTGGGTCCCCAATAGTAGCACCCCGTCCTCAGGGTTTGTCTGCCGAGATGTTGTTTCAGCTCGAACTCGCCAAACTTCAGCGGCAGCAAGAAATTGAGCTTGGGATGGCTAAGATTCAGGCTGAGGAGAGATAGGCCAGGTACTGTGCAGACGTAGAGCTTGAGAAGTCTCGGGTGGAGTTGACAGGCCAGCGTCTCGGTTCTGGGAATCGAGGTCTAGATCAGTCTTTATCGCACCTTCTTAAGTTAGTCCCTGCATTTGACGAGTCGGGTGTCACCGAGTTTTTCCTGCGTTTTGAGAAGAAGTGCCGGAGCACCAATGGCCCGAGGTTAAGTGGGCAGCCCTTGTTTCCTCTAGGTTGGTTGGCAAAGGACTCAAGGCATATGATGCGTTACCCTTGGAGTCTTGCATCGATTATGAGGTATTGAAGGAAGCTGTTCTGCGGGCGTACGAGTTACAACCAGAGACATATAGGTTGAAGTTTCGGGGTGTTACGAAGGGTCGTGAGTGCACTTTTCTAGAACATGCCCGGGAACTGTCTGATGCTTTGAGAAATTGGCTGAGGTCAGAGAAGGTGACGACGTTCGAAGAGCTTGAGCAGTTATTCCTTCTAGAGAAATTTTTTAAATGCACAGGCGGCGACCTGACTTTGAACCTCAAAGAGAAACAACCTAAAACTCTACAAAAGGCAGCTGAGTTGGCTGACCTGAGAGTATCGCTGATTCGTGGGAGCGGGTCTGCACAACGGACCGATGCAGTTAACAAGGGGCGCAACACTCCACCCCCCCGAGTCAGTGATGCAACATTTAATAACAAAAGTGAGAGCAATGATACTAATTTTGATCACAAACCAAAAACCGTCCCGTTTAACCTCTGAAGTGCGCATGGGGGGTATGAGACACCTCTGCCTGTGCGCACGTATTTGAGCTGTTTCCATCACTAAAATATTTATTTTACCATAAATAGCATTAATACTTCTCCATATGCGCCTATTATAGGTTGATTATAAAGGTATTAACCTGTTACAACAATAAAACAAGTGGAAACAGCATTTGGATGGTCAAAATCGGCGATACAGGCCGGGGGTTACATAATGTATGGCTGAGGCAACCTCCTTTCCCGTCACTTTTCCCCAAGTCTGGAGAGACACTGTCGATCGATACTCTCTCTCTCTCTCTTGCTAACAGTGATGACAATGCCCTGCTTGCAACTCGCTAATGTTAGCACGAAAATATACCACAGAATAAGGGAATAACAGGGAAAATAGGTGATAACTGAAGGAGGGGAGGAAAATGGGGAAGGAGGGGAGGTAGAGGAGTGATATTTGGCATGGCCCAGGGGCAAAAAAAAAAATAAATAAATAAAAAAAAAAAAAAAAAATCGGTGTTTTAAATTGATTTTTTTTCTCCCTGACTCTTAAGAGTCTTCCCGCAGTCCGCCGGGGGAACTCTTAAGAGTCTTCCCTCAGTTCCCGGGTTAAGAAAGGTCAGGGCCCTTCCCCACCTCAGGGGAAGTCCAAGGGTTAAGTAGAGTGTTTTAGGTGTCATAATAAGGGGCATTTTACACGTTCCTGCCCTAGTAACCAACCTACAGCAGTCATGTCTTTGGCTAGTAACATTGGGGTGTCTCTGAGGTCTTCTGCATTTACCCGGGGTGATATGTCAGATGCGGGGGCACAGCCAGTGAAGGAGTGTCCGGAAGGCTCGAAAACTGTCCGCGATGCTTTTTGCGACCATAGAGGGCGTGGCTGCGTGAGTTGGGCTGGTTGCAAGCATGGGTTGGATTTGTTGTGAGATACAGGTGCATCCCAGACTCTGATGAAAAACTTTACAGGAAAACCTATAAACGCGGCACGGGTAGTTGTGGTGCAGGGTATTAATGCTACACGGTCATACTCATTGGTTCGAGTGTAGCTGGAGGTTGATGGTGTGACACGAGAGATTGATGTTGGAATCGTAGAGAAACTGCCAGTAGAGGGCGTCGACCTTCTTCTCGGCAACTACTTTGCGGTGCCTACTTCTGAGGTTCCACCCTTAGTCGCTACCGAGAGGGCGGCCGACGTGAGTAGGGAGGGGCAGGAGTTGGTCGAGAGGTGTCAATTACAGCATAGGGCGTGTGTTGTCACCCGATCTCGTGCATCTAAGGTGTCACAGCCTATTCCTCAGTCTCTAGACCAGCGGAGGAACGGTCGGAAGGAGAAAGCTAAAGTTGGGAAAAGTTTTGTGAGTTTTGATCCAGCGGCTCTTCTTGGCGACTCAGTATTAGCACCAACGTTTAGGTCCAGAGTGGCCCCAGAACCTGTCACACTTGGTGAGGAGGTAGGGCGTGAGAAAACTCCGAGGCAGCAAGTTGAACTCGAGGACGGTGAAACATGTCATGTGAACCTGTCAGAGTTTGTGAGGCAACCACTTGAGCAGCCTACTGTCCCTGTGTTGGTCTGCAGTGGCCAAGGTGGAGAAGGAGAGCGGGGCACAGGTGGAGGAGAGTTGGGATTGTCATGTCTCGGCGGAGCAGTGGGCGGGGGACACGAGCCAGGTGGGTGTGGAAGCGCTAGAGCACCTGCCTGAGCAGCAGTGTGCAGCGTTCCAGCACCCGGTTCATACCCCACTGTTTGTGCCGAACACCCAGGCCTCACAACTCTTGCGGTTCACGAGGTTCCGCTGACAGGTCACTTGAGTGTCAGTAGACCGTTGGCCTCGTTTCAGTGGTTCAAGGTGGGCGACGAGGCTTTGGCATGGTTGTCAGATCAGGATCGACCCAAGGATGCTAAGGGTAGTGGTCAGAACCAGGACATTGTGCAGATTGGTGAGGTTGGTTGTGGAGTGGATGTGCCCGGTCGTCGCATAGCCTCCCAATGCTGCTCTAGTATTATGCAACAGCCCTACCATAGACCAACTGTATCTGGCCATGTCGCTGAAGGTGGTGATGCTGCGCAGGCAGATGTAGTTGCAAGGAATGCGGGGGTGCGCATGTACGGTATCGGCGGGGGAGCATTAGCAATTATGAACTGTGGGAGTGACTGCACAGGTGGTACAGATTGTCACTCTCGTGACCTGGCTGTTCTAGGGACAAAGGTGGAAGAGGAGGGAGGCTATAGTGTAGAAACTGTGGTCTCGGCTGGGTTGTGGGAGTGCAATGAGCATGTTGTTCTTCGAGATAAGTTGCAACCTCTTGTTCCTGAGTGTCAAGAGAAGTTGTTCACTAGGCTGTGGCAGTACATCCGCATGTTTGTTCATTCTCCAGGCCTGATGTATGGGGTAGAATCCGACATGGAGGCTGGAGACAGTGCAAGGTTCAAAGTGGCTCCCTACCGTATAAATCCTGCTCGACAGCCTGTTGTGAAAGCAGAGCTGGACTACATGTTGACGAAGGGTCTGAGCGATAAGGAATGTCGTGAGTGGTCGTTGCCTGTAACTTTGCAACCTGTGTTAAGTGGCAAGATCAGTGTGTGTGTTGATTGCAAGAGTGTGTGTGCATTATCCCTGACAGACGCCTATACCTTATCCAGAGTTGACGATCCCATAGACCGCATCGGGGCTGCATCGCTTATCACGAAGGTAAAACTAGTGAAAGGTTATTGGCAGATCCTGTTGCCGGAAAGAGCGAAGAGAAGTGCCAGTCTTGTGATGAACTTGGCAGTTTATCAGTGCCAGGTGTTGTTTTGCTGCCGGAACACAAGTTGGATGTGTGGCATGTTAAGGGCGCTGATAATGTTGTGGCTGATTGTTTGTCACGGGAGGGTACGCTTCAAGGAGCACCCTCGCCGTTCAGTCAGTGTGTGTTTGAGAGTTGAGAAAAAATCAGGCTTGCCCCTGTAGAGCAGCCGTCAAAAACAACATTAAAATTAAATAAACAAAATCACATGAAAACTCTTTCTTTTTTATAGTTAATTGTAAGTTGCCAATGTTATAGCTAAACTCCTAAGTTGAACCTGTCTTTCACTTAGTTGGCTGGGCTCTGTGAAGCTCGCTCAGGGAGCATAGTAGGCTATATTATTCTATTGTGTTTGGGAGGGGTTATAAGATTTTCTTTATGCTAATATGTTGTTTCATTTAAGATTGAGCTTTGCATTTCATTTCTGGTGAAGTGGCTAGGTGTGGCGGGTCTTGTCGGCATTCTGCCTTGTCAGATATGGTGCTCGCCTAATGTTGAGCGTCCCATATCTTGGGCGGGGTGTGACGTCTACCAGCGTTGGCAGAATCGCCTCTCGGTAGCCACTAGCGCTCGCCAGGGACATCGAAATGGGCTACAGTTATCAGAGAATGTTGTTCTTTCTTTCCTAGTACTTGTATTCTCACAGACAGTCCAGTAGTGGTCTTTGTTTTCGTTTGTGACAAAGGGAAGTGTTTTATATAATTAATAGGATATAAGATGCATTGTGTAAAGTTAAGGAGAAAGAGCGATGTAGGCAGTGTGGTGGTAGTGTGTGCGTGTGTATGTATGTGCTGCCTCCCTCGCTCGGAGGAGTTTTCCCGCTTGCGCTCGGGCTTTCCCACGCCCTTGATTGGCCGGCGTGTCTGGCTGTGTCCTGTGACACCTGCTGCCTTGTGACGTCTCGGCCCGTGATTGGCCGACCATCGTGCCTTTGTGGGCTCCTGTGTACATGAGGGTCCCCAGGAGCTGTCCTCCTCAGGACTGGCTAGGCGCGCATTTATCTAACATCCCTTTGCTTACTCTACCCGATCACCACCTTTAGAACTGTTTCTCTCTCTGAACTTTTTCTTTTCCATTACTTCTCACCTTTATTCAATTACTTATCCCCTTGGGTTCTGCATACGGTTTCCATAGCCGGCCCATTGTATTGCATGCGCCATCCTCTGAGATATTTACATGTACTTAGAATAGGTTTTGAGGGTTCTTAGTTAGTATAGGTTATGAACTCTGTGTGTCTCCATTATTGATTTAGTGTTTCTGCTCTTTAATTTAATGCTAGACTGGGATAAGGTAACTGTAGTCGCTGTCTTCGATGTGTGTATGGTTTGCTTATACCTACACGACTTCGACCGGTCCTTTGGTAGCCTGTGTTGTCTTTTCGGTTGCGTCCTTTGCGAGTGCAGCATTGTGTTGACTGAGGGTTTTGGCCTGCACCAGTTCCACACTTTGTTGCCTCTTTGCTTGTCTTTAGAGGGTCGCCAGGATAGGACCAGATACTTGTGATCTGGATCTATCAAGAGAGCACCCTATTAGCACATTATTAATTGAATAGACACTTATTAGTATTTAATATAAGCTCTTTGATATGTGTGCATTATTATTCACAGCATTTATTAGTCTAGGTTGTTGTTGAACCACACAACCATAGTAGACTGTTTCGTTGATGAGGAAGTACTTCTTTTAGTGTCGAGCATTACTACCGTTGCGCATTTAGAGTATTCTCGTCTCAGTTAACATTATAATATAATGTTATGTCCTATCTTTTTGTGTATTCGCTTTACACGTGTGGTGTCCTGCCTCCTGCCTTTATATAGTTTAAGATACGAGCATCTTATGAGCATCAGACTTTCTTCAGAAGTTTCCAGGTCTATGCTGTAGGACTATACTTCACTTTCTTTCAGATAGGAGTGAAGAGTTTATTGTTGTTTAGAGTAACTGTATTGAAGCATCTTTTTATTATATTAAATCTTGCAGTGATTTAATTGATCTTTCCATAGATTCCTGTTTATGCATTTTAACGTAACTTGCATCTTGTTTGTTATCAGGCTATACCAGTGTGGGTTAGCCTGAAGTAGAGTACATTTATGCCCAGTTAAGGATACCCCGTTATCGCAGATTAACTCTGGAGGGTATAGGTGTTTTGTTCGCCGGCATATAAGTTCGAAGGTTTGGATCTAGCGTACCGTTGTTGCATAGTGCCCTATTACTAGTCCAATCATTAAGTGCCCTTGTTTTATTCGTAGCCCCGGTCGTAACACAGGTTGCGGGTGATCTTTTTAAATTTGTTATGGTCGCTTAGGATGACGTCCATTTTCCTAAGGTACTCCTCCTTGTCAAAGGATTACAAGGCAGGAAGCTTTTTCGGCACGACGGATGATGATGTTGGGGTTCTCTCTGAGTTTTTTTTTTTTTTTTTTTTTTTTTTTTTTTTTTTTTTTTTTTTTAAGAGACAATGAACGGAGGAAGGAAAAACACAGATAAAACAAAAAGGTCCATGTGCCTAAAGGCATCCTCCATTCATAAAATGTTTGTAACAACTGGATTTAAACATTTGTAGATTGTAAGTTTGTGGAAAGCAATTCGAGGGAAGTGAATTCCAAAGAGTAGTAGCTCTGGGGATAAATGAATTCTGATATGCAGAAGTTCTGCATTGTGGAGGAGAAAGTGTAAATTCATGGGCGCTCTCAGCTGCCCTAGTTCTACGGGGAAAGATGCGGAGAGGCGGCACAATTGAAGCAAGTTCCTCGGAACAATTACTGTGAACATATCTGTAGAATAATGCAAGGGATGCAACGTTTCTTCGTATGGATAATGTAGGAAGGTCCTGTGTGATTGCAGGGTTATTGATTAATCTAATAGCTTTATTTTGAATTTTGTCCAACTGCCTCAATGCAACCACTCCCCTTCCACCCCACAGAGGTGAACAGTAATCCATCTGAGAACGCACATGACTTTTATATATTACGGCCAACTGCTCGTCACTGAAGAATTCTCGAACTCTGTACAGGAGTCCCAGTTTTTTAGAGGCATTCTTAGCAATGCTTCTAACATAATGTGTCCAGCTCAAGTTAGTAGTTAATGTTACACCGAGAATGTCAATACTAGGGGAAGTGGGAATATTTACATCATTAAAAAATATAAGGGAGTCAGTGAGATTCTGTCGGTTAGAAAATTGAATGTACTTGGTTTTCTGTGCATTAAAGGAAACTAGATTCTTTTGTCCCCATCCATTAATTCTAGAAAGGTCCTGGTTCAGAGAAATTGCAGTGTTTATTTTTGAATTTGTAAGATCGGGTTGGGTGAAAGAATTGGTAAATGTGAAGGAACTGTGGAGTGTTGAGTCATCTGCGTAGGAATGTATTGGATTATGAGTGGTAGATATGAGATCATTGATATGAATGAGGAACAAAATTGGGGCCAAAACTGATCCCTGGGGAACACCAGCATTTATTGAGTGAAATTGAGAATAAAGACCATCTACCATTACACATATTTTTCTGTTATGAAGATAAGAAGAAATTAGTGGAACTAATGATGCAAGGCCGTAGTGTGACATCTTCGACAATAAGGATTGATGCCAGACTCTATCAAATGCCTTTGATATATCCAGTGCTATTGTATGTGTTTCACCACGTTGGTCTGTAGCTTGGTTGATTTGATGCGTAAGAAGGCAAAGCATGTCTGCAGTTGATCGACATCGTCTAAAACCATATTGCCTATCACTGATTAATTTATTATTCTCAAGATGCTTAATTATGTGATTATTTAATATAATTTCAAAGACTTTACCAAGAGTGGAAGTTATAGCTATTGGTCTGTAGTTTGATGGATCTGAAGAGGCACCTTTTTTAGGAACTGGATGGATGTTTGCTTCTTTCCAGGGTACTGGGAAACATGAGGTATGAGTACACAGACGGAAATTTTTTGCCAATACAGGAGCGAGCACCAAGGAGCAATTCTTAAGTACTATTGGAGGAATTTCATCTGGACCAGGAGCCTTATCTACTGAGAGATTCTGCAAAATAGTTTTGACATGTCTGGTGTGGATCTTAAGTGAGGGAATTTCAGGCGAATTAAAATTAAGTACAGGGACATCTTGATTTATTTCATCTAAGGTTGAGTTGGTGGAGAAAATATCCGCAAGAAGGTTAGCTTTACCTCGTGGGTCACTTACAAGATTGCCAGTCGGAGATTTTAATGGTGGAATGGATGAAGCAGTAGTGAAGTTGGATTTAAATGAGTTAAGAGTAGACCAAAATATTTTGTTATCATTTGGATTATTTAGAAGTTTATTTGCCTGCTTGTGGAGAAAGTTTGATTTAGTTAGGTTTAATACAGTTTTGGCATGATTTCTGATGTTTCTAAAGTAATTAAAGGCTTCATGTGTTTTTGATCATGTGTATGCATTGTAGGCTATTGCTTTTTGTTCAGTTACTCTAGCACAATTATGGTCAAACCATTTAGGTGAATTAGATCTTTTACTGTACTTTTGATGAGGAATAAAAGTTTCCATTCCAATTTTTACAAAATCTTGTATGTGGCTCAAGGTGGAGTGTGCATCACTAGAAAAGAAAGAGGTCCAGGGAATATCAATAAAGAAACCTTGAAGACCCTCCCAGTCTGCCCTATTATAATGCCATTTAGTCACCAAAACAGGTTCAGAGTGGGAAGGTGTGTTAGGTGATAGACAGGTGGCCTGTATCAGACAGTGATCAGAAGATCCAAGCGGGGACCTCACTGTAACATCATAATTTTCTGAATTGGTTGTTAAAAATAAGTCCAGTAGGTGGGAATTAGGATTAGGATTATCTGGTACACGGGTGGGTTGGTTGACTAGTTGAGTGAGATTAAATGAGTCTGCAAATAGCTCACATTCAAGACCAGCATCATCAGTCCTGGCTGAATGAGTGAGCCATTCAACATTATGGACATTAAAATCACCCAACACAGTGATTTCAGAAGAAGCATTTAAGTTGAGGACACTGAGTTGTGAGGACAGAGAATCAAAAAGACTTTGCTCTGGAGGAGTATTTGGGGAACGGTAGATGCAACATATGTATTTAAATTTACCAGCCGAAATTAATTTGTATATATAATAATCAAAAGAGGGACAATTGAAACCAGTAACCTCCTCCAGGGCAATTTCAGATTTTGCGAAGCAACATACACCTCCTTTAGGTCTGAAATTTTGGAGCAGTTGATAACCTGGAAAATTAAATCTAGACGTGTCAGATGTGGATGTTACTTGAGTCTCTGTCAAAAAAAGGAGAGTAGGGGATTCTGCTTGAAGAAATTGGTGTACAGAATTGATGTTAGAGTGAAGTCCCCTTATATTACTAAAAAAAAAGCTGCACCGACGAGCAGCTTTGGGACGTTGCAATGCTCTTGACACAGTCGCATGATGACGACCGGGAGGGCCCTGTGTCAACGACCCAACCCTGCCGGGGGTGGATATCCGAGGGACCACCAGGTTTGCTCTTAACAATTGCACTGCCATATTTATTTGGTAAAGGTGTATGGTGTTACATGTATGATATGTAGTGGGAAGAGTAGTGTTTTATGGATAGAGGATAGCGATGTAGGGCAATTTCGTGAAGTTGGATGTGTATGTTGTATAAAGAGGGTTTTCCTGATACCCCTGATATGTGAGGCAGAAAGATATGTATCCAGCTACCAGGGCCTGGGAGAGAAAATGGAATTCAGGCGATTCCCTGAGTCTCCCGAAACCTTGGCGGTAGTACTTCCCTGGGCGGGGCTGCCTACCCCTACTACCTACAAAAGGTAGTACCTGTTTAGCGGCGAGGAAGTGTTGTTTGTTGAGTATTTTGCGGTGATGTGTTCCTCTCGTTTTGGTAGCTTCAGCTAGAAGGGTGGGTTGTAGGGTGGGGGTGGTGGTGACCCTGCCTTCCTTCTTCAGTCGTAGGATGTCGTCCAAGAGGATTTCCGTTTCTAGGCGTTTCCGGTGGGGGCCAGGTTTGGAGGTGTAGTGGCAGTTGAGGCCCTTGTTGAGTAGGTCTTCTTGGTCCGGTGTCAGAATGGTGTTTGTGAGGTTTATAATGATCCTTTGGTCGGTTTGAGAAGTTTTATGTTTCCGACGTAGAGGTGAGAAAGCTTTTTGAAGGCCGTGTTTTCAGTTTTGCGTCTATGTTGTTCGAGGAGTTGTTCAAGGGCTGTGTTGATTTCTGCTTTGATGTGGTTAGGAAGGGCTTAATTTTCCCATGTCCGTAGAAGAGCATCGCGTTCTTTTTGTAGGTTGTAGGCAAGCTCTCGTTTTTCAATTATTTCGTATTTCACCAGTTCTTCACGAAACAGGTGGGTGCTGGTACGACGTCTGGCATTCTTGTAATGTAGTTTTATGTTAGTAAACCTGGCCCCCACCGGAAACGCCTAGAAACGGAAATCCTCTTGGATGACATCCTACGACTGAAGAAGGAAGGCAAGGTCACCACCACCCCCGCCCTACAACACACCCTTCTAGCTGAAGCTGCCAAAACGAGAGGAACACACCACAGCAAAATACTCAACAAACAACACTTCCTAGCCGCTAAACAACTCAGAGAGAACCCCAACATCATCATCCGTCGTGCCGACAAAGCTTCCTGCCTTGTAATCCTAGACAAGGAGGAGTACCTTAGGAAAATGGACGTCATCCTAAGCGACCATAACAAATTTAAAAAGATCACCCACAACCTGACTGATGAAATCAAAAGAATCGCCAACATCACCATCACCGCCATCAACGCCAAACAAGGAAGAGTCCACCTTAAGAAACTCATCGGAGAATACACCCCCGGCTATGCTTACGGTACAGTCAAAACCCACAAACCTGAAAACCCCCTACGCCCCATCATCTCTCAGATCCCCACCGCCACCTACCAGATCGCCAAGGCCCTGAACAACCTCCTCACCCCCACGTACCCTGCCAATTCAACCTCAACTCCGCCCCCGACTTCCTGGAAATTCTACGAGACGCACCCCGGAATAACGACCACACCATCGCCTCCCTCGACGTAGAAAGCCTGTTTACCAACGTGCCCGTAGACAGGATCATCGACATGATACTACGTCGAGTACACCATTGCCCTGACACACCCACCCTAGACATCCCGGAGAAGGCCCTGAAGACGCTGCTGGAACTTTGCACTAAGGAAGCCCCCTTTCTTTGCCCCCGAGGCAACATGTATCAGCAGATAGACGGCGTAGCGATGGGCAGCCCCCTGGGAGTTCTTTTCGCGAACTTTTTCATGGGTACCATCGAGGAAGAGCTCCTAGCCGCCCAGCGACCGGCCATCTACTGTAGATACGTGGATGACATCTTCGTGCAAATTAAGGACCTCCACGAACTCCAAGAACTCCAGCATCGCTTCATGACCTCCTCCGGACTCAACTTCACCTTTGAAAAATCCACTAATGGATATCTCCCCTTCCTCGACACCCTCGTCACCCTGAACACAAATGGGTTCAAAAACACAGTTTACACTAAACCTACAAACACATGACAATGCCTCAATGATGACAGCGAATGCCCCCGTCGTTATCTCCTATCCTCCTTCTCCGCCTACGTCAGGAGAGCCCTCACAAACTGCTCTACTTGGGCCGACACCCACCAGGAACTGGACAGATTATCACAAGTCCTAGTAAATAATTGATATTCCTACTCTGACGTCTCCAGCACCATCAACCACCACCTTGAAAAATGGTACACCCAAAAGCCCCCCAACATTGATCCCCCTAATGAAATCAAAATATTCTACTGTAATTACATGTCTTCCGACCACAAAACTGATGAGGCTGTCATAAAAGAACTAGTAGCTAAACATGTCCTCCCTACCAACCCGGAAAACAAAATCAAATTAATCATATATTACAATACCCCTAAGACCTCCAACCTTGTTCTCCGCTACATACCTGCTCCTACCAAACCAACAAGCCAGATGACTGATGATCACGTAATATACCAATTTACCTGTAATTTTGAGGACTGTGGACCTCAATCATACATTGGTATGACGCGGACTCGTCTATTCCGACGGCTAACCCTTCACCTTCAGGCAGGAGCCATAAAAGATCACTACCTGACCCCCCCCCCCCTCACACGTAACGATTTAAATAAACTCACCACCATAATAGATAAAGAAAGTGACCCCAGACGACTCCCAATACTAGAAGCCCTATACATACAAGCCCTGAATCCCAGTATTAATAATAAAACTCTAGACCTCCAGATACTCCCCTCTGCGAAGAGACACAATCCAGACGTACTGCCCTTGGAGAGACGCCCCTCAGCACCGCCCCTCGAATCCGCGCATCTCACGTCGCGCCACCCAGCTCAAAACCAACCAGCAATGACATCTGCCCCCCCCCTTCTCTCCAGCCCCCTACACCCCCAGCCACGATTGACTCCAGTGCGCAACTCCTGATGTCATCACCTACCGGCCAATCACAGACCAGGAGAAGTGCCCGCTTAGCTAAAATACCTTCCACCAATGACAGGTGCTAGCCTGCTTTTTCTTCGCCACCTCACCCCTATATAAGTTCATATTATTCACTACACCATTCACTACATGAAAATGCTAATTGAATTAGCGAAACGTCGTATCCACTGTTCACCATGTACTTGTATCCTGTATCCATTCATCATGAACTTCGCCAATCTACTATACCTCCTTACTGCCCATCAACGCAAAACTGTCAGAGCCCTAGAAAATCTGAACAATAAAATCTCTAATGCCGAAATTGCTGTTTCTTTTAACCTCGTATGCATCAAAGAAAAAACAAAAAAAAACAAAAAAAAAATATATATATACCGGTATATATATATATATATATATATATATATATATATTTATATATATATACAGTATATATATATATATATATTTTGTTTATTCTCTATGTGACTGAGGGAGGCAAAAGGCATAACTGCCTGCAACGAGTGCTTCCCCCAGATTTCTAAGAGTGACAGGGCGAAGAATCATGGGACGTTCGAGCTAAAATGCCTGGATACACGGATTTTGAAAACAATTTCAGTCATAGGAAGAGGGAAACGCTGATTCTGGGAGAGTTTCAGAGCTCAGCAGTTGGAATAGAAGAAAGTCTGGGAATAGCGTTTCACTCTTGGGTTGGAGAGTTGCACAGAGTAGGGGTGGGATTGTGTTGCAAGGCGTGTAATACGTACCCTACGTAGAGGAGGTGGTATACACTGGGAAAGCTCTGAGGAACACTGATTATTGTAGTAGCGATAGAATAGTGATAGAGATGCAACATTGCGGCGAAGAGAGAGAGTTGGTGAGTGGACGGGAGTTAATGATACAAAAAGTTTTTTTTTCTACTTCATCTAGGAGTGCGGTGTGAGAGGATCCTCCCCACACATGTGAACAATACTCGATACAAGGACGCACCTGTGCCCCTTTACAGATCATGAAGCTGCGCGGAGGTAAAGAACCCCTTGAGGCGGTTGAGCACACCCAGCTTCTGGGAGGCTGCCTTAGCGAGACTAGTAATATGGTCTTTCCAAGTGAGAGCAGAAGAAAAAGAGACACCGAGAACATTGAGGGAAGATGAAGGGTTGATTTTTGTATTGTATTACTACCCTGACAGGTAGTAAGATGGATAAATTGAGGTTTGGAAGCATTAAATGCAACAAGGTTTTCTCTACCCCAATTGGAAATATTAGCTAGATCCGAAGATAAGCATTTTATGGCTTCACGTTTACTTTTGAGGGACAGCTGGCTGGGGCGTTTTGGAAAACTAATTGAGTGGTGTAAAGTAGAGTCGTCTGCATATGAATGGATGGGACTTGATGTACAGTTGAGAAGATCATTTATGAAAATTAGAAAGAGAATAGGAGGTAGGACAGAACCCTGAGGAACACCGGGGTTGATAGGATGAGGAAATGAGCGATGGCCGTCCACAACCGCAGCTATGGAACGGCCGGAAAGGAAATTAGAGGCAAAGGCACAGATGGAGGGACAGAAACCGAAGGAGGGCAGTTTGGAAATTAAAGATTTGTGCCAGACTCTATCGAAGGCCTTCGATATGTCTAGTGCAACAGAAAAAGTCTCACCAAAGTCCCAAAACTTGGATGACCAAGAGTTAGTAAGATATGAAAGAAGATCACCAGTAGAGCGACCCTTAAGGAAGCCATACAGGCGATCTAAGAGCAGATTATGAGAAGAGAAATGCTTAAGAAATTTGGAAGCAAGAATAGTTTCAAAAACTTTAGAGATACAAGAGATGAGAGCAATTGGACGATAATTGGAGGGTTGAGAGCGGTCAGCCTTCTTTGGGACAGGTTGAATGAGAGCACACTTCCAGCAAGACGTTAGAGGAGAGACAGACGAAAGAGTTTGCCTAGGCAAGGGGTCAGCACGGAAGCACAGTTTTCAAGTACAACAGGAGGAACACCGTCCGGACCGTACGTCTTCTTAGTATTAAGCCCAGAGAGGGTAGAAAGTACATCTTTAGAAGAGATTAGGATATTAGGCATAAGTAGGAGAGAGGGGGTGGGGAGGGAGGAATAGCACCGGAATCATCCAAGGTAGAGTTTCTGGCAAAAGTTTGAGCAAAGAGTTCAGCTTTGTCAGAGGAAGAAGTGATGGTTGTGCCATCAGAGTGGAAAAGGGGAGGGAAAGACGAGGAAGAAAAGTTGTTTGAGAGGTTTTTGGCTAGATGCCAGAAAGCTTGGGACGAGCTAGAGTTGGATAGTTCAGTGCATTTATTATTGATGAAAGAGTGCTTGGCATGTCGAAGAACAAATTTGGCTTGATTCCGGGCAGAAACATAGGAAGAATGACATTTTTGAGTCTTAACACCTTAAGAGCGGGTGGTGGAGTATATTTCACTGTGCCGCTTAGCGTTTTTTTTTTTACCATAAATGGGGTTGTTTCCGTTCTCTTTTTCATGCATAAACAAAACCCAGAGCATAATACAAGTATGTATCCCTGAAAGGGCGTAAATTGAGATTTCCAATGCCACCCGAACCATCCTTCTACGATCACTGGTTGTCATGCAACGATCGTGCAACCGAAGGGCAAAATCGGTAAAATACGGTAATTTTTTTATATAATTACGTATGTAGCGAGGGAGTGAGGGTGGATGTAAGTGGAGTACATCTCAGTTGGTCCACGGCGGCCGTGGCGAGCGGTCATGAGGTAACCCATGCTCTTCCTGTCACTCGTCTCTCTCTCAGAGCCAATATTGCGCCAAAATTGCACTCGGACTTAAGTCGGGCCCCGCCACATAGTCCCAATTTTTCTATACGGACTTAAGTCGGGCCCCGATAAACAAGGGTTACGGCGTCAGTACCATTTGAATGCTTCCTCCTTGTTGTGGACAGCAGTAGAACAAGCGTGAGTAAATCTAGATTTTTTTGAATTAGACTGAGAGAAAGAAAATGGAATGTACGCATCCATGCCCGAGAGGATTACCTCGGTAATGCGTTCAGCACTCTCCGAGGGTCCTCGGCCACGGAAGCAGAAGTCATTCCATGGGAAATCAAAGAAGAAGTATATAATATTATATATATATTATAATACTTAACCCGCTGAGTACCAGCTAAATATTTATAAATGTACCACCCAGGACCGGCTGATTCTGATTTTTTTTTTCCCAGAAACAATAGCGAATGGGTTAGGAATGAAGGAAAAACCACGAAAAACCGATCAAAATGCTCAAAAAAGGGTCTTACGGAGCCCCCGAAAACGGATTTTACAAGAGTAAAAAATTGAAGACAATTTCCCCCCAAAAACATATTTTTGCGCGCTCACGCGCACGCGGTTGGACTTTGAGAGTTTTCAACCATTGGCGTGGGATACTTACACAGTTCCCATACAAATCTGAGCCCTCTAGGTGACATAGGACCGGAGTAATTGGGACCGGAGTGACACTGACGAAGACGTCTGCGTCGCTGGGGTTTAGCGTTACATACATTGCCGACGCACTGTTTGCGTCGCTGGGGCTCAGTGGCTTAAGGTTAAAGGTCAAGGTCAAAGAACAACAGAAGAATGTTAATAATTTTCTTTAAACTCTTCCTAGACTGTTTAACCCTTTGTGTACCGATGACTTATTTGTTATTGTATTCTAACTATAATTAGACGATCTTTTGGAGCTTATGAAGGATCTGTGGTAGTAAAAAGGGTTAAAATAGTTGAAAGCCTGCTAATCTTATGGAGACCCTTCATAAACTAAATAAAATCGTCTTAATATCCAGTATGAAATTTAACCGACTGTAGTGAACGGGTTACGTATCGTCATCAAATTTTGCAGGCAAATTCGGTTGGTCAATGCAACAAATTGTCCAATGTTTGTGTTTTGTTATTCAAAAGTCAAGGTGAATGGTGAAAGTCACAGATTATGGTCACTATTTCTTTCTTATATATATTTTAAATTTGAATTATATCTTATTCAAAATGCTACAAAATAGTGTTTCGCTGACCTTATTATAGATAAATATTCAAATGGTTAAGATTCCATGTGATCATAAATGTAATTATATATACTGTATATATTATATACTCCCAGGCGGACATGTACCACCAATATTCAGGACAAGTGTCCATGCTTTAATCCACTGCACACAAGTATCCTCTATCATACCGTGGTATAGTGGATTTAACTTAAAGATTCAATACTACTTGCAGAATTATAGGTCGCAGAGTTACGAATGCATTTTTTTTTTTTTTTTTTTTTGGTAATGCGAAAACTGCACACCTACTTTATTATTAGTGTTCCTCTGAGTGGACTTCAGTCACTTCTGAAGCTCCACAGGGATCTTCTCTTGGCCCACTGCTGTTTATCGTATATGACAACGACATTGGAATGTTGAATGTGATATCCAAGTTTGCTGTGGCGCATAGGGTGCAAGTTGATGGATTAGAGAAACACAGTTGTATTATGATAAAATAGTACTGTATGCAGTAAAAATATACGGACAGCACTGAGCGAGGAAATTGAAGGGGGGAAAACTCCAGGGATTATACAACACTTGATAGATTAAAACTGCAATCATAATATATATATATATTTTTTGTTTTGTTATGTGAATGAGGGAGGCAAAAGGCAGAGCTGCCTGCAAGAAGTGTCTCCCCCAAAGTAGAAAGAGCGACATAGTCAAATTAAGGGCGGTTGGTGGTCATCTACATTTATTTATTTATTTTATTTGTATTTATTGTTTGTAATTGAAAAGAAGTGTGGTGTGCTTATTTAGTGTAGTGAAATGAATAGGAAGAGGAGGTGTTTGTGAGAACTACAGTAGCTGGATTACTCTCTATGTAGGTGAGACACACAGAAACAGCAAGGGAAGCTAGACAAATTAAACTGGGGATCCAGCAACTCCTTACCACATGCCTATGGGCCCTCCCCTGGGTATTGCCCTGCTCGATTGGTGTCTACAATCTCCCCAGTGGAATTATATATCAGAATTACGTAAGTTGTCATCACAAAGGAAAACATGACTATAGTATTCTTTCGAATTGATAAACCCTTTGATATCAGACTGAACCTCTTCCATTTTGTCTTCCAGCATTGTATGTGTGGTGAACTCATAACAGGTATAAACATTTACTTTTTTGTAATTCGCAAATCCAATCTCATTAAATATTATAGAGATGTAATCGGATTGAGCTGGTACTCTACATGCTACCAATGAGAAAAAACGTTTCAACTGATCCTTATAGATCAATAATCCAATCGATGGAATAAGCTATAGCTTGATCCATTGGACTGTTTCTAAAGTCTATATGCTGGAGACCAAAATTGAATAAAAACATACAATTACAAGAAGCCGTATCAGAGAAATCTTGAGTGTGAGGATAATCATCTTGTTTCTATATTGCAACTGCCTGTTAATGTTTCACAATAATTTACCGGTTTTATTTTGTACTTCAATGCATAGGATGGAAGTGTCCATCTATCTATCTATCTATCTATTGCCGGACACCTTACTCCCCTTACGAGAGTGGCCATACACCGAATGCCCCCAAGCGGACCTATTCCCTGTGAGAGGGACATCCCGAGCCAGTTTAGTAAAGGACTTACAGGATTGACTACTAAATTTAGGATCCGTCCGACTCCGAGGCCCTCTGTGTATCTTGTTAGCACTATTTTTCTACAGTGGTGTTCAGCTAATCCATCCACTAACCTGCCTTACCCTTAGGTAAGCAGTACGGATTTGTATCAGGTTTACTCCCCTAGACAGGTGTTACGACCGGCACTACGAAATAAACAAGGGCACTTAATATTGGACTAGATGATAGGCTATATCTGCAACAACGGTAAGCTAATTCCAAACCCTCGAACTATTACGCCGGTGAACAAAACACTTAAAACCCTCCAGAGTTAATCTACTGGATAACGGGGTATCAATTAACTGGGTTTTAGTGCACTTCTACAAAGGCTTTCCGGTGACGGCAAAACCTACTCACAACAGGAGTACTTTACGTTAATAAAATGCTCTTAAGTAATAACAATGCTTAAATAAACTAGAACAAGATTTAATAAAGGAGTATATGCTTACTTTAACTTTAGTGTGAGTCTGAACTCAACACTAAACTCTTCAATGCTCTATGAAAACACTGGAAGTCTAGTCCTACAGCAAACAGATATGGAATCTTCTGAAAACGTCTGATGCTCTAAGATGCTCGTCGAATATAGAACAGAAATAATGCAGGGGCAGGACACCGAAGCGTGTATCTTAAATACACCAACAAGTAGGATACATATATATAAAACAAGGGAGTGCAACAACTCTGTGACAGCACTAATAATAGCCACTCAAAACAGTACTTCCTTAGCCAAAGTAACAGCCATACTGGGTTGTGCACCATGCATCAACCTAGGCTAAAATAATACGTGAATAATTCCTAAAGCATACGCAGTTAAAGTTAATAAACACAATGCTGTCTGTATTACTAATAAAGTCTAGCAGCGGCATAAAAGGTACCAGGAGGCTAGGCAGAGCGCAAGCATGCTCGTAGCCTACTGTCTACCCTTGAACAGATTTCCCTTATGTTACGTTAAGTGACTAGGAGGCTCTCTTGGTAAGTCCAGATCTCAAGTATCTGGTCTTACCCTGGGGCTCCACAAAGGTCAACAAAATGAGGTAGCAAGCATACAAATAAGAGTAGGCAAAAGCCCTTCGTTTGTATACTGCTACACTCGCAAAGGAAAAATATGCACAAGGGTTACAGGCTACCTAGCTCCGTCGAAGTCGTACAGGCTCTGACTTGCCATATACATAACTCAGACAACGACCAAAGATACCCTCCACTGTCTAGCATTAAATAGTAACAAAGAACAACTCAATAATTAGAAGCACCCAATGATAATATGACTCCATGTGACTATGACTAATAATCCCTAAAGCTAGTGCAAAACATATATGTGAGAACTGGTGCTGGTAATACGACTGGCCGACTATGGAAGTCGTATGCAGAACCAGAAGGGATAAGTAATTGAATAAAGATAAGAAGTATTGGAAAAGAAGAAGTTCAGAGAGAGAAACAGTAGTACAGGGGGTTAGATTGGGGACAGATTGCAAGGGACGTCTAGGACCAAGCACACCATGCCAAGCTCTAAGGAGACACGCGGGTAGGAGCCCCCCAGCACCAAACTGAGACAGCGGCACCCAATTACAGACCACTACGTCATGAAGAGCAGGCATCATATGACGCGCCGGGACCGCCGGGCAATCACGAACGTGGGAAACTCCGCCCGAGCGAGGAAGGCACACGTACAAACACACGCACATAATACCACCTCGCTGCCTCCTTCGTTCTCTCTCTCCTTGCAATTCACACTACATATCTTATACTCTATCACTGATATAAAATACTTCCAAGTGTCACAGACAAGAATAAAGACCACCACTGATCTGTCTGTGACAACATGAATACTAAGAAAGCAAGAACATCGTTCTACGATTATTATAGCCCATTTCACTCCCCTGGCGAGCGCGTGCGAGTACGAGTACATTCTGGCAAGCTGGTCAGCGTAACACAGGTTGCCAACCAAGGCTGACGAGTCCCATCCACCCGGATTTGTATAAGGTTGTCTCCCCTAGATGAGTTGCCGACCAAGGCTAACAAGTCCCATCCACCCAAGTGTGTCCATGCCTTGGCTAATTTATACTTTATAATCACTGTTCAAGTCAGTCACTTCCCGAGTCTTTTGTCCAATACTGAAAAGACTGGTATGTGATTTGCTTGGCTGATATGCATTACATTGTATTTCTCCAAATCTAGTGGCACCAATGATGTCACCCAGTTTGTTAAGATCCATGTTGAATATTGTTAACCCCTTTAGTAGTGTTTTGAACCACTCCAAGTTTAATGTTATCTGCAAACTAAGAAATTGCACTGAACAAACCAATATCAATGTCATTAACGTATACAGTATAATAAGCAGTAGTGAGTTTAGGACAGATCCCTGTGGAACTCCAAAAGTGACAGCACTGCACTCAGATGGCACTCCGTAATTTTTTTGTTTTAT
This sequence comes from Paralithodes platypus, assembly GCA_032716605.1. Taxonomy (NCBI): domain Eukaryota; kingdom Metazoa; phylum Arthropoda; class Malacostraca; order Decapoda; family Lithodidae; genus Paralithodes; species Paralithodes platypus. The sequence goes on from CM064578.1 coordinate 54,168,420, forward strand.
GTGAATGAGGGAGACAAAAGGCATAACTGCCTGCAGCGAGTGCCTCCCCCAGATTTGAAAGTGACAGGGCCAAAATCAAGGGACGTTCGAGCTAAAATGCCTGGACACACGGAGTTTGAAGCAATTTAAGTCATAGGAAGAGGGAAAGACTGATTCTGGGAGAGTTTCAGAGCTCAGCAGTTGAATAGAAGAAAGTTTGAGAATAGCGTTTCACTCTTGGGTTGGAGAGTTGCACAGAGTAGGGGTGGGATTGTGTTGCAAGGCGGGTACTACGTACCCTACGTAGAGGAGGTGGTATACACTGGGAAAGCTCCGAGGAACACTGATTATTGTAGTAGCGATAGAATAACGAGAGAGATGCAACTTTGCTGCGAAGAGAGAGAGATTGCAGAGAGTTGGTGAGTGGACGGGAGTTAATGATACGAAAGGCTTTCCTTTCTACTTTGTCTAGGAGTGCGGTGTGACCTTGCGGTCTCTACTAGGTCAGGTCTGACCTAGTAAGGAAGTAAGGACCGCAAGGTCTGTGTGGTCTGAGTACATGTGTAACTCTGTGTAACTCTCTTCTCTCTCTCTCTCGTGACTAACAGATAGACAACAGAGTGTTTAAGATCTGTATGTGGTAACCTCCTAATGAAATTATGGAAAGCATGTGATCCTCTCGGGATTCGAACCTGGGTTACCACATACAGATCTTAAACACTCTAACCATTACACCATCAAGACAGTTAAAGGTTAAGTACATGACTATAGGTAGCGCCAACAAACTTCACAATAGCCTTGATCCCTGACCTCTCTGTAACTCAAAAGGGCCTAGAGCATACTGGCTGTAAATATCCACACCTATTTCCTGGTGTACTCTTCCCAAATGATAGAAACATCAGCCCGATTGCATTAATTAATTTCGAGTTATAAGAAGTTAAGGGGTCATGATTATTGTCAAGTTCGCTGGCGCTACCTATAGACAGGGACAGTTTATAATAGAATAATAGGACAGAGAGAGAGAGAGAGCGCTACATAGATACACAGACCACACAGACCTCGGGGTCCTTACTAGGCAGTCCGGCCTTACAAACTATTTTTTGTTCATATCACCCCAGCCCCCTCTAGATAGAGGTCAAGCCTTCCCTAGAAAGAGTGTATTGTGTCGCTCTCCACCACTCTCACTGGTAGTTTATTCCACTTTGTCACCACACTGTACATGAAGAAACTCTTTGTGACATCTAGGTTTGCCTTTTTTTTTTTGTATTTAATTCCATTTCCGCGAATCAGAGTATTATTGTTTAACCCATACAGTACCAGGGATGTCCTTTCCATCAGGATCTGGCAACTCTTAGACTATTTTAATCTGCTTAGGAAGGACCTCTAGCAATAATAAAGCTTCAAACTATCTCAACTAACACTTTTAACTACCACAAACCCTTCCTAAGCTGAATAATATATCCTAAATATAGCTAGAATGAAATATAACACACATCGCTGGTACTCAAAGGGTTAATGTGAATAGCGCATGTATATCGTCTTTGTCGAAGCCTTTCAGTATCTTAAAGCACTCGATAAGTTGACCCCTCAACCTCCTCTTTTTTAATGAGAACAGGTTCAATCGTTTAAGTCTTTCTTCATATGGGTTATTTCTTAATGAGGGTTTCATCTTCGTCGCTCTATGCTGCACTGACTCGAGTCTTACAATGTCCTTGCTCAGATAAGGTGACCAGAACTGCACACCATATTCAAGGTGGCGCCTCACCATACTTTTGAACAGTGGCACTATTACGTTCTCATGTTTATATGTAAATTTTCGTTTAATATTATTATTATTATTATTATTATATGAGATGCCGAAATCTCCAACCAGGGTGCAGAAACACCATCAAGATCAATCCACACAAAACACCCAGAGGCACTGGAGAGAGACTATGGCAACTTAGGAAAAAATAAAAACATACACAGTATACTGTACTGTACATATACACATATTAAACACAGATAACATATTATGCAGTGGAGGATATCAAGCTTAAATATAATACAATAAAATAGAATAAAATAAGTTTAAAAATTAGAATTAATGCTGCAAAAAAGCATTAACTCTAGACTTAAAAATGGAGATATTAGCTGAATTGACTAGCTCATTTGGCAACTTATTCCACAAGTCAACCAGAGCCCAATGCTCTGTTTGTCTTACTTGCAGCTGCTATACATTGGTCGGAAGTTTTTAGGTTTTCAGATAGTAGTACCCCTAAGCTTTTTACTAGCGTTGTGGGTTTTATTTGTTGGCCATTCATTTCGTATTTGTATTTCATATTTCTGCTGCCAACCTGCTGCACCTGACATTTATCGACATTGAAGGGCATCTGCCATTTTTCAGACCACTCTGATGTCTTGTTTAAATCAGACTGCAGCGCATGTCTATCTTCTTCGGTCAGGACTGCATTTCCTATCTTTGTATCGTCGGCGAATTTGGAGATCGTGTTGTTTACCCCTACATCAATATCGTTAATGTAAATGAGAAACAGGACTGGTCGAAGGACCGAACCCTGTGGAACTCCACTAGTGAAAGGCTCCCACTCGGATTCCACTCCATGTATCACCACTCTCTGTCTTCTGTCTGTAAGACAATTTGTTATCCAAGCATGCATTTTACCTTTGATACCTATCCTCTCCAGTTTAGCCATTAGTTTCCGATGTGGCACCATGTCGAAAGCTTTTTGAAAGTCCAAGAAGATTATATCTAGTGATTTCGTCATGTCGTTATTGGTGAATAGTTTGTTATAAAATGCAATGACATTTATTAGGCATGCCTTATTTGATCTAAATCCGTGTTGACTATTTTTGATTAGGTTGTTTGATTCGAGGTAATCTACTATCTTATCTCTAAGGATTTTTTCAATTTTTCCTGTAATTGAAGTTAGACTAATTGTTCTGTAATTACTTGCTTTGGCCTTGCTACACTTCTTGTATATTGGCGTAATATTCGCATCTTTCCAATCACTTGGTACAATCCCCTGTAGGAATGATAAGATAAATAGCTGTGTCAGGGTTTTTTCTATCTCATCCTTAATATTCTTAATTATTTTCGGGTGGAGCATGTCAGGTCCTGCGGTCTTATTTACATTTAAATTACTCAATTTGCTTTGTACTTCGCTAACACTGATGGTGAAATCTCCTATCTGATTCAACCTATCACATGAATTGAGGTGTTATTTGCAAGGGTATGAACGATAACTTCTGTGAAAACTGAACCAAAATATTTGTTGAGCATATTTGCCAGAGAGAGAGAGAGAGAGAGAGAGAGAGAGAGATATGGAGGGGTGATATAAAAAAATATAGGTTGGTAGAGAGTCGAATTAAATTAATTCAATCTAACTATTTTATTTCTCAGTTTTAACAGGTGATTTAATATGATTATAATATGAAGAAAAACAAGTTTCAAAGACGCTTATTTTCAATTTGTCAAACGCATCTTTTATCAATGACTATTACATTTTGACTTAATTATATTCAGGTATTATTTTTCCTGGGACCGAAGGTAAATGATACATTTTACGATGTTGAATTGGTGCGTTCAATTGACCCTACCAAAAATTCACCTGAAACCTCTGGTTGACGCTTCCGAAGTAGCGCCGGAGCTGTCGATATCAACCATACCCAACACCTAGATATATGCACATTTCATCTAAAAAAAAAAATATTCTACATGTTTTTATTTTAAAGTATACGACTACACTAAGTGCTTATATAGTAGAGTAATAAAGGTAAAAGTCCATATGCAGCTGATAATGACTACAAACATAATAATAAGCTGATTAATTATCATAACAAAATAGGCGCAAAAATACTTGCTGACTTTTTATTGTAAATATATGATATTTATGAATATGGGTAATTTTAAAATACATAAAACAACAGTATGCATAGACCAAAGTATGTGTCAGCTACAGACGTTTTTACTAAAAGCTTATAATAAAGAATTGTTGAAGGAGAGGGAGGGTGGATAGGTCCGCGACGTCGCCAATTTCCCACAATGCACTGCGGTAAACATTGCTTTCAGCGCCTCTATCGGCCACTGTAGGCATTTATTGTTAGGGAGAATTCCAAATCCTGTTTTTTCTCTATCGTTGACGGTTAGATTTGTTTTGTGGCGCTAACAGAATTATATGTTCAGTTTCATTTGTGTTAGTTTCATTAGTTTATTTCTTTAGGTTTTTTAGTATATCTATATTTCCTCTATATTTTTATTAATTTATCATAGAGACCGAGTGAGGGTAGTTTAGAAATTGAAGATTTGTACCAGACTCTTTGTAAGGCCTTCGATATGTCTAAAGTCTGTTCAGTCGAGAAATATCTGTAAGCCCCGCCCACTTCCCTAACCGTTATCATACGGCTGGCGCGCCTGTATCACGTAGCGGTGTCTTGCAGGGTTACCAAACCAAATAAAACATACTGCTCAATCAGTTTACAAACATTGCTAGAAGGCTTAAAAAATAGTTAATGGATGCCTAGAACTGCTCGAACAATACCACAATGTTGATCAGAATGGGCTCAAAGATTCAGAATACTACGAGAATTTTTATCGGTAGGTATATACTTTACCGCTAGATCAAAGTAAATATTTATTTATCATTAATATTTGTAAAAAAAGGCTTTCAATGCTATTAACCCTTCTAGCTTATCAAGTCAGGAAGAAACTTCAAGACTGGAACCCTATTTCAATGCCTCCATTCCCTTGTTCAAGTAAATACTTCTAGATCTAGCGTGAAGGTAGCTACATTGATAATGCTGGTATCTTCTCATGGAGTGACACTCGCCGTTCACTTCAGTCACCACCTGTCTTCTAAAGGGGTAGGATGCCATCTCTAATCCATTCCCCTTGACAGAGCATAAATATATTTGGCAGACCTGCTGGTGTACCCCAACTTTTCAGTCAAGCCAGGAATATTGTCGTCTACGTATTCAAATACTTTGACAACGAATAAAGCCATCCAATTAGATGTATTATCATTATTGACAGCTAAATGGATCACAAAAGTATTGACTGTAGCAAGTTGACTGACATTATCACTGTATCCACTTTACAGTAAGAGAGAGAGAGAGAGAGGGTGTTGGGGGGGGGGGGAAGGGGGGGGCGTAAGAGGGAAGTAGGATCGAGATACAGACACAGTAGGGCGAGGAGGTAAAGTCCATGCGCTCACACATTTTTGCATATAACATCATCTACCTCGACCCTGCCATACTTTCCATACAATTCGAAATGACCATGGTATTGACAATAATTGTCTGTCTGAAAAAGCTTACTTGCTTCATTAATTGATTCAACAGTTGGTGAACATATCGATGATAAGTAAATAGTGGTATAAACATTTTTCAACCAATCTTCCACTCATTCTTGTTCTAAGTTTATTACTGTAGTTTATCTTTACCTATTGGAACTCAATTTCCGTGACACAAACATTCAACAGTATAGTGGTGTAGGGGAAAATTGTGCAGTACAAACAAGAACTGCAGATCTACATATATTAAAGCATGCTTATGTCCTGCATTGAATGTTATGATGATACCATATCAGCTTCATGATAACAAGTCAAGTGATACAGCCAAGACTGCGGTACGATAACCTCGATGCTATCTACGTCACTGGTGGAAGGGGGCGGAGCTTACAGACATTTCTCGATTGAACAGACCGTAGTGCAATAGAAAAGGTCTCACCGAAGTCCCGAAAGAAGGATGTCCAAGAGTTAGTAAGATATGAAAGAAGATCACCCGTAGAGCGACCCTTAAGGAAGCCATACTGGGGATCTGAGAGTAGATTATGAGAAGAGAAATGATTAAGAAATTTGGAAGCAAGAATAGTTTCAAAAACTTTAGAGATACAAGAGATGAGAGGAATTGGACGATAGTTGGAGGGTTGAGAGCGGTCACTCTTCTTTGGGACAGGTTGAATGTGAGCAAACTTCCAGCAAGAAGGGAAGACGTAAGAGGAGAGACAGAGACGAAAGAGTATGCCTAGGCGGGTGGTCAGCCCGGAAGCACCGTTTTTTAGTACAACAGGATGAACACCGTCCGGACTGTATGCCTTCTTAGTATTAAGCCCAGAGAGGGTAGAAAGTACATCTTTAGAAGAGATTAGGATATTAACCTTTTATTAGCGGCTCACCACTTAAGTCGTATTTAATAAAGCTGGACTATGTGGCGGCGCTCGACATAACTCGAGTGGCAATTTCAGCACGTAATGTGGCTGAGAGAGAGAGACAAGTGGTGGCAGGAGACTAGCGAGCGTATGACTGCTCCAGACCACCGCGGCGAACCTACTGACACAAATCTCAGCTCCCTCCTCCCTCTCTCACTCGCTACATACTCAATTATGTACCGAAAGTACCGAATTACCTGCTTTTTGCACTCGCGTTGCACGGTTATTGCAAGAAAACTATCCATCATACAAGGATCGTTATGGTGTCATTCGAAAGCTCTGTTTATGCCCTTTCAGGGATAGATACTTGTTTTACGTTCTGGGTCTTATTTAGGCATGAAAATGATCACGTAAACAGCCCTATTTTGGCTAAAAACACCCCGCTGGGCGGTACACATAAATAAACCGCATAGGCCGCTCGTAAGGTGTTAAGCATAAATAGGAGAGAGAGGGGTGGAGAGGGAGGAATAGCACCGGAATCATCCAAAGTGGAGTTTCTAGCAAAGGTTTGAACCAAAAGTTCAGCTTTGTCAGAGAAAGAAGTAATGGTTTTGCCATCAGAGTGGAAAAGGGGAGGGAAAGACGAGGAAGAAAAATTGTTGGAGAGGTGTTTGGCTAGATGCCAGAAAGCTTGGGAAGAGCTATTTATTGTTGATGAAACAGTGCTTGGCAATGCGAAGAACAGATTTGGCTTGATTCCGGGCAGAAACATAAGAAGAATGAGACTCCTGAGTTTTTAGGCGTCGGTCCTTGTTGTGGACAGCAGTAGAACAAGCGTGATTAAACCAACATTTGTTTGCATTAGACTGAGAGAAAGAATATGGAATGTATGCTTCCATGCCCGAGAGGATTACCTCGGTAATGCGTTCAGCACTCTCCGAGGGACCCCGGTCACGTAAGCAAAAGTCATTCCATGGGTCATCAAAGAAATACTGCCGAAGAGCCTCCCAGTCGGCAGCGCCAAAGTGCCACAAGCGCCACCAGTTGGGAGGATCGGGTGGCCGTACTGGAGAGATAGGACAAGTGACAGATATTAGTTTATGGTCGGAGGAGCCCAAAGGAGAGAAAAGATTTATAGTATAAGCAGAAGGGTTAGAGGTTAGAAATAAGTCAAGAATACCACTTCCTCTACATAGGGCACGTGGTTCCCGTCTTGCAACACAATCCCTCCCCTACTCTGTGCAACTTTCCATCTCAAGAGTTAAACGTTACCCTGACTTTTTTCTATTCAACACCTGAGCTCTGGAACTCTCTCCCAGAATCAGCCATTCCCTCTACTTATGACTTAAATTGCTTCACACTCAGTGTGTCCAGGCATTTTGGCTCGAACGTTCCTTGATCTTGGCCCTGTCACTCTTTCAACTCTGGGGGAGGCACTTGCTACAGGCAGTTCTGCCTTTTTGCCTCTCTCACTCACATCTAAAAAAACATTTGAGCCTAATTACAGTGAAGATCTGCGGCCACACATAGGTAAATGAGAAATCTTACAAGTGTATTGGTATAACACTAAGAAGAGAGGGTGAACACGGGCATAAGGGTACAATGGTAACGATAATAAACTGAAATTATCTTTTAAAATAATACAGAATATATACATGTAGAATATACATAAAGGAAGGCAAGCATAAGGAAATATGATTATATTAGTTGCTTATAAAATATTGATCTACAGTATAAACATATTAGTATTGGTCAATATGGAAACGGACGCCCGAAATGGCATCCGGCAGCGTTGAAGTAACCCCTGACTGCTCCAATTTCTCGTTGAAGTAAACTTGAATAGGTGAGCCAAACTAATAATACCTTACAATCTGTCTGTCTATCTATCTATCTTTTGCCGGACGCCATATTCCCATTCATGAGGGTGGCCATACACAAAACGGTCACAAGCAGACCTGCCCCATATGAGAAGGACAACCCTTGCCAGTTTATTTAAGGACCTGCAGGATTGACCACTCAACTTAGGGTCCGTCACACACAGAGGCCCTATATGTATTTGTTAGCAATATTTGTCTACAGTGATGTGAAGCTACTCCATCCACTAATCTACTTCACCCTTAGGTACGCTGCACGGATTTGTTTAAGGTTTTTTCCCCTAGACGGGTTGCCAAGGGACTGGAGTTCTTGCAGAGAGGCTCCAGTCCTGACATTATTCTTGACTTGCAGTGTGCTTGCTTAATAATCCAATAGGGTTGATAGCCTCTGAAGTATTATTTTAACTAAATTATGGGTTGCCTAAAAAGGCTGATGAGTCCCATTCAATTGGATTTTTATAAGGTTGTCTTCTCTAGATGGGTTGCCGACCATGGCTAACGATTCCTATCCACCTATAACTAATATGTCGAAAAATGGTGATATAGGTAATCACATGGCAAGTAAGGTTAAATACAAATCACTACAATAGTTGCCGAGCGCCATATAGTCTACATTTATACCCATATATCTTCACCAAGGTGCCTTTTGGGGAGGTGTAGAGGGAAGTATGGAATATTAACTATAAGTTAATAATTTAAGGATGGGTTTTATAAAGAAATCACCAAAAAAATGCCCTACCCAAAAAGTTTAAATGTGTACAACAACAAATGTAAATAATAACATATTTTGAATATATTGGACAAGCTGTAAAACGGGAGAAACCCGAAGCAACAACAAAATCAAGAAGGTCCTGACGTAAATACTGTTACGACCGGGGCTACGAATAAAACAAGGGCACTTAATGATTGGACTAGTAATAGGGCACTATGCAACAACGGTACGCTAGATCCAAACCCTCGAACTTATATGCCGGCGAACAAAAACATCTGATAAAATACTTCCCGTTGTCACAGACGAAAACAAAGACCACCACTGGACTGTCTGTGACAATGCAAGCACAAGGAAAGAAAGAACAACATTCTCGGATAACTGAAGCCCATTCCGATGTCCCTGGCGAGCGCTAGTGGCTAACGAGAGGCGATTCTGCCCACGCTGGTAGACGTCACACCCCGCCCAAGATATAGGACGCTCAACCTTAGGCGAGCACCATATCTGACAAGGCAGAATGCCGACAAGACCCGCCACACCTAGCCACTCCACCAGAAATGAAATGCAAAGCTCAATTCTTACATAAAACAACATATTAACATAAAGAAAAATATTATAACCCCTCCCAAACATAATAGTATAATTTAGCCTGCTATGATCCCTGAGCGAGCTTCACAGAGCCCAGCCTACTAAGTGAAAGACAGGTTCAAATTAGGACTTTAGCTATAACATTGGCAACTTATAATTAACTATCAAAAAGAAAGAGTTTTTATGTGATTTTTGTATTTAATGTTAATGTTGTTTTTGACGGCTGCTCTACAGGGGCAAGCCTGGTTTTTCTCCACTCTCAACACACACTGACTGAACGGCGAGGGTTCTCCTGCAATTATACCCTCCCGTGACAAACAATCAGCCGAAACATTATCAGTGCCCTTAACATGCCACACATCCAACTTGTGTTCCGGCAGCAAAACAACACCTGGCACTGATAAACTGCCCAGTTCATCACAAGACTGACATTTCTCTTCGCTCTTTCCGGCAACGGGACCTGCCAATAACCTTTCACTTGTTCTACCTTCGTAATAACTGAGGCAGCCCCGATGCGGTCTATGTTGTCGTCAACTCTAGATAATGGATAGGCGTCTGTCAGGGATAATGCACACACACTCTTGCAATCAACACACACACTGATCTTGCCAGTCAACTCAGGTTGCAAACTCACTGGCAACGACCACTCACGATATCCCTTATCCCTCAGACCCTTCTTCCATAATTATGTAGTCTAGCTCTGCTTTCACAACAGGCTGTCGAGCAGGATTTATACGGTAGGGAATTAACTTGAGCCTTGCACTGTCTCCAGCCTCCATGTCGGATTCTACCCCGTACATCAGGCCTGGAGAAGCAACAAACATGCGGATGTACTGCCACAGCCTAGTAAACAACTTCTCTTGACGCTTAGGAACAAGAGGTTGCAACTTATCTCAAGAAACAACATGCTCATTGCCCTCCCACAACCCAGCCGAGACCACAGTTTCTACACTATAGTCTCCCTCCTTCTCCACCTTTGACCCTAGAACAGCCAGGTCATGAGAGGGACAATCTGTACCACCTGTGCAATCACTCCCATAGTTCATAATTGCTAAGGCTTCCCCGCCAATACCGTACATACGCACCCCCGCATTCCTTGCGACTACATTTGCCTGCGCAGCATCACCGCCTTTAGCGACATGGCCAGATACAGTAGGGCTGTTGCATATTACTAGAGCAGCATTGGGAGGCTATGCGACGACCGGGCGCATCCACTCCACAGCCAACCTCACCAATCTGCTCAATGTCCTCATTCTGACCACCACCCTTGGCAGCCATGGGTCGACCCTGACCTGACAACCATGCCAAAGCCTCGTCGCCCACCTTGAACCACTGAAACAACGAGGCCAACGGCTGACTAACACTCAAGTGACCTGCCAGCGGAACCTCGTGCACCGCATGAGTTGTGAGGCCTGGGTGCTCGGCACGACCAGTGGGGTATGAACCGAGCCGGTGCTGGAGCGCTGCACACTGCTGCTCAGGCAGGTGCTCTAGCGCATCCACAGCCACCAGACTCGTGTCCCCCTCCCACTGCTCCGCCGAGACATGACAATCCCAACTCTCCTCCACCTGTGCCCCACTGCCTCCTCTCCTTCTCCACCTTGGCCACTGCAGACCATCATAGGGACAGTAGGCTGCTCATGTGGTTGCCTCACAAACTCCTTTAACAGGTTCACATGACATGCCTCCCCGTCCTCGAGTTCAATAGCTCCGTTCCCACAACTCTCCTCCACCTGGGAACTACTCTGTCGCGGAGTGCCATCACGCCCTACCATGTCCCTAGGGGGGACAGGTTCTGGGGCCACTCCGGAGCTCATCTTTGGTCCTAATACTGAGTCGCCAAGAAGAGCCGCTGGATCAAAACTCACAAAACTACTCCCAACTTTAGCTTTCTCCTTCCGACCGTTCCTCCGCTGATCTAGAGACTGAGGAATAGGCTGTGACACCTTAGATGCACGAGATCGGGTGTCAACACACGCCATTTTAGGGGAGGTGTGGTGGATTGGTAATCCAATGGACCCGGGTTCAAATCCCGATATGTCAATGGGAAGATATTATTGGGATTGAATTTGTGCTGTACCTAGTATCAGTGCATTACCACTAAGCCCACCGAAATGCCAAAAAAATACCCTCATTGTTCCCTGATTAAATAACACTGTATGAATATTCCCATATTCAAAATATATTACAAGGGGACAATGCCTAGTGAGTTCATTGCTCAATAGGTGGCATTCTGAGAGTGAGGGTCTGAGTCTGAAGGGTGAGACAGTGAAGCACTTGAACGAAGCAACCAGCCGCTTCAGAGATGGAGCTGCTTCGAGCCATGAATGGATGCTTCACATGTCTCACTCCCCAGACTGGAACAAGACCTCACAGGCTTCACCGTGTTGAGCGGTGGAATGTACAGGCTCTCAGCCTATGCCCGAGAGAGAGTAGTTGGGATATAGAAAAAAAAAAAAAAAAAAAAAAAAAAAAAATCTGCTCTCGACCAACTTCTGCCCCTCCATACTCAAGTCGGCCGCCCTCTTGGCAACGACTAAGGGTGGAACCTCAGAAGTAGGCACCGCAAAGTCGTTGCAGAGAAGAAGGTCGACGCCCTCTACTGGCAGTTTCTCTACGATTCCAACATCTATCTCTCGAGTCACACCATCAACCTCCAGCTCCACTCGATCCAACGGGTATGACCGTGTAGCATTAATACCCTGCACCACAACTACCCGTGCCGTGTTTATAAGTTGGCCTGTAAAGTTTTTCATTAGAGTCTGGGATGCACCTGTAACTCCAACCCATGCTTGCAACCAGCCCAACTCACACAGCCACGCCCTCTATGGTCGCAAAAAGCATCGCGGACAGGTTTCGAGCTTTCCGGACACTCCTTCACTGGCTGTGCCCCCGCATCTGACATATCACCCCGGGTAAATGCAGAAGACCTCAGAGACACCCCAATGTTGCTAGCCAAAGACACGACTGCTGTAGGTTGGTTACTAGGGCAGGGTCGTGCAAAATGCCCCTTATTATGACACTTAAAACACTCTACTTCACCCTTGGACTTCCCCCGAGGTGGGGAAGGGCCCTGACCTTTCTTAAACGGGACGGTTTTAGGTTTGTGATCAAAATTGGTATCATTGCTCTAGCTTTTGTTATTAAATGTGGTATCACTGACTCGGGGGGGTGGAGTGTTGTGCCCCTTGTTAACTGCATGGGTCCGTTGTGCAGACCCGCACCCACGGATCAGTGATAATCTCAGGTCAGCCATCTCAGGTGCCTCTTGTAGAGTTTTAGGACGTTTCTCTTTGAGGTTCAAAGTCAGGTCGCCGTCTGTGCATTTGAAAAATTGCTCTAGAAGGACTAACTGCTCAAGCTCTCCGAACGTCGTCACCTTCTCTGACCTCAGCCAATTTCTCAAAGCATCAGACAGTTCCCGGGCATGTTCTAGAAAAGTGCACTCACGACCCTTCGTAACACCCCGAAACTTCAATCTATATGTCTCTGGTTGTAACTCGTACGCCCGCAGGACAGCTTCCTTCAGTACCTCATAATTGATGCAAGACTCCAAGGGCAACGCATCATATGCCTTGAGTCCTTTGCCAACCAACCTAGAGGAAACAAGGGCTGCCCACTTAACCTCGGTAGATCCAAACCCTCGAACTTATATGCCGGCGAACAAAAACATCTATACCCTCCAGAGTTAATCTGCGATAACGGGGTACCCTTAACTGGGCATAAATGTACTCTACTTCAGGCTAACCCACACTGGGTATAGCCTGATATCAAACAAGATGCAAGTTACGTTAAAATGCATAAAAAGGAATCTATGGAAAGATCAATTAAATCACTGCAAGATTTAATACAATAAAAAAATGCTTCAATATAGTTACTCTAAATAACAATACTCTCTTCACTCCTATCTGAAAGAAAGTGAAGTATAGTCCTAGAGCATAGACCTGGAAACTTCTCAAGAAAGTCTGATGCTCATAAGATGCTCGTATCTTAAATTATATAAAGGCAGGAGGCAGGACACCACACGTGTAGACTGAATACACTAAAAGATAGGACATATAATGTTAACTGACACAAGAATACTATAAATGCGCAACGGTAGTAATGCTCGACACTAAAAGAAGTACTTCCTCATCAACGAAACAGTCTGTTATAGTTGTGCAACTCAACAACAACCTAGACTAATAAATGCTGTGAATAATAATGCGTACATATCAAAGAGCTTATATTAAATACTAATAAGTGTATACTCGATTAATAATGTCTAGCTGGAATACTCTAGGTAAGGAACTGTGGTTGAGCAAGACAGGCTCGTAGCCTAGCGATGTCCTTAAGACTGCATCCTTTAAGTTACGTTAATTGACTAGGGTGCTCTCTTGATAGATCCAGATCACAAGTATCTGGTTCTATCTTGGCGGCCCTCTAAAGACAAGCAAAGAGGCAGCAAAGTGTGGAAGTGGAACAGGCTAAAACCCTCAGTCAACACAATGTTGCACTCGTAAAGGACGCAAGCGAAAAGACAACACAGGCTACCACAGGACCAGTCGAAGTCGTGTAGGTATCAGCAAACCATACACACATCGGGGACATCGACTACAGTTACCTTATCCCAGTCTAGCATTAAATAAAAGAGCAGAAACACTTAATCAATAATGGAGACACACTAAGTTCCCAACCTCTACTAACTAAGAACCCTCAAAACCTATTCTAAGTACATGTAAATATCTCAGAGGCCGGCGCATACAATACAATGGGCCGGCTATGGAAACCGTATGCAGAACCCAAGGGGACAAGTAATTGAATAAAGGTGAGAAGCAATGGAAAAGAAGAAGTTCAGAGAGAGAGACAGTGGTAAAGGGGGTGATCGGGAGAGAGTTTGCAAAGGGATGTTAGAAGCATGCGCGCCTAGCCTGTCCTGAGGAGAACAGCTCCCGTGGACCCTCACACAGGAGGCAAGTCACACAGGATCCCACAAAGGCACGATGGTCGGCCAATCACGGGCCGATACGTCACAAGGAAGCAGGCCCCTAGGATGCGCCAGGAACCGCCAGCCAATCAAGGGCGCGGGAAAGCCCGCGCGAGCGGGAAAACTCCTCCGAGCGAGGGAGGCAGCAACATACATACACACGCACACACTACCACCACGCTGCCTCTATCGCTCTTTCTCCTTAACTTTACACCATGTATCTTATATTCTACTAATGATATAAAATACTTCCCGTTGTCACAGACGAAAACAAAGACCACCACTGGACTGTCTGTGACAATGCAAGCACAAGGAAAGAAAGAACAACATTCTCGGATAACTGTAGCCCATTCTGATGTCCCTGGCGAGTGCTAGTGGCTAACGAGAGGCGATTCTGCCCACGCTGGTAGACGTCACAATACATAAACAAGACAGTACAATAATGCCAAGACAATCATGGGATAAACCCGCAATTTACTCATCATAGCACCAGTATGTGTGGCCGAGAGTGTAAATATCCTCAATTGAGATATTAACCCCTTATGTACTGGTGATGTCTTTTCATTATATTCTGACTTCTACTAATCTTTTTTATTCAGTTAAGGAAGGATCTCTAGCAATTATAAGGCTTCGAACTATCTCAATCAACCCTTTTAACTACCACAGATCCTTAAGCTACATACAATCGTCCAACTATAGCTAGACTTAGATACAACAGACGTCGCCGGCACAGCAGGGGTTTAGGAGCTCATAACATCATATATAAACAGCAAGAACAGAAAACACACCTATGGCATCAATTGTTAAGGAATGTGTGTGAAAACGGCGCATGAAAAACAAATAACAATCCAAAAAATAAAAATAAAATAATCATATATATAAATACACAATCAAATTCTTACTCTCAGCTTTTCGACCCGGTATGATTCATAAATACTGAACATATTATAACAGTTTAGCTGAAGGTAAATAGCGGGATTTAGCTATATGCACTATAAGAATGTCGTCAAATATTAGAGAAACAAATTCATTATTTCAAAATAATATTAATCTATTACTTCTCTCTCTCTCTCTCTCTCTCTCTCTCTCTCTCTCTCTCTCTCTCTTTTTTTTCTCTCTCTCTCTCTCTCTCTCTCTCTCTCTCACTCTCTCTCTCTCTCTCTCTCTCTCTCTCTCTCTCTCTCTCTCTCTCTCTCTCTCTCAAGTATGAGGGTGCTTCAAAGCCCCACCTGCTTTTTGGGTGCGTGCCTCCCATATTTGCTTTATTTTAGCTTTTGTGCTTGTGTGTACTTTTGTAAAATGGACCTTTGTTGGGCTGTGTACGCTTTTGAAGGTGCTAGGTTTGCGTGTGTGTGTGTGTGTGTGCGTTGGTGTGATCTGGTAGGGATGCAAGTTAACGTTTTTGGACCATAGCCTACAAGCGAGTAAGTTAATTAAAAACAGCATACGTTATTCATGCAATACCATAAGTATAATACACCTGGATTTGTTCTTATAATGAAAGTAATAATGTATGTGCTAATAAACCTAATAAACAGTGGGCAGGAAAGTAATTCCCAACAGATTTACTACTAGTATATCCAATCTATGCTAAACACAAAATGGATAAAGTTGTACAGAGGTTATTCCAAACCCGCAAATCCATCTAGTTGATAAAATCTGGCAATGAGAAAAAAATAAAATAATACTCCTTCTGGCCCCATGTAGTGTAAATAACGCTTACATCGAATTAATAAATATATTGGACAAAATTTATGATGAAAAAATGCTCGTTTAGGTTCCCTTGCGAGCCCCACCTAGATTGTAGCAATATTTGCTCTGGGTAAGATTTCGGGTTTCCCTATTCCGCTTTCAACTCATTCTGGGTCCCCTGTGAGCCGGTAGGAGAGATCAGCATTACTTTCTCTTGTGTAAAGACTAAGAAAAATAAATACCAGAAGAAGACGAAGAGAAATAAGTTGTATGTAAGTTGTTGAGGGGGACCCCCTCAACATCCCCAAACACAAATAAACTATCTCTTAATAATTAATAAGGATTCTTTGATATCAGAAGTTGTTGACGATAATACCTCTGTTTAAATTTGATTATGGCGTTCCTCTGACTTACACCATCAGGCGAACATTAACTCTTATTGTCAGTATTCTCGACCTGATCGATATCATATAAGGCGCCTACACATATATACAAACTTTGGTTCAAACTATTCTCTAATTGTCTAAGTTACAAATCAAAGACCTGTTGCTTAAATAATAACTTTTATTCCCATTGTATATATTTGGAGTGCTTGCTCTTAAATACCCAGGTAACCTTACCTTAAATATACTCCCTTGGCACCTACGGTTATCTATATAATATATATCTGTATTGTAACCACCATATACTGTAGGTATGTTAGATAAACCTTGTACACCGAAGCTCGTGATTATGTTCTAATGTTAATCTCCCAGCTCAGTGAAGGACTCTCGCTCATTTGGATAAGTAATAATATGATCTTGGCTTTATGGTTGATTAATATTTGCTGCTTTTCATTGACAGTTATTTAAGTAGGCAATATCCTTTTGATAATATGGACACCAAAAACGTACACCGTATTCCAAAAGAGAACAAACCAACCAACTATATGAAGTGAAATGTATGCCATCATACTAATATTCAATGAAACTCCTATGCTTGCTGTGCTGTACTAGCCAATATACAGTATATATATATATATATATATATATATATATATATATATATATATATATATATATATATATATACAGTACATATATATGTTTTTAAATGGTGCCATTGAAATAATTACAGTTCACTGAGTAATATGCCCTTCAATTTTAACAATATATAGTAGTTTACATACCGAGTTGTTATTGCATTATATTTACCAGATAGGGACCCTTTTTCATGAATTATTTAAGAAATGTTGTATCTGTTATACATGCAAGTCAGACACAGTTGTATTTGCAAGTTTGAAATTGCCTTCAAAATTTGAAATTGTGAACGAGAGGTCTACACTAACGTTAGAATTATTAATAAATATTTAGATCAGGTAGAAGCACTGGTCGTCTGAGCATACCTATTGTGGTGTTTGTGTAGTATCCCATTTATTCCCTGGTTTTGACCAGTACACCAGTGTTAGATCCAACGGAATACGTACACTTTATGTTATGCTTTGAACTGTTAATGTCATCAGGATAGGTTTGTGAGTTAATTTGTCAAAGGATTCAATGAATCAAGGTAGATAAATTAAACTATTTCAAGTTCATGACACATTAAGCATATCATGATAAACTTCGAGGGGATAATTATGTCTATTTCTTAAGAAAAGGTAAACCGAACTATAAATCCTATGCAATTTGTAATGTTTAAAGGTGTATTAAACACAATCAGATCACTGTTTCTAGCAATGTACATTACATTTAGGCAGTCAAATTATCATTACTATGTGTTATGTAACTTTTGGATAACGAGTTATATATGTCGATTTCCATTTGCTAAGTACAGTGCGCTGACTTTTGCAATGATAATGAGTAGATATTAAATGTGTTAAAATGTCGTGTTTACAGATATTGTATTAGTCTTTGAAATATGTTATCAAATTCGGAGTTGTATTATATTTCTGTATCTCAATATTATGCATAACCTCCTTTTTTGTAATCACCATTGGTTTTGATACTGTATATTCGAGTTAATTAATTTGGTGGATATTAAATGCGTGAGTTAGGTCAAACCAAATTTCCGATGCTTTTCAAGTGAATGTCGTCATAAGCATGAGCTCCTCCTGGTAAATAATTAATATGAAATCATATATATTTGTTCTACATATGTTTTTCTCCCTAGACAGGGATGACGAAACACGTCCCTTTTTGCTGGTCCGACTGCATTCTGATATTATAGTGTTATCCTCTGTTTATACATACGACACACACTCAGACAACATTCTATCCATGAAGCCCCATAAAGTCCATCAATTCTTACATTACATATCAATTTTGTCTACCCAACTATCCACCGACTTATTACTATGGTCAATCATTTACTTGTCACTTTCATTACCTTATCATCTTTCTGTATATTTTCCAGATAACATGGAACATAAGTGGGATTACTCTGACCTTTCTTTTCCATTACTTTCCTTCAACAACTATTTTGTTTTGTTTTGCTGAATATTTATTTAAGTAATGTATAACCATTTTGTTCAATCCTCAATCTTCCTTGATTTTTCTTTGTACATACTCCTCCTTTGTCAGTTAGTCAGTAGCCAAACCCGCACTTCCTTAAAGGGGTAGGGAGAATCAGTAAGAACAGGTTTGCTGGTCCCTTTACTGGGAGTAAATTATGGAGGTAGAATTCCCAATCCCAACCTCCAGGAGCTATCTGTGCCACAAAAGTTACTGGCGATGGGGTCGCCACATCCCTACACCAACATCCCTAACCTTCATTCTCAATTTTTCAATCCAGGATAATCTTTGAAGTTTGTTTGTGAATTTACCGCTCAGTTATCGAAACTAAAAAATATCCTCCTTTGTAATGCCACAGTTGTGGCAAGTACCTAAAACTTACGGTAAATACAATGCAACGAATCGCCTGAGCTACCAGCCCAAACGGAGTACTTCTCTTGACCTAGTAGCGAGAGTGTTCACCTCGTGAGCGAGCGGACCCGGGTCTAGGTATTGGGCAGGTCTGGTGGTAGCCTCACTAAAACATTTTAGGGGGGCGATTTCTGTATATAATGACGTTTAGATGTGTTGTTTAACCCACTGGATCCCAGCAACGCATGTGATGCGTCGGCCATATATTTAACGCCAAACACCAGCGCCGCATAGGGTGCATCGCGGTTAATTACTCCGGTCCTATGGCACCTAGAGGGCTCAGATTTGTATGGGAACCGCGTAAGTATCCCACGCAACTATGCCGATGGTTGAAAACCTTCAAAGTCCAGTCGTGTGCACGTGAGCACGCAACAACGTGTTTTTACATATTTTTGCCTACCCATTTCCCCATGTTAATTCCGACTTTCGGGCACCCCATAGGACCCCTAATGACCTGGGGGATCATTTTTCTTTTTCTTTGCCTTCATTTCTAACCCCTTCCAGGTGTTTTAACAGCCTGCTGGTCCTGGAGTGTACATTTATATTTTATTGCCTGCGGCTCAGTGGGTTAAATTGTAAATAGTCATGTATAACATTTGTAAAGTTGGCAACAGTAGTATGGGTTCCAAATTGAGGTTTCACACCATCAAATATCAAACTCCTCTACGATTAGCTATGTATTTGTTATTGTAAAGCCATACCTTTGTAATGTACTCCAATTGTATCAATAAACCTTTTTTAATTGAATTGAATTGAATTACTATGGAAAGTAAAGGATAAGTTCGATATAGTTGGGAATGTGGGTTAAGGTGTAGGAATCAATATTACCTTTAAAGCAAATAATATTAATGGCAGAAAAGGATATGGGGTGATCAGCATGGAAGGTCTGAAAGAATTATGGAAATTGAGAAGTTAAGAGCAGTCAAGGAGAAAGATAGGAGGCGAAAATGGCAAGGCTGTATGAGCAGTAATGGAGTCGATAAGGGAGACATTGAAGGTAAACACGAGAGTATTGGTCACCGTCACCCTTCATTAATATCTGCGACGCCTCACTTAATACTGCAGCCACACGCACACATGTAGGTACAGCCACCGACAAATATGGGTCAATAAGTCGTGTTCCTAGACAAGATAATGCATCTACTGTATCCCTTTCCCACGGAATAAAACAACATTGAGCATACCTCAACCTTACACGCACACAAACACACACACACACGCACACAAACACACACACACACAAACACACACACACACACACACATACACACGCACATACACATAGGGGAGGTGTGGTGGAGTGGTCTTGCCACTGGCCTGGTAATCCAAAGGTCCCGGGTTCAAATCCCGATGTATAAATGGGAAGATATTATTGGGATGGAATTTGTGCTGTACCTAGTATCAGTGCATTACCACAAAGCCCACCGAAACGTCAATAAAATGCCCTCATTGTTCCCTGATTAAATAGCACTGTATGAATATTCCCATATTCAAAATATGCTATAGGGGTGCAATGCCTGGTGAGTTATCTGCTCAACAGGTGGCGTTGTGTGTGTGTAAGTGTGAGAGTCCGAGTGTAGTGGGTGAGACAGTGAAGCACGGGAACGAGGTGGCTTCAGAGATGGGGTCGTTTCGGGCCATGAGTGAGCACCGTGCCTCATGTGAAGGCAAGATGGCAGTGCTCGTTGTACTCTACATGCTTCACATGTCTCACTCCCTAGACTGGAACAAGACCTCACGGGCTTCACTGTTCATTGTAAAGCGGTGAATGTTAAGGCTCTCAGCCTATGCCCGAGAGGAAGTAAGTTGGAATATAGAAAAAAAAAAAAAAAAAAAAAAAAAAACACATTCATGTATGCCATCTCTTTGCATATTAAGCTCTGATACAATTGAACTTACACAAGTTTAGCATAGTGTATATTCACACAACATACTTATACATAAGGCACATACATCAATGATGAATGCATGCACTTGTACAATACACAGACTTATCTCAATAATTCAATACCGATAAACCTCTTACTTTACGATACAAACAGTTAAATAATAATGTCATCATTAACCCTTAACTGGCGGCGCCCGGCTATAGCCAGGCGCCAATTTGCAGCAAGTTAGGAGTATTATTATGGCTTTTAAAGGGTTAAAATCGAGTGCAAATGGCCGGGAGTGCAGTGGGCCACACGTCCGACTCCCAGGGCCTACTGCCGCCCACTGACTCACCCTCCCTGTGTTCTCGAGAGGCCGGCAGTGTAGCCAGTAGTGAGCGTAGCTGGAAAAAATATACCGCTATACGCTAAACTCCCATGTTACTGGTACCACTGTATGAGAACCACGAGTGCTACGTAGCTCATTCTGGTCTCATTTTAGAGCTTTTCGCGCTTAGTTTTTTTGCTGAATACATTTCTCTTCATGCAGATACTTGATTTATCATTCAGGAGGGCCTAAATATGCCCAAATAAGCCCAAAACCCCCGCTAGACAAGGGTTAAGTTATGCTAAGTTATGGTGTTACAAGAATACTGTGCTGGAAAACAGTTGTGAAATATTATATATGCAATTACTAGTTCCCTGAATATCATTAAAGTACGGTCAAATATTAATGTACGGTACATTGCATTAATATATAATATAGCACTTCAGAACCTTTAACATTATATTGTCTCTCTCTCTCTCTCTCTCTCTCTCTCTCACACACCTACCATAAATATGGTACATAATCATATTTACTACCTTCACCAAAACACCGTGGGAACTGCTTTATGCCCCTTTCCCACATGTGCGATTTCTTACGATTTTCACCGGCGACACCCATATTCGTGACATGTCGGACAACAAACGTATACCCTCGCATAATAATCGTATGCTTCGGCCGGCCTCGCGTGGACCCTCGCGGGTCGTCGCAAATGTTCGGTTTGTTCAAAATTTGGGACGAGGACTCACGAGGGTTCATTGCCCTCGCAAGCATCGTCGAACATTGCAGAATGATCCGAGAGGCCCTGGGGGATCATCGACGACATCGGCGAGACATCACAGAGGGTTTCTCACATAAAAAACCTTTGCAACGCTACATGGCAGCTCGCCGATGCTCTCAGAGGGTCTGAGAACATCACCGATGCACAAGAGTCATCGGCGGTTTCCTCGTCGATTAGTCGTCGACGTGCGCACAAGTACTCTCCGAGAGTATACCCGCCAGGGGTATGCTCCGCACGAGGCATGCGAAGGGCCTTGCGACATCGCGGAATGCTCAAGACACACCTGCCGAGGCCAAAGAGCACCTTCTGCGAGGTGGGTAAAAAAAAAAGATTAGGCCTATAGTGAACCTGTCAGCCTTTTTTCGATGCACCTCTCGTGGGGGGGTTCACCTGTTTTTTTTGTTCTCTTTCTCTCCTTTTCTCTCTTTCTCTGGTTTGTATCCATTCAGCCCCATTCAGCCAACTGGTTTAAGACGTTTATCCCCATCCAAGCATCCATATCTTCCTTGCAAGCGATAGCGACCCAGCATTATATCCCCCTGAGTGCCAGGTCCGTATATATACGGACTAGGGTCTTGTCACGCCCCAGTGCCAGGTCCGTATATATACGGACTTGCCGAAAACAAATCGTAGCAGCGAAACGACTGCACCTATGGCTTTCATAATTTGTACCACATGTACCTTACCCTTCTGGCTTCTTGCCACCACCCACATGACCCCCTCCCCTCACCCACTCGCTGACTATCGTCGCCTCACAAGGAAAAAAACAGGAAAATCTGTGGCGGCGAAACGACTGCACCAATCAGTTCCATATTTGTGTGACAAGTCCCTTACCCTTCTGCCTTCCCCCCACTACAACCCCAACCGCCTCCCACCACCCACTTCCAGCGTATCCGTACGAAGAAAAGGAAAACAAAGGAAAATCCGTGGTGGCGAAACTACCTAACCAATCGGCTTAATATTTGTAACACGAGTCCATTACACATCTACCTTCCCCCCCCCCCACCATCTAATGGAGAAAACTAAAAAAGGCGAGGTGGGTTTTTTTTTTTTTTTTTTTTTATGAGAAAATGAACGGAGGAAGGAAAAACACAGATAATACAAAAAGGTCCATGTGCCTAAAGGCATCCTCCATTCATAAAATGTTTGTAACAACTGGATTAAAACATTTGTAGATTGTAAGTTTGTGGAAAGCAATTCGAGGGAAGTGAATTCCAAAGAGTAGTAGCTCTGGGGATAAATTAATTCTGATAAGCAGAAGTTCTGCATTGTGGAGGAGAAAGTGTAAATTCATGGGCGCTCTCAGCTGCCCTAGTTCTACGGGGAAAGATGTGGAGAGGCGGCACAATTGAAGCAAGTTCCTCGGAACAATTGCTGTGAAAATATCTGTAGAATAATGCAAGGGATGCAACGTTTCTTCGTATGGATAATGTAGGAAGGTCCTGTGTGATTGCAGGGTTATTGATTAATCTAATAGCTTTATTTTGAATTTTGTCCAACTGCCTCAATGCAACCACTCCACTTCCACCCCACAGAGGTGAACAGTAATCCATCTGAGAACGCACATGACTTTTATATATCACGGCCAACTGCTCGTCAGTGAAGAATTCTCGAACTCTGTACAGGAGTCCCAGTTTTTTAGAGGCATTCTTAGCAATGCTTCTAACATAATGTGTCCAGCTCAAGTTAGTAGTTAATGTTACACCGAGAATGTCAATACTAGGGGAAGTGGGAATATTTACATCATTAAAAAATATATGGGAGTCAGTGAGATTCTGTCGGTTAGAAAATTGAATGTATTTGGTTTTCTGTGCATTAAAGGAAACTAGATTCTTTTGTCCCCATCTATTAATTCTAGAAAGGTCCTGGTTCAGAGAAATTGCAGTGTTTATTTTTGAATTTATAAGATCGGGTTGGGTGAAAGAATTGGTAAATGTGAAGGAACTGTGGAGTGTTGAGTCATCTGCGTAGGAATGTATTGGATTATGAGTGGTAGATATGAGATCATTGATATGAATGAGGAACAGAATTGGGGCCAAAACTGATCCCTGGGGAACACCAGCATTTATTGAATGAAATTGAGAATAAAGGCCATCTACCATTACAGGTATTTTTCTGTTATGAAGATAAGAAGAAATTAGTGGAACTAATGATGCAAGGCCGTAGTGTGACATCTTTGACAATAAGGATTGATGCCAGACTCTATCAAATGCCTTTGATATATCCAGTGCTATTGTATGTGTTTCACCATGTTGGTCTGTAGCTTGGTTGATTTGATGCGTAAGAAGGCAAAGCATGTCTGCAGTTGATCGACATCGTCTAAAACCATATTGCCTATCACTGATTAATTTATTATTCTCAAGATGCTTAATTATGTGATTATTTAATATAATTTCAAAGACTTTACCAAGAGTGGAAGTTATAGCTATTGGTCTGTAGTTTGATGGATCTGAAGAGGCACCTTTTTTTAGGAACTGGATGGATGTATGCTTCTTTCCAGGGTACTGGGAAGCATGAGGTATGAGTACACAGACGGAAATTTTTTGCCAATACAGGAGCGAGCACCAAGGAGCAATTCTTAAGTACTATTGGAGGAATTTCATCTGGACCAGGAGCCTTATCTACTGAGAGAATCTGCAAAATAGTTTTGACATGTCTGGTGTGGAAAATTAATTTTAAAGGCTTAATTTTTAAGCCTTAACGCAAACATTGAGCCCACCGCACTGTTTTTTGTTTCATCTTCCTCTCCCTCTCTCGTTTTTTGTTTCTCTATTTCTCTCCCTCTCTCTTTACCTTGTATCCGTTCGGCCCCGTTCAGCTTACTGTTTTAAGACGTTTACCCCCATCCAGGTTTCAATATTTTCCTGGTGAGCGGTAGCGAGCCAACATATATATATTTTGTTTTGAGAGCAAGCTAAATTTGTACATTATTTGATAGAAAAATTTCTCCGGCGAAGCCGGACATTGCCAATCTCCGAATTGGGGAGATGGGTCGTTTTTCTGGTCCCCTTTCTTCCTCATAGTTAACCCTATTAGTTTTCCTATTTTATGACGTTCGGCCCATTAGTTTGGCGATTGTAAGATAAATTTGTACATTTTCGACGAGTTGGGTTGGGTAGGTTATGAGGGGGGATCTGTTTGGTGTGGGCCAATCGGCGCTCTGCAGACCCCGTAATCTTGTGTCGATCTCTGACCGTTTTGGTGAGGTCAGTCCTCAAGGCATTAGTGATTTGGGTCTATAATTAGGCCTTGTAATTGTGGTTGGGTGTGACAGGGATCTGCCTTGTATGGGCCGATTGGCTTTCTGCAGACTCCCGTTTTCTGATGTTCTTATGTTTTTGCCATGAAATATTATGCAAAAAGTTTTCGAATAATCTCGCCGAGGTATTCGCCGAACCATCGCTTAATTCGACGAAGACGTAGCAGAACATACGCCGAGGATTCATTCATCCTTCGCATTATTTCGCAATATTTTATTCAAATGTGACAGTTCTCGCCGAGGTCATCGGCGAACCATCGCTCAATTTGCCGATGTAATCGCATAATGTCGCCGATTACGTCTTACCCATCGACGACGTCGTCGCCGGGTGTAAACTTGTCAACGTTTTATAACGGTCAAAATCGTAGACGTCGCACACATTCCTTGCGAATTGACAAGACTACGTCCTCGGCGACGAAAATCGTATGAAGTCGCACAGGTGGGAAATGGGCATTACTGAACAGGAGGTAGGAGCATAGGTGGGCACTAACGCGATAAAGTAACGCGATAATGTAACGCGTTAACGATTTCGGGTTAACGTTTATCAGATAAAACAAATTCCAGCTTTAAGGAATTAACGGTAACTCCAAAATAGCGATAATCGTTAATTGATTAACAAACAGACAGAAATCCGCAGAATAGTCAATAAATAGGTAAACTAAAAGCCGAACCGAACCCTCGTAATTTCTTCTCCACCCATGCGGGCCGCTTGGGGGGTCACGTGACCACGAGTCCACGATGCACCCTCGTTCCTCCTCACTCTCCAAGCAGCTCTCGTCGCAGTAACATCTAGCAGTTCCCTGTCTCGTATACTTTTGTGTTACAGTGTTCAACATGTTTCTCGGCTTGCTCCTTCACATTATTTATTATTATATTTGCATTGAATCACTATTACTAGTGATCATGTCGTCGCAAGATACTGTGTCGCAGTATGTACAGCAATGCCATCCAGTGCCGCGGTGGAGCGCTTGTTCTCCCTTGGGAAGGACATATTCAGGGCCAAGAGGAGCTCCCTTTCAGATCACAATTTTAATTGGGAGGTTTGACGTACCTCCCAACCTACCAAATAGGAAAACCTACTATTTGGTAGTAGTCTTGGAAAATCCAACGTCAAGGCTATTAACCTAATTGCAATGACGACTTGTCTATTTTGACTGCTATGTCGTCATTCCAACCGCGGTTAAAAAGAAAACGTCTAGAGTCTACTCCTTATCTTGCTCTAGGAGACGTTGTACATTAACCAAAACTACCACCGAAGGTGAAAAAAGCATAGAAGAGAAGAAAAAGGGGTTTACCTTAGTTACCGCTCAAGGCCCATCCCGTGTTCCGTCATGTGCAGATCCCTGTCGAACGTGCGCATGAGCGACCCTCTTTTGTCATCACATCTCACGTCAGCAGAAGAACGCGGATGGGCAGGGGTCCGGCGTGAGGGAGGGTATTATGTACGTTGGATTTTCCAAGACTACTACCAAATAGTAGGTTTTCCTATTTGGTAGGTTGGGAGGTACGTCAAACCTGCCAATTTGTTAGTAGTCTTGGCAAATCCAACGTCAAGGCTGCATAACAAATAGGAGGAGGACATCCAAGCCCAACATACCAAAAAAAAACAATGCATAAAACAAAATTATGAATGGCAAAGAAACACAATTTAAACAAGAGAGTTTAATAAAAGAGTGAAAAACTGAGGAGTAGCTAAAAAGAACAGTTTTAACACGTGCCCGTCATTCATAGTAATGCCAAAACATAGACTTGTCTTAAACCAAAAAAGAACTGTACCCAAAATCCCTTTTCTTCCAAAACCAACAAAAACACTGAACACACTAATAAAACACAATTTTCAATTTGGCAAAAACACTTATGTACTGTATACATAAAACATAATCCCAAACTTGCAATCAAGTGTTGCAAACCCGTACTCCCCCCCCCCCCCTTTCCAAATAAAACAAAGTAAAAGAAAGAGTGACAAGGGGGGAAGACCAGGCATCTTCGCCAGAGCTCTAGGAAACACGACTCCCGAGAGCTATCACAGGCCGAGGGGGTCTAACAATGGACATGGAGAGGTAGGAGGAGACGAAGGTATTGACAGAAGACCACAAACCCGCCGAGACGATGTCAGGTAAGGATCGACTTTGCAGGAACTGTAAGGAGGCAGCAAAGGATCGCACATCGTGCGCAGAACCCCTACAATCAGGGTTACTGGCACGAATGACCCGACAAATGTGGCATCCAATCTGCACCTTCGAGAGCCTCCCACCAGTCCGAGGATACACCCACACAGCAGTACCCGAAGTCGGCGCCACAGACTCAACATAGGAGTGCAAGGCTTGCACCGGGCACAACACATGGTGAGTATGCCCACGCTTCAAAGCCTGGATGGTGAAAGGCTTGAAAACGTGGGTCTCTCTCTCATTCTTGGCAACAAAATGAGGGGAGGGGGCTAACGTGACGACATTCAAGGACGGGGAGAATCGCATGCATTCCTGGCACCGTGACATGGCTGCTAGTTCAGACACCCTATCCCCAGTGGCCAGAGTGACAAGGAAGAGTGTACGCTCAAGCACCTGAACCGGTGTAGTGTCCCGTGTATATGTGTGGGAAGCCAGAAGGTCCAGAGCTCGCCCCAGATCCCACTGAGGAGGGATCTGGCGCGGAGGCGGTCGTTCCCTGAAGGCAGCCTTCATGAAGGAATCCAGCTCCTTCGGCGGAACGACCAGCCCAGTGACGGACTCAAAGACCTCCCGGATGGCAAACAAGTGGTTACATATAGTGTTGACTTGAAAGCGACGTGTACGGAAGAGGTGAAACAAGTAGTGTAGGACGAGGGAAGGAGAGCTAACTGTCTGGCGAGTGTCCTGTATCCACCTAGTAAAAGACCTCCAGTGGGACTCGTAAGTCCCCCAAGTCGAAGACGTCCATGAACGCTTCAGGAAGTCAGTCAGGTCCCGTCCGTGGACTGGGAGCCACCGTGCCTCACGAACATCCATGATGCGAAGGCCAACGAGGTCCGCAGGTCTCCAACCTGGCTCAAGTGGAAGTTTGAGAGAGGGAGAGGGACCGGACTTGGGCACCACCGCTTCAACTGGGCGTACCAAGCCTGGGCCGGCCACAGAGGCGCTATTAGCCAGACTCTGCCGCGGTACAGCCGCAGCCTTGCGAGGACTTTGCACATCAACAGTGCGTCTGGTGGCGGAAATATGTATATCGACTGCCACCTGTTCCAGTCTTCCATGAAAGCGTCCGGACCCCCCTCCGGAGTGCGAGTCCAGAGGGATAGGTACTGAGGCAACTTGCGCGTCTCCTACGATGCGAACAAGTCGACTTCCGGAACACCCCAGGAAGCTGCGAGGTCGTCGAACACAGTCTGTTTCAGTGCCCATTCTACAAGAGCGCTCTGTCCTCTCGACAGGGCGTCCGCCCACAGGTTGGCAGTCCCGAGCAGGTAGGAGGCGTGCAGGGAGATGTTGTGTCGGTTCGTGAGGAAGAACCACTTCTCTGAGATCCCCAACAGAGTCAAAGACCTGGAGGACCCCTGCTTTTGGATACAGTGGACAGCTGTCTGATTGTCCATCCTGAAGGCCACCGACTTTCCCCGAAGGGCCAGCGCGTGGTCCCTCAGGAAGAACAAGGGAACCAACAGTTCGAGGGCATTGATAATAATAATAATAATAATAATCGGTTTATTTCAAGCCGGCAGCCAATGGAGCTGAAAATACACAGACTTAACCTAGATCTTATCCTAATGGATCAACAGACTGATCCTGGCAGCTAACGAGAGCGCCTACATACTCTCAAGGGAGTAGGACGTGGGCAGGAGACTTTGTGGGTCCCCCGAGACGATCCGCCCAGATCTTGCCTTCACGGCCAGGGAAAGTTTTTGAGAGAACTTCCCCTGCCGGCGCCTGGGATTGAACCCCCGACGCCAGAGCTAGCGCTCCCAATACAGAGTACTAAGCGCGCTCGGCCACCGTGACCTTAAATGTGTAGGTGTGTGTGTCCCACCCATCTGCCGTGATGTTGATGTCCCAGGTTGGATTGGTAACCCCACCCTACCTCGCTCGACGCATCTGTATCTACTCAGATCGTCGGCGGGGGGGGGCGGTCCAGGGCACAGCCGCAGAGAGCATGCCCCGAGCAACCCAGTGTCCTAAGTGTCTGTGAATGGGACGCGGGATCGGCATGAGCCGATCCATAGGGGCCAACGGAAACACCTTGTTGCCCATGAGTATTAGGCGGCGGAGCCTTAGCCTTCCTAAGGGAATGGTCAGAGCGGCCCAATTCAGTGAACCCACTAACGAGTCCCAGATCCTCCTCGTGAGGGAGACCGAGTGCAACACGGCGAAGACCTTCCTGCGAAGTTTCACCGCGTTTGGCTGACTCTGGGTCTCTGTAGCGCTGGTCAGATCCCATTCGAGACCTACCCACGTCACGACACGCGACGGGGTCAGGCGTGACTTGGGAATATTGATTTTGAACCCTAACTGTGTGATGTGTAGAACTACTGTGAGGGTGTCATGGATGCACTGTTCTAGGGTGTCTGAAACTATCAACCAGTCGTCCAAGTAAAACAGGATCTGGAGGCCGCTCCTGAGGAGAGGATCCAGAGCCTGCTTCACCAGTTTTGAGAAGATCCGCGGCGCGATGTTGAGACCGAAGGGAAGTCTGTCGAACATGAACACACGATCGGAAGTCTGAACGGCCAAGAATCGCTGGAAACGAGGATGGATAGGAACGTGCCAATACGCATCCTTGAGGTCCAGCGACACTACCCACGACAGAGGTCACAGGGCCAGTCGTACCTGGTGCACCGTCAGCATCCGAAACCGTGTGTTCACGATGTGCCCGTTGAGGGCCGACAGATCCACCACCGGTCGCATCGCGTCGCAGTCCTTCTTTGGTACCAGAAATACACGGGAGAGGAAAACCGGTTGACCGGCTTTCATCTCCTTGACGATTCCCTGCTCGTGCATGGACGTTATCACGTCGGCCATCTCTGAAGAGACAGGCCGGCTTCGTTGACAAGAGCTGAGTGGGGGTCTGGACTTCCATCTCTATGTTAGACCCCTCCGTGCAATCTTCCGCCCCCACGTCCCTCGCAGCCAGCGAGGGGCGCAAGGGCGAAAACAACCTGTGGTAGCCCCCCGAGATGAGGTGAGTGACCCTTTTGGCTAGGCGAGAAGGAGAACAAGGAGGAGACCGACCCGGAGAACCTACACATTTTTTGACGTGGAGGGTCCCCCGGTACGGTCCCTGCGGTCATAAGAGCCACATTGACCTCCTCTACCCCCCCCCCACCTCGTCGAAAAGGGCGGGTCACCCCATCCCCTGTCCGTCGCGCGTCTGACCCCGTCGAAGTGCGGCCGGAAGTGCAAGGCTGGCCAGCCCCTTCTTGGCGGGGATGAAAGGGAGCAGGAGCAGAAGTGCGAGGCGGAACCGATGCTCTGGCCGGCAAATTCCCTTTCCTGCGCCCTTTCTTGGCGGCAGCACTGGCGGCAGCACCCCGAAGAGGACCGTCAGAAGGACGGGACTGAGAAGACCCTGGTCGCGACACAGCGCGTCTTTGTGTGTCGTAAGCAGGGCCCGCCGACAGAGAAGCGTAGCGTTCCCAAGCATCCTGCACAAAAAGCTCCGATGTATAGAGCTCAGAGTACAACAAACCCTGACGAATATCCAAGGGGACTTTCCGGCAGAACGAGGACCTTACCGTCTGGCGTTGTCGAGTTGCCTCGCACAAAACCGCCTTCAGCTCGGGAACCAAAGACACCGCGAACTGAAGGTGGATCCGCCGAACGTGGTCCAAACCCTCGCGAAGATCGCCCAGTGCAGTCGCCTCGATAAGCCTCAGGTGGTGAACAGACGTCTGGAGGGAACCTAAAAGACAAGATAATAAGTTCGCCACCCTCTGTCGCAAGGTAAAATCCCTGTCGACAGAGGACTTATCTGGGTGAGAGAAGAACGGGTTAGCAATAGCACAAATTTCAAGTTTGGGCGCGCTGATCCAGGACCAGAACTTGCCGTCCAATCCGCCGACAGATACAAGAGGAGGCAAAAGCAGTGATGACTCCGGGGGAGGGACTGAAACAGATCTGTCGACGGAACGGTTGGCGAATTCTAAGGCCTCAGCAAACCAGGCCTCCAATGGGAGAGGGTTATCGAGCACGACGGCTAAGCCAGGCTTACCGTCGTCGCACAAACCCGTCCCATAGGAGGACAGTCCCGTCAACACAGCCAGGGACTGAACATCCTGAAGGATGTCCTGGCGGCTGAAGTCTGACCAGAGTTTAGTCCGAGGAGCAGACGGGGGCTTGGGCTTCACCAAAAAGTACTGAAGGTCAGTCCTCGTCGGGTAAGCCCGCAACTCCACGTCGGCCACCTGACCATCCACCCTGATCGCCCTGAACTGCATCTTATCATTAATTTTCACCGACCAGTCCGAAGGTAGGGCCCTCTCACCTGACGGGAAGCCGGTAGCACGCTCCGGGTGGGAGGCCTGCACCCCCTTCCAAACAGCCAAGGAGCCATAGAGGAGCGGCATTGTCCGCGATGGGACCTTGGCCTTCTGGATGGGGGGCAAGCGCGGACCCTGCCCTAGCAGACGGAGAACCCCCGCATGGGAGAAGCAGGGCGAGAAGGAATGTGGTCCACTGCAGAAGGGAGGGGGACCAAAGCAGGGGTAGGTTGGGTGAGGCGCTGAGTTTGTGTCACCGCCAAGAAGCCCGATAAGAGGGAGTCTTGCATCGCCTCCAAGCGCTCGTCGATGTGTGACACAACCCACCCCTGCATAGCCGAAAATTGATCCGAGAGAGGGGACCCCCCCGAAGATTGTTCGGCCCGCAGGGGCGAGCGTGAGCGGGAGCGAGACCCATGACACGAAACAGCAGCGTCGCGGCCCAAAGAAGGCGAGTGACGACGGCCGTGGCGCCCCTGAGGGTCTCGTCCCCGATCACTAACGCCCGAGGGGAAAACATCACCATCCCCCTCTTCCAGCGACACGTCAGCCCCCGAGAAAGGGGACCCCGAAACCTCGCTATACTCCACCGAGTCAAGAGGCGGGGTACCCCCCTGGCGAGCTGGTAAGTGAAGATCAGGGATAGAAGAATGAGGAGGAGCAGGATTACGGGAGTGGGATGCTGGCCTGGTGAAAGGAGGTCAGAAGGAGCCGCGGGGGGAAACAGAGCAAGGATCCCCGGGGCTGAGAGAACAGGGCGGCCCGACACCGAGGCGGAGGAGGGAGGGACCTCCACCTTGGGACGAGACCGTGAAGGAAGAATAGGCACTGAAGCAGGAGAAGTAGGAGGAGAAGCAACTACATCCTGGCGGACCCTCCTGGACAGTGTAGGAGGAGGGAGCAGAGGGCCAGCTACAGCATGAACATCCGCGCGCGTAGAGGACAAAGAAAGAGGACGTCTTTTGTGCAGGGGAAGCGGTAGTAGAGCCCCTATCCGGAGAGGCCAGGGGAGGGCGCACAGGGGCAGAGCCGCTAACCCCGGCCTCAGGGCGAGAACCATGACGAGGGCGATGGGCGGCGTCAAGGCGATCAGGAGGACGATGAGGGGCAGTAGAGGACGGGCGATGAGGCGAGCGAGAGCGTGGACGGAGCTGGGGATCCTCCCGACGATGTGACGACCGGCCACGGGAACCAGGGAGGAGGGCCCGAGCAGGGAGAGGGCCAGGTGAACGGCCTCCAGACGGGTCAGGGATGCCCAGGGCGACGCGGATCCGGTCGTCAACAAAAGCCGGGGAACGGTGGCCCACAGTCGTAATGTGGTGGGAGACCACCGCCCACACTGATTGAAGGGAAGCAGAGGCCACTGCCGCATCTGAGGAACCAGGGTGATGGTCCACCACATCCACCAGGTCCATACACGGGCCACACAGAGCAGGGAGGTAGGCCGTAGAGGACACACATTGCGAGTGGCGTAAGCAGGACCTGTGGCGTTCCCAGCACGGGGAGCCACAGCCCTGGCGAAAGCAAGGCATCCAATCTGCAACGGAAGAACACACACCATAAGCAGCACGTCGACGGATTAAGTGTAGAGAATGTCCAATAAAAAAACAGGGAATGAGCATGGGTAAACAGTAACACACATGCAAATCGGTATCCGTACTCACTCTAAACCGGGAGCACCGAGGTAGGTGAGGAGGGCAGGCGAGGTGGAAGAGCACAAGCAGAACCTGCAAAGATGGAGAAAGTGTTAACCACCACTCAATACCTTACATGCAGGGTCCATAACACTAGTAAAGTGCATACACCAATATAGTATCAGGCAACAATATGACATAAAAAAGGTCAATAGTGAAAGCCAACTATAACCGCAAATTTGCGGGCCAATGGAGGCATAACCGTACCGACACAATCCTCCCGCATCTCCGCGGGACCCCCCAGCGATCTCCGCAAATTTGCGGGGAGCCGAAACGTCCCAGAGGACCGAATCGAGCTCTCCGCAAATTTGTGGGACCGGCCGAGATGGTCCGGCGCCGAAAAAGCGAGAGGAGCGTCTAGGGAATACCAAAAAAGGCCCATAAAAATGCGTCATCTCCTTATGAACTCCAAGCGATGATGTCCATCAAGCTGAGCAGTGTCTTCCTTGATTATATCCTGACTCAACCGGTCAAGGGAGAGGCAAGGAAGACACACCAGGGGAGAGGAGGCACATCCCCCAGGAACCACCCAACCCACAGAGATAGAGCAAAGCCCATGAGGAGAAGTGGCAGGGAGCGTGGTTTGGCACAAACAGGGGCCCCCGTGGGGTACCCCTGGATTGGGCAAAAAGACTATGAAAGGATGAAGGTGAAACAGGAAGTTAAAACAAAAACCAGTAAACGAAACTGGCGAGAAAAAGGGTGGCCTAGCTGTGAGCAGAGAATGTGTCAGGGGCGAAAAAACCCTGTGGTGTGAAGGATGGGCCCCCGTGGGGTACCCCTGGATATCACGAACCACCTGTCGCCCAGGCCCTTGAGACACAGTGAAGGCTCGAAAGGGGGGACTCGGGAATAACGCTAATAATGCGGCCGACACAAACTCTACAAACAGCACTGCCACCAACTAAATCTCAGATTGTTTACCAACTGTACACCTAGGCTATGAAAAAATGAAAACTCATAGGGGCATAGCAATTCCTGAATGAGAAAACAAGCTAGGCTAAAATAAGCTAAAAGCTAAACTATGCCCAGACTAACAGGAAAAAATAATATGAAAAGAGAAAGAAATGAAAAAACATAGACGAGGAACGCCAGGCGCCCCCGTACCTCGGTAGCTATTTCCACACGCGTCTCCATTATACACACTGAGGAGCCCACTTACGTGTGCCCTAGATCACGTAACATCTGTCTAACAAAAAAGAAGGCCAGATAAGCCGAAACGAACCTAAAACAGGGTGAATTGAAGGAGCACAACAAAAACGGACTCAACAATGGCGACGCGTGAAAAAATGATGACAAAAGAGGGTCGCTCATGCGCACGTTCGACAGGGATCTGCACATGACGGAACACGGGATGGGCCTTGAGCGGTAACTAAGGTAAACCCCTTTTTCTTCTCTTCTATGCTTTTTTCACCTTCGGTGGTAGTTTTGGTTAATGTACAACGTCTCCTAGAGCAAGATAAGGAGTAGACTCTAGACGTTTTCTTTTTAACCGCGGTTGGAATGACGACATAGCAGTCAAAGTAGACAAGTCGTCATTGCAATTAGGTTAATAGCCTTGACGTTGGATTTTCCAAGACTACTAACAAAGATGTTAATGTTTCTGAAGGGGAGCATGCGGCAGAACCTCTGAGGTTCTGAAGTCTGAACCTTCAACCTTCTGTAAATCATTAGTAATTCATGTAAATGTAAATTATCTTCTAAGTTCTACTAAATCATAAATCAATGATCATCAATAATAAATGAAGTGTCAGGAAATAAATAACCATATGAATAATTGAATATGAATTATATGATCCATATGATCCATATGACATATCTTCAAATCATCCAGGAGAAATGCCTAGAGATCCAGCTTAGACATCACTAAATCTGAAAATCATCTAAATGATCTTCTACTAAATCAAATGAAGTGTCAGGTGGTTTTTTTCTAATAAAATAATGATAGCATTGCTGCATTTGGTAGGGAGATTGTAGGCACCAATCGATCAGGGCTAGACCCAGGTGAGGTTATAGGCATGTGATAAAGAGTCGCTGGAACTCCTGTTTCATTTGCTTGGCCTCTCTTACTGATTTTCTTTGTGCCTCATTTACACTGAGAGCAATCCAGCTAGCTCTCACAAACACCTCCTCCTCCTATCCACTTCACTACACTAAACATGCACACCACACTTCATTCCTCCACAACAAAATTAAAAAAAACTAAAATGATGAATTGTAGCCCAGCCTCAGAGTCCCCAGGGGGGGGGGACCATAAATGCCCCCACACCCAACCGACCATCCCCTGACGACCCCACACAATTACCTGGACCTCGGCCTGTTACTCTTTCTATTAATTTCTGCAACATTCGCGGACTTTCCTCTAACTTTCACTCTGTTGAGCACCATCTCTCCTCCTACAAACCTGATCTTCTCTTCCTCACCGAAACTCAAGTGTCTGTAGCAACATCCAGCAGCCCCTTCTCTGTATCCTCCTACTTTCTCTATCCTAGTTTCAAAGCCAAAGGCGGATGTTGTGCATATGTGCACAACAAACTCACTTGCTCTCGTGTTCCCGATTTCGACTCCTCTGAATTCTCAAGTTTATGGCTCAAACTTTCCTGTCATTCTCTTACTAAATATTTCTGTGCTGTCTATCTTTCCCCTAACTCTACCAACTTTCCGAAATTCTTTGACTATCTAAACTCTACAGTGGAACACATTCTATCCATTTCTCCTTTCTCAGAAATCTCCATCTTAGGAGATTTCAACGTTCACCACCGCCAATGGCTCTCCTCTCACACTACTGATCCACCTGGTGAACAAGCCTACGTCTTTTCTATTATAAATGACCTAGAGCAGTAAGTTCAGCAACCCACCCGTATCCCGGATCGCATCGGAGATCGGCCCAACATTCTTGACTTGTTTCTAACTTCTAACCCTTCTTCTTATACTGTCGATCTTTTCTCTCCTCTGGGCTCCTCCGACCATAAACTTATCTCTGTCACCTGTCCTATCTCTCCAGTACGGCCACCCGATCCTCCTAGCCGGCGGCGCTTGTGGCACTTTGGCGCTGCCGACTGGGAGGCTCTCCGGCAGTACTTCATTGATTTCCCATGGAATGATTTCTGCTTCCGTGGCCGGGGACCCTCGGAGAGTGCTGAACGCATTACCGAGGTAATCCTATCGGGCATGGAAGCATATATTCCATTCTCCTTCTCTCAGACTAATGCTAAAAAATCTTGGTTTACTCACGCCTGTTCTACTGCTGTCCGCAATAAGGAGGAAGCATTCAAACGGTACCGACGCCTTAAAACTCAAGACTCTCATTCTTCCTATGTTTCTGCCCGGAATCAAGCCAAATCTGTTCTTCGACTTGCCAAACACTCTTTCATCAATAATAAATGCACTGAACTATCTAACTCTAGCTCTTCCCAAGCTTTCTGGCATCTAGCCAAAAACCTCTCCAACAATTTCTCTTCCTCGTCTTTCCCTCCCCTTTCCCACTCTAATGGCACAACCATCACTTCTTCCTCTGACAAAGCTAAACTCTTCACTCAAACTTTTGTTAGAAACTCCACCTTGGATGATTCCGGTGCTATTCCTCCCTCTCCGCCCTCCTCTCTCTTACTTATGCCTAATATCCTAATCTCTTCTAAAGATGTACTTTCTACCCTCTCTGGGCTTAACACTAATAAGGCGTACGGTCCGGACGGTGTTCCTCCTGTTGTTCTCAAAAACTGTGCTTCCGTGCTGACTCCCTGCCTAGGCAAACTCTTTCGTCTCTGTCTATCCTCTAACGTCTTCCCTTCATGCTGGAAGTTTGCTCACATTCAACCTGTCCCAAAGAAGGGTGACCGCTCTCAACCCTCCAACTATCGTCCAATTGCTCTCATCTCTTGTCTTTCTAAAGTTTTTGAAACTATTCTTGCTTCCAAATTTCTTAAGCATTTCTCTTCTCATAATCTGCTCTCAGATCGCCAGTATGGCTTCCTTAAGGGTCGCTCTACTGGTGATCTTCTTTCATATCTTATTAACTCTTGGTCATCCTCCTTTCGGGACTTCGGTGAGACTTTTTCTATTGCACTAGACATATCGAAAGCCTTCGATAGAGTCTGGCATAAATCTTTAATTTCTAAACTACCCTCCTTCGGTTTCTATCCCTCCATCTGTGCCTTTGTCTCTAATTTCCTTTCCGGCCGTTCCATAGCTGCGGTTGTGGACGGCTATTGTTCACTTCCTCACTCTATAAACTCCGGTGTTCCTCAGGGCTCTGTCCTATCTCCTATTCTCTTTCTAATTTTTATAAATGATCTCCTTAACTGTACCTTAATTCCCATCCATTCATACGCAGACGACTCAACCTTACACTACTCCATTAGTTTTTCAGAACGCCCCAGCCAGCAATTCCTCAACGACAAACGTAATGAAGCCATAGAACTCTTAAATTCTGATCTAAATACTATTTCCAATTGGGGCAGAGAAAACCTTGTTAACTTTAATGCTTCCAAAACCCAATTTCTCCATCTATCTACCCGTCAGGATCTCCCAGCGGACTATCCCTTATTCTTCAACAATACAAAAATCAACCATTCATCTTCTCTCTATATTCTTGGTGTCTCTTTTTCCTCTGCTCTCATTTGGAAGGACCATATTACCAGTCTTGCTAAGGCAGCCTCCCAGAAGCTCGGTGTGCTCAACCGCCTTAGGGGGTTCTTTTCCCCTGCACAGCTTCTTGCTCTGAAAAGGGTATAGTGCGCCCTTGTATTGAGTATTGTTCACATGTGTGGGGAGGTTCCTCTCACACCGCTCTCCTAGACAAAGTTGAAAGGAAGGCCTTTCGTATCATTAACTCCCCTCCACTCACCAACTCTCTGCAGTCTCTCTCTCTCCGCCGCAATGTTGCATCTCTCTCGCTATTCTATCGCTACTATAATAATCAGTGTTCCTCAGAGCTATCCCAGTGCATACCACCTCCTTTACGTAGGGCACGTGGTACCCGTTTTGCAACTCAATCCCACCCCTACTCTGTGCAACTCTCCAACCCAAGAGTGAAACGTTACTCTCAAACTTTCTTCTACTCAACAGCTGAGCTCTGGAACTCTCTCCCAGAATCAGTCTTTCCCTCTTCCTATGACTTAAATTGCTTCAAACTCTGTGTGTCCAGGCATTTTGGCTCGAACGTCCCTTGATTTTGGCCCTGTCACTCTTTCAACTATGGGGGAGGCACTCGCTATAGGCAGTAATGCCTTTTGCCTCCCTCAATCACATAGAAAAAAAAAAAAATAATTAGGATTTTGTATTTAAAATATGAGAAATATCCATATCTTCGATAAATAACGATACTAACGAAGTAACGATATCGTTATCGAAAGGATCGGATTTAGCGATTTAACGATTTAACGATTTAACGGTTAACGAGCGATAAATGTATCGCCGGTTTACGGTTAACGGTTAACGACGTTAAGGTTTTCGTTAACGAAATGACGGTTAACGAAGTTAAGGTTTTTGGTTATCGTTCCCACCTCTGGGTAGGATAGTAAGAGGGGATACAGTGTGTGTGTGGGTGGGTGTGAAGGTTGATAATGGTAAACTGTAAGTGATAATGAATCCAACACAAACAATTATGTACCAAGTCTATTGATCCTTTGCAAGGGTATTTGGACAATTATATCAAGGCAATGTAAATAAATAGTCTACATTATAAGTCACAGTTTCTAATTTTGATTTATATTTGATATATAACACAATTGATAAACGCCGCATATGACAGTTGAATGAGTTCGTTATTCAGTCTTAATTTGTTTTTGGGTCTAATAAAAAACAAATTTCAATTTATAAGGTAAACAATTATTTGAATGAATGGCAGGCTATACCATATACAATAATTATTAACGGCTTAGGAAATAAACATACAATAAAATATATATGAAGGCAAGTTAATTTGGTTTTATTTTCAACTTTTATATATATTTCAATATTATGGTAGGCCTACTTGGTATCAACAAGAACATTTGTGAGCTATTTCATAAACTCTTATTGTGGACATTTAAGAAAGATAACAGATGTGCACAGGTATTTAATACACCATGGACATATATTTTACGTATGAAGCAACACATTTAATGAAAATAAAAGATATATAAACAACTTGCGAAATAATCATACTGAATAGAACAATTGAACAATGTTAGCAAGATGGATATGGATATTACATAAATAAGACAAATACAAACGAAGACAAATAACGAAACCAAGGTAATATATGAAGTCGAAAGCGGAATTAAACAAAGGTGGACAAAACTGCGGAAGAACTGTGAATGGAAGTAGGTTGAGTCCGTGATAAAACAAAACACTGAACAGGAATACAGACCAGAATAACGGGGTAAGT
This sequence comes from Paralithodes platypus, assembly GCA_032716605.1. Classification (NCBI taxonomy): domain Eukaryota; kingdom Metazoa; phylum Arthropoda; class Malacostraca; order Decapoda; family Lithodidae; genus Paralithodes; species Paralithodes platypus. The sequence goes on from CM064578.1 coordinate 54,208,015, forward strand.
ACCGGTACTGTACAGTGATATATGATATCAGAATATCTACCAAAAATGTATACTAAGAAATCACTAAAGAAGAATTGTCTTTTTATTAAATGAGATGAACGACAGTTGAAAACGAGTATAAACAAACCACAACAATACTATTATTATATGCATGAGTGATGAAGGATTTATGTAATACCATGATAAAAATGTCCGATACAATTATGAGTACATATAAAAGAAAACTAACATTCGTTTAATAGTCGGAATAATAGGGAACAATATTGCAATTATTATATGCATGGTGATACAATTTGACATATAATGGTACACACACAAAGGCATATGTTACATAATAGAAACATATTACTAAACCCACGATATGTGCAAAATGTATTTACATGCAAACAAACACACGCATAAACACACTGATACCATTATGCAACTACACACACAATAATCAAACACACATACGCATGTGCACCTAGCCACACAATTATGCAACTACACACACAATAATCAAACACACATACGCATGTGCACCTAGCCACACAATTATGCACATTCTATAAGGGTGAAAGTTAATAGGGAGCGAAGGGAGGCAGAAATTATTGATTGAATTGTTCAGGAACGGAAGGTAGGGAAACAACAGATTAATTATAGAAGCAATGGACATGCAAGGATACAAAGTCAATGACTATGCTACAGGGAAAAAAAGACAAGGAACACTAAATTCCATATAGAGAATACCATATAGAGAATACCATATAGAGAATACCATATAGAGAATACCATATAGAGAATACCATATAGAGAATACCATATAGAGAATACCATATAGAGAATACCATATAGAGAATACCATATAGAGAATACCATATAGAGAATACGATTACGATTGAATCAAAAGATAAAGGAAACCAAAACAGAGAGAAAGATCAATGAAGAATGTAACCGACAACATAACATAACAACACGAGAGAGAGAGTAGGAACAGTTTATAAGAGTTCTCCAAACTTTAAAAAGCTGTGAAAAATATGGTAACTTATTATATTTTGAAACAGTTATTCTCTCTCTCTCTCTCTCTTTCTTGTGTATGTGTGTTAGCGTGCAAGAGCTAACACTTGCGTGACATCTAAGTGTGAATAACCGTCCATGTATCTGTCAATGTCATCATAATAACCAACCCTGCGTCATGTCTATTCATTTTATGTGGATCCCTCACCGATTCTTTCTTGTTTCTTCTTAATTCTTGAAGAATCGGATGCATAAGGGGTTATATTTGACCATTGTTTTTTTTTATCTACGTTTACATATCCAACATATCTTTCCTCTTTGTACTACAAATATTACAACTATAATTTATGTGTGTATTTCCCATTCCCTTCCATTATGATATCTTTCCAACTCCCTCCCTTCCCTTTCCCTTCCACCGTGCATATATTATCTGTCCGGGTAATGATAGTGATATACTTTGGGTCTTCCACCGATCCATTCCTATGAATTCATCCCTCAACCATTCTTTAACCCCTTCGGTACCGGCAACGTCATTTAAATTGTATTCTAGCTATAATTATATGATTTTGTGCAGTTTAAGAAAGATCTGTGGTAGTAAAAAGAGTTAAGTGAGTTAGTTCGAGACCTGTTAATGCTGGAGGCCCTATACACACCGAATACAATCGTCTAGTTAGTAGTAGCCAGAATTAATTTAAACAGATGACACCGGTACTGAAAGGGTTAAGGTGGGGAGGGGTAGATATATAATTTGTATGTGTTGTGACGTTCACCGCTTCCCCCAGAACCGCATGGCTTACTCGCTAGGACTCGCCAGGGCAGAGAATATAGCTACAGTCTACCTATCATTGTGTACTTTCCTTCTCGAGAAAGCTTGTGTTGCAGACAGTTCAGAACTGTTCTCTATTTTCGTCTGTCACAATCCTTTCTATTTTATTTAGTCAATTGAAAGTATTGTGTTAAGTAGTAGAATGATGGGAAGGCGAGCGGGAGAGGGAGAGAGAGAGAGACAAGGTGGTGTGACTTGGTGGTGAGTGTGGCGCGTGGCTGGCCCCCTTATATAGGCCTCGCGGGATTCGTTGCCTCCTGCCTAACACTGCCTACTACGCGGCTGCTTACTGGGTGACTGTCGCGCGCCCTCGTGCCATTCTTGCGAACTGGGACTCCAGCCAGGAGGTCCATGGGAATATCCTTGTCAGATACTTCCCAGACAGCATACTCTAAGCATCTCCCTTGAACTGTCCCACACTCTTGTCTTAGAATCTTTCTCTCCTACTGCCTCTATCATTTCCACTACTTCCTCACCTTTTATTAATATCAATCCCCCTCTGGTTATCTGCATTCACACCTTGAATTGGTGGCCAGACTGTATTATATGCTGGATCTCACATTTCTTATGTACTAGATTAAGGTTGAAGATAGTCAGTGTCTTTTTGGGAGATTGTATTGCTCAGACTGTCTCCATCAATCACTAATGTTTCTACAGGGTTAAATAATGCTAGACTAGGGATCAGGTACCTTGCTGTTGGTGTTTTCAATGTGTGTAGGCTACTTTTGAGCTACACGACACTACGGATTCTGTGGGTTACCTGGGTGGATCTTTTGTCTGTGTACCTTGGATTTAGACTGTGTAGTGTGTGAGGGCTGCTTGCCTAATCCACCCAACACTGTTCTAACTCTATTTGCTTTTACTTTTGAGGGTCGCCAGGAGGATACTCGATACTTGTGATCAGAATCCTCAAGAGAGCACCCCTTCATATTAACGTAATCAGGCCGCACAGACCCAAGGTCCACACTAGGCTAGGAGCTGTCTTGCTCCACCAGAATTCTGTACCTTTGCGCATCCCAGCTAGACTTTATTAACCCGGGTAGACATTAGCTGGATTAGATCATATACTCCTTTATGCATACCCATTATTTTTACACAAGCATTTTGAGGTCTAGGTTGCTGTAGAGAAACAACCATCATAGACCGGTTTTGTTAATAGGAGTACTACTTTTTCGTGGCGAGCATTATTACAGTTGCACCGCTTATAATATTCTTGTGTCCAATAACATTATATGTCCAGCCTTTTTGTGTATTTAGCCTACATGTGCATTGTCCTGCCTCCTGCTATTTTGTGGTTCCATTTCCGATATGTTCTTCTTAGTAGCATCCGACATTATTCAGAAGATTCCTTGTTCGGTGCTTGAGGACTTTACAACACTTTCTTTCATAAAGGAGTGACAGATATTATTGATTAAAGTAAAGTTAAGTAAACCTTCTTCTTGTTTGCATTAGATCACTTGTGATTTAATTAAGTTAACTATCTTTTCCTTGTGTACCATAACTAAGCAACCATATGTTATAGGTAATAGGCTGTTTCAGAGAACATCAGCCTATAGTAGAAGCACATAGATACTGAGAGTTAAGATACCCCGCTATCGCAGATATAACTCTGGAGGGTATATGTGTTCTTTGTTCGACGGGATTATATATCAGGGGTTGGATCTAGCGTTTCCGTTGTTGCATTTATGGCAGTCTAGTTCAATGTATAAGAGCCACTGATTTATATGAGACCCGATCGTAACAAATGGCGACCTAGCTCAGGATTTGGTGAACTGACATATAATTGCAGGTTATTGTGCAGATTTTTCTCACAGTTTAGGCAGTGATCATTTGTTGATTTTGTGGAATATTTTTTGAGGACATGCAAGATTTATTTTTTTAGCAAAGTAATATAGCACTTAAGCTGTCTCCGAGAATTTTTTATTTTGAATATTGTGGATAAGAGTTTGGGGTACTTCTTTTTTGTGTATCAAAGTGAAATATCTTCAGTGAGCATCATGTCTTATAGCGGATCAGTGCAGGATGAAGACACAGTACGTGATATAGAAGCTGAGGAGCAGCAGCATGGGCAGGTTGTTAACTTGGTGAACAGTGAGGAGGATGCAAGGAATTTTTTACAATGGCCTGTTACTTCCGACCGGTTGGTGGGTATGAATCGGTACGGTCTCCAGTGCTTAGCCGCAGCTATCGGTCATGTATGTACTAGTGGCATGACCAAGGATGACCTGATGACGTGTGTGCTGGGTTGGGTGACTGGCGTACGAGGTAGGGTGAGTGCTCAGAGCCCTTTGGCCGAGCTTCCCCTTCACTCGACTCCCAATCCTCCTATTGGAGTACCGACCCTGAGCACGCTTCCGCAGGTGGGTAGTGACTGGCAGGGTGGTTTGCCCCTGGCGGGATCACCGGGTATTTCTAACATCATTGCATCTCCTCCTCCCCCTCAAGGTTTGACCCCGGAGATGCTCTTTCAGCTCGAGATGGCAAAGATGCAACATCAGAGTCAACAGGAGACAGAGCTAGCTAAGATAGAAGAGAGAAAAGAGCTAGCTAAGATAGAAGAGAGGAAAGAGCTAGCTAAGATAGAAGAGAGAAAAGAGCTGGCTAGGATGCAGCAACAGACGAGGGAAGCTGAGCTTAGGACTAAACTAGAATCTACAAGATACTGTGCCGACATGGATTTAGAGAAGTCTCGTGTTGAGACGACGGGACAGCGACTCGGTACTGGAAACCGTGCGCATGATCAGTCTCTGTCGCACCTTCTCAAACTGGTCCCTGTATTTGACGAGTCTGGTGTCACAGAGTTTTTCAATAGATTTGAGAAGAAGTGCCGGGAGCATCAGTGGCCTGAAGTTAAGTGGGCCTGAAGTTGTGTCCTCTAGACTCGTAGGTAAGGGGCTCAAGGCTTACGATGCACTGCCTTTGGAGTCCTGCGTTGTTTATGAGGAGCTCAAGGAGGTTGTCCTGCGTTCATACGAGCTACAACCCGAGACATATAGATTAAAGTTCCGGGGTGTGACTAAGGGGCGAGACAGTACCTTCTTGGAGCACGCCCGGGACCTGTCCGACGCTATGGAAAACTGGCTCAGATCAGAGAAGAAATGATGAGATGAAACAGTTGATGCTTCTAGAGCAGTTTTGTAAGTGTACGGGCGGCGACTTGACTTTAAACCTTAAAGAGATGAACCCAAGAACTCTCGTAGAAGCAGCAGAGATGGCTGATCTTCGGTTGTCACTAATTCGGGGGTGCGGCTCTGCACAGAGAAACGATGTAGGCGTTAACCCATAACTGTCGGGGCGCAACATAAGTCGAGTATAATATATCTGGACTATCTGGCAGCGCTCGACATAAGTCGTGTGGCAATTTCAGCGCGTAATGTTGCTGAGAGAGAGAGACAAGTGGTGGCAGGAGAGTAGCGAGCGTATGACTGCTCCAGACCACCGCGGCGAACCTACTGACACGAATCCCACCTCCTCCCTCCCTCTCTCACTCGCTATATACGGAATTGTATGGGGAAAGTGCCGAATTACATGGTTTTTGCACTCGCGTTGCGCGGTTGTTGCAAGAAAACTAGCCATCATAAAAGGATCGTTATGGTGTCATTGGAAATCTCTGTTTATGCCCTTTCAGGGATAGATACTTGTTTTACGCTCTGGATCTTATTTAGGCATGAAAATGATCACGTAAACAGCCCTATTTTGGCTAAAAAGACCCCGCTGGTGGCTACATATTATATACCGCCTAGGCCGCTCGTAAGGTGTTAAGGAGCGTTACCCTCCCCCTCCCCGGAATGTGGACACACATAAATTTAAAAGCAATGACATGAAGACTGATCACAAACCTAGCACCGCCCCGTTTAAGAAGGGTAAGGGGACTTTTACACCTCAGTATAAGTCCAAGGGGAAATTTGAGTGTTATCACTGTCACAAAGAGGGGCACATGGCAAAAGCTTGTCTGAGCAGACCTCCCACGGCGGCTGTGTCATTGGCTCGCAGCATTGGGGGTGTTCCAGAAGTTTGCTGTGTTTGCTGGAGGCATAAGATCAGAGGATGGAGCACCGCCAGTGAAGAAGGATCCGGAAGGCTCGAACCCTATCCGTGATGCCTTTTGCGACCAGAGGGCATGGCTGCGTGAAGTGGGGGGGCAAGAAGCACGGGGTACAGCTTTTGCGTGACCCAGGTGCCTCTCAGACACTCTTGAAGAATTTCACTGGTAGACCCATAAACGCGGCGCGGGTAGTTGTGGTGCAGGGAGTTAATGCAACTAGGTCATACACACTTGTTAGAATGGAGCTTGAAGTTGACGGTGTGACTCGCGAACTGGATGTGGGAATCGTGGAGAAATTGCCTGTTGGGGGCGTCGACCTCCTTCTCGGCAATGACTTTGCGGTGCTTGCTTCTAAGGTTTCACCCTTAGTCGTTGCCGAGGAGCCGGCCGACGTGAGTAGGGAGGAACAGGAGTGGGTTGAGAAGTGTCAGGTGCAACCAATGGCGTGTGTTGTAACCAGATCTCTCGCATCCAGGGAGTCACAGCCTAACCAACAGTCTTCAAATAAGCAGAGGAACGGTCACGAGAAGGTGCTGAAAGCTGATACGGTGGAGAGTCTAGTACCAGCAGCGCTTCTCGGGGACTCAGTATTAGCACCGTTATTAGAGTCTGGAGAAGCACCACCACCTGTCACTGAGAGTGTAGAGGCAGGGCTTAAAGAGACTCAGAGGCAGCAACGGTATACACGGAGAGAGCAACGGGATGCAAAGTTCGATGTTGGGGAGGGCATGAGTTGTTTCTCAAACACTTAGACAGGCTAGCTCCCTCAGATATTCGCAAATTGCAGCTACAAGACCCGGAGGTTCTAAAGTGTAGTAACGGTGCTGTCGAACTCGAAGAGGACAGGGATGCAAAGTCTGGAGATTTTTTTTTCATTGATGGCATCTTGTATCGGCGATTCCAAGACCCGCAGAGAAGTTGGGAGGGTGAGTCAGGGGTGTTAGACCAGCTGATCGTACCGAGGGTATGCAGGGATAGCCTACTAAGGTTGGCTCATGATGTACCGCTGGCGGAACACTTGGGTGTCCGTAAGACAGTGGCGGCTTTGGGGAAACTGTTTTGGTGGCCTGGTTTGAGAGCACAAGTGGTGTCATGGGTGGCAATGTGCAGTGTGTGCCAAAAGGTCGGGAAACATAACCAGTGCATCCCAAAGGCTCCGTTACACCCAATTCCCGTCAGCGGGCCTCCCTTTAGTAAAGTAGTAGTCGACATGGTTGGCCCCCTCCCCCCCCACAAGTGCCGGAAATAAATATCTCTTGACAGTCATGGACGTAGCAACTCGGTACCCAGACGCATACCCGATGAGAAATGGTTTGGCGAAGACAGTGGTCCGTAACTTGCTATTATACTTCTCTCGGTACGGATACCCGCAGGAGATACAGTCAGACCAAGGATCGAATTTCACCTCCAACTTGTTCGTTCAGACAATGAAGCAGCACGGGATAGTCACTGTAGTGTCATCTGCTTATCACCCAGAGAGTCAGGGGGTGTTAGAGAGGTGGCATTCCACTCTAAAAAGCATGCTTCGCTGCTATTGTCTTGAGAACGGCAAGGACTGGGATCTTGGCCTGCCGTATGTGTTATTCGCTGCACGAGAGGTACCTGGGGAGAGTTTGGGGTTTAGCCCTAATGAGCTTGTGTTTGGACACCGCGTCAGAGGGCCTCTCCACATGGTAAAGGAGATATGGGAAGGCACCGCTAAACCATGTTCTATGCTTAACACCTAAAGAGCGGCCTAGGCGGTAAATAATATGTAGCCACCAGCGGGGTGTTTTTACCCAAAATAGGGCTGTTTATGTGATCATTTTCATGCCTAAATAAGACCCAGAGTGTAAAACAAGTATCTATTCCTGAAAGGGCATAAACAGAGCTTTCCAATGACACCACAACGATCCTTGTATGACCGCTAGTTTTCTTGCAACAACCGCGCAACACGAACCATGTAATTCGGTACTTTCCCCATACATTTCACTATGTAGCGAGTGTGAGAGGGTGGAGGAGGGTGGGATTCATGTCAGTTGGTCCGCCGCGGTGGTCTGGAGCAGTCATACGCTCGCTACTCTCCTGCCACCACTTGTCTCTCTCTCTCAGCAACATTATATGCAGAAATTGCCACACGACCTATGTCGCACGCCGCCACATAGTCCAAATTTATTTCACTCGACTTATGTTGCGCGCCGCCAGTTAAGGGTTAAGTATGTCCTTGAGAGTAGAGAACGAATGTTGCGTAGTCTGGAGTTGGCTGGCCGCAATCTGGTAGGCTCTCAGGCCCTCATGAAGGACAGGTACGACCACAAGGTGAAACTCGGGGAGTTTCACGTGGGTCAGGAGGTGTTGATACTACTCCCTCTTGTAGGTAACCCCTTATCCGCAAAGTACGCTGGTCCTTATAGGGTAGCAGAGAAGCTCTCGGACTTAGATTACCTGGTGGCCACTCCAGACAGGCGTAAGAGGAATCAGTTATGTCATGTCAACCTGATGGAGTATGTGAGGCGCCCACCTGAGCCTCTCACTGTCCCCGTGATGACTTTCTGCAGTCAAGGTGGAGAAGGAGAACGGGACAGTCATGCGCAGGTGGATGACAACTGGGATTATCATGTTTCTGCAGACCAGTGGGCGGGAAACACGAGACAGGCGGCTCATGAGGCTTTGCAACACCTACCTGAGCATGTATTTGCGGAACACCCAGGCGTCACTACTCATGAAATGCACGACGTTGACGTCGGAGACCACCCACCCTTCAAATCAGTGCCCTATAGGGTGCCCCCTATTAAACTTCCGGCCCTCCGGGCGTAGTTGGAGTATATGTTGAAACAGGGACTGATCGAGAAGGGGCGGTAAAGTGGACATCTCCCGTAACGCTGCAACCTAAGCCGGATGGCAACGTGCGCTTCTGTGTTGATTACCGCAGGCTAAACGGCTTGACTCCCACCAACCCATTTCCTATTCCCCGGGTCGATGACTATGTAGACAAGATTGGCAGGGCCAAGTTCTTGACCAAGGTGGACCTGGTAAAAGGTTACTGGCAGGTGCCCTTGTCTGAACGGGCGAAAGAGGTGTGTGGTTTTCTGGTGGATGGTGCTACATATCGTTGTAATGTCATGCCGTACGGTCTAAAGAATGCACCAGCGACCTTCCAAAGCTTGATGAACGAGTTGGTGGCTGACATTCCGAACTGTACCGTGTACCTGGACGACGTCATTATCTACGATGACGATTTCAAGAGCCACTGTGAACATGTAGAATCCCTATTTAAGAAATTAAGCGAGGCAAACTTGGTGGTCAACCTGAGAAAGTGTGATTTTGTGCGGGCTACCGTGCAGTATCTGGGGTTCATGGTGGGTTTGGGCCAGGTGTGCCCCCCACAGAACAAGATATTGGCTATTAACCACTTACCCAGGCTGTCCACCAAGAAGCAGATCATGAGGTTTTTGGGCATGATTGGTTACTACCGCCTCTTTATAAAGGGCTATTCTACTGTGCTGGCTCCTCTGACGGACCTATTGGCCAAAGATAGAAAGTTCAAGTGTGCGCCTGAGTGTGAGAGAGCTTTTTTGCTAGTAAAACCCCTGTTGTGTACTCACCCAATCCTCAGGGCCCCGAACTTTAGCCGACCATTCCAGCTGGCAACTGATGCCAGTGGTGTGGGGGCTGGTGCCGTTCTGATGCAATCAGACGAAGATGGGCTGGAGCACCCAGTCAGTTTCTTCTCAAAAAAGTTCAACTCGGCGCAGAAGAACTATTCAGTAGTTGAGAAGGAACTGCTGGCGATTGTGTTAGCGCTCAGGCACTTTGAGGTGTATGTTCCAGCCTATGGACCAGTTGTGGTGATCTACACCGACCATCACCCACTCAAGTTCCTGGATCAATTCCATAACCGGAATATGAGGCTGACCAGGTGGTCATTAATGTTGCAGGAATACAACCTAGACATACGCCATATTGCCGGTTCTGAGAATGTGATTGCAGATTGTTTATCGAGGGTGGAAGACCCGGGGTAGATCATCACAAGGGTAGCCTCCTACTTTGGTTTGATTAGTATGTTTACATCTGGTGCTTGTTGGCTCGCGTGTGTAGCCCAGCGTATTGGGTCGTAAAGTAGGAGTTGCTGTGTTGGTATAGAAGTAAAAACTAGGCTTGCCCCTGTAGTGCAGCTGCCATAAATATATTAAAAATATAAAAATCCTATAAAAACTCTTTCTTTGATAACAAATTTTTTGTAAGTATGTTATAGCAGAAATTCTGAGTTGTACTCCTCTCAGAAGGCTGGGCTAGTGAAGCTCGCTCTTATGAGCATAACTATGTAATTTAATCTATTGTGTTGGGAAGGGTTGTTAATTTGTATAATGTATTATTTTGATGAGAACTGTGCTTTACATTTCATTGTCGCTGGGTGGCTAGGAGTGGCGAATTTTGTATGGGTTCTGCGTGTCAGATTTAGAGCTCATAGTTGGAGTCTCTTAAAAATCTTGGGTGGGGTGTGACGCTCACCGCTTCCCCCAGCACCGCATGGCTTACTCGCTAGGACTCGCCAGGGCAGAGAATATAGCTACAGTCTACCTATCATTGTGTACTTTCCTTCTCAAGAAAGCTTGTGTTGCAGACAGTTCAGAACTATTCTTTATTTTCGTCTGTCACAATCCTTTCTATTTTATTTAGTCAATTGAAAGTATTGTGATAAGTAGTTGAATGATGGGAAGGCGAGCGGGAGAGGGAGAGAGAGAGAGACAAGGTGGTGTGACTTGGTGGTGAGTGTGGCGCGTGGCTGGCCCCCTTACATAGGCCTCGCGGGATTCGTTGCCTCCTGCCTATCACTGCCTACTACGCGGTTGCTTACTGGGCGACTGTCGCGCGCCCTCGTGCCATTCTTGCGAACTGGGACTCCAGCCAGGAGGTCCATGGGAATATCCTTGTCAGATCATTCCCAGACAGCATACTCTAAGCATCTCCCTTGAACTGTCCCACACTCTTGTCTTAGAATCTTTCTCTCCTACTGCCTCTATCATTTCCACTACTTCCTCACCTTTTATTAATATCAATCCCCCTCAGGTTCTCTGCATCCACACCTTGAATTGGTGGCCAGACTGTATTATATGCTGGATTTCACATTTCTTATGTACTAGATTAAGGTTGAAGATAGTCATTGTCTTTTTGGGAGATTGTATTGCTCAGACTGTCCCCATCAGTCACTAATGTTTCTACAGGGTTAAATAATGCTAGACTAGGGATCAGGTACGTTGCTGTTGGTGTTTTCAATGTGTGTAGGCTACTTTTGAGCTACACGACACTACGGATTCTGCGGGTTACCTGGGTGGATCTTTTGTCTGTGTACCTTGGAGTTTAGACTGTGTAGTGCGTGAGGGCTGCTTGCCTAATCCACTCAACACTGTTCTAACTCTATTTGCTTTTACTTTTGAGGGTCGCCAGGAGGATACTCGATACTTGTGATCGAGAATCCTCAAGAGAGCACCCCTTCATATTAACGTAATCAGGCCGCACAGACCCAAGGTCCACACTAGGCTAGGAGCTGCCTTGCTCCACCAGAATTCTGTACCTTTGCGCATCCCAGCTAGACTTTATTAACCCGGGTAGACATTAGCTGGATTAGATCATATACTCTTTTATGCATACCCATTATTTTTACACAAGCATTTTGAGGTCTAGGTTGCTGTAGAGAGACACAACCAGCATAGACCGGTTTTGTTAATAGGAGTACTACTTTTTCGTGGCGAGCATTATTACTGTTGCACCGCTTATAATATTCTTGTGTCCAATAACATTATATGTCCAGCCTTTTTGTGTATTTAGCCTACACGTGCATTGTCCTGCCTCCTGCTATTTTGTGGTTCCATTTCTGATACGTTCTTCTTAGTAGCATCCGACATTATTCAGAAGATTCCTTGTTCGGTGCTTGAGGACTTTACAACACTTTCTTTCATAAAGGAGTGACAGATATTATTGATTAAAGTAACGTTAAGTAAACCTTCTTCTTGTTTGCATTAGATCATTTGTGATTTAATTAAGTTAACTATCTTTTCCTTGTGTACCATAATTAAGCAACCATATGTTATAGGTAATAGGCTGTTTCAGAGAACATCAGCCTATAGTAGAAGCACATAGATACTGAGAGTTAAGATACCCCGCTATCGCAGATATAACTCTGGAGGGTATATGTGTTCTTTGTTCGACGGGATTATATATCAGGGGTTGGATCTAGCGTTTCCGTTGTTGCATTTATGCCAGTCTAGTCCAATGTATAAGAGCCACTGATTTATACGAGACCCGATCGTAACAGTGTTTATTTTTGTATATATTTTTGTTATGTAATTATAATGTATTTACTATTATTTTAGTTTCCTCGCTAGACTTCCATGAAGCTTACACAAACATCCACAATATCCTCCTCGATATATATGTGTGCATGTTTCGGTAGACAAATGTTCTCCCAAAGGTATATTCTGCCAAAATTACCAGGTCGCTATCGCTCGCCAGGAAAAACTCGAAACCTAAATGGCATGACAGTTCCTAATAATGACAAAGAAATAGAGCGAAAGGTCTTCAACTATATAATGGGGCTATGCAAGAGAGAACAGAGGGTTCAGAAAAACTAAATACCTCCCCTTAACCTATCATGGAAGAGAAGAAGAGAAGGTACGGCCTAGGGTTTCCTGTTTTGAGGGTTTCTCAACATCCCAGGATTCTGAGACAAATCAGGATGTTTCCCGGGATCCAGAGATTTCCCGTATTTGGTAATATTCTAAATAACTAATGCTATTTGCTAACCCTACATACTTTTGAATATGTAATGATTGTATGAGCAAATCAAGCATAACAAAAGTCATTAGTAATATAGGAGTTTGGAATGGCATTCAAAGTTAACACTTATAGAACAACAAAATAGGAATTTTAGATTTAATGCCATTTGGAATACATATAGTAGCACTAGGTTAATTTATCATACCACTCACACGTCCTCTATATAATGCAAGCCATAGTATCATGGATTACAGTTTGGCATCATTTACAGACACATTCATCAACACTCAACATAAAAAGGTTAATCATATTTCCAGGGAAGGAGATATAATACAACTAGGTCAGAACCTGAGCAATAGTTGGAGAAGCCTGCCCCAAGAAGTGTACACGATCGGTATTTGTCACTTCTCTCTCTTGCTATCTTTCTTCACGAGCGGTACTTGTCACTTCACTCTCTCTCTCTCTCATTCACTTTTAAATTGGATATAATACAAATTTGAGATCTATCTATCTATCTATCTATTGCCGGACGCCTTACTCCCTTACGAGGGTGGCCGTACACAGAATGCCCCCAAGTGGACCTATTCCCTGTGAGAGGGACAACCCGAGCCAGTTTAGTGAAGGACTCACAGGATTGACCACTTAATTCAGGATCCGTCCGACTCAGAGGCCCTCTGTGTATCTTGTTAGCACTATTTTTCTACAGTGGTGTTCGGCTAATCCATCCAATAACCTGCCTTACCCTTAGGTAAGCAGTACGGATTTGTATCAGGTTGCCAACCAAGGCTGACGAGTCCCATCCACCCGGATTTGTATATGGTTGTCTCCCCTAGATGAGTTGCCGACCAAGGCTAACGAGTCCCAATTACCCGGATGGGATAAGAATAACAATAGAAATCCCGAGATTTTATGAAATTTCCCGGGATAAAATACATGACCATTTATGCATGAGATCCCGGGATCTCGGGAAAAAAACCCTAGTACGGTCAGATTGTTAACCCGGCAAGTGCTGAAAGACTAATAAGAGTTTTACCGTTGCGCTGCGGAAGGCCTAATATAATCCAGGTATTTTAGTGTATACCAAAACCGCGAGCTTACAGCCAGGCGGCTACAGATTGGTGTGGCTGTAGTACAACTTGGCAACTCTCGATACCACCCCGCCACACGCTCGGCCCACACTCACTCAAGCGGTACACAAGCACTTGTCATGGAGCCTAGACGTCCCTCACGCTCTCGCCCTGATGACACAACCAGCCCTCCTTCTGGTGGTGTAAGCGGCCATGGAAGGCAGAGAGTGGCTGCTAAAGTCCCGAGCTACCATTACTACGGCACGAGTAGCTCCGAGGACGAGGAACCTGCACGTAAAGCATGTAAAACATGTGCAAGCAGGGGCAGTGCACAGAGGTCATTGTCTTTCGGGGACACTGTCATGACCACCCAGGCAATTGCTACCACCGCTACCACCACTACCACCACCACTGCCACCACTACCACCGACGCAGGAGGCCGCCCTGGGGCTGCAGGACCTGCGGGGGCCACTGGGAAGACAGGGAAGGGCATGGGTACAAATTTGTTTACCTCTGCCACTACCACAGTGCCACCACCACCACCACCAGCCAGGGCTGCCCCTGCCACTGCTCCTGCCCCTGCCCCTGCCAAAGGGAAGAAAGGGACGAAGGGCAAGGCAACAAAGGCGACAGGGACCACCATAATATTGCCATCCAGGACCTCTGCTGGTCCTGCCGCCACCCCTGCCGGCCCTTCTGCCCCTGCCCCTGCCCCTGCCAAAGGGAAGTAAGGGACAAAGGGCAAGGCGACAAAGGCGACAGAGACAACCATAATATTGCCATCCAGGACCTCTGCTGGCCCTGCCGACGCCGCCCTAACATACAGCTGACTGCCGTGGCTGGCCTTGGACAGCGACACACAGACTCCCTCCCTCCCACCCTCCCTCTCACCTACCCACCCAGCCCAACTCTCCCCTAAACACATTCATAAGGCTTATATATCGCATAACTGGTCTATATGCCGTATATTCATTGTTATATGGGTCGCCTACATACGTACATGTACTTTATATATAGCATGACAGTGCTGAAAATACGATATATACGTGATATTACAGCCAACAGACCCTGTACAACTTGGCAACTCTCAATACCGCCCCACCACATGCTCGGCCCGCAGTCTCCGCACTCACTCAAGCGGTACACAAGCACTTGTCTCCCGCGTAAACTCTCTCACCTCAATTCCCGCCTCTAAACTCTCTCATAATTCGCTTATATGCCACATATTTGGTCTATATGCAGCATATTCCTTGGTATATGGGTGGCCTACATACGTATACATACGTATATATATGTACACATACTCTACATAGCATAAAAGTGCTCAAAATAGGATACATATGCGACATTACGCCCTAACCCGCCCTCCCCTTCCTCTACTCCTATCCCCTGGGCGAGTGGATATTCACCCGGGAAATCTTGCTGCGCGATGACAATCTGGCCGCGCGATGCCATTCGCTCCACTTTTTTCAACTATGGACCGCCCCCCCCACCCCACCCCAGACATTTTTTGGGGGGTCAAATATATATGGCTCGATGCGCGCGAACATTCCCTACACATTGATGTACTTTTCATCGATATTTGCAAGGGGCGCCCACATTGTCATACCTACGCACAGGGGTGCCTGTATACTATAGGGGGTGCGCAGCGGAGAGGTTAATATGTATGACAGTAGAATAAATTATTAGCTGTCCGCTTGAATATTTACTTTAATTAGTTCTTTGGTCTGGTTATTCGTTTTGTTGATGATATTCTCTGTCATTGTGTATTGTTTCTTTTATATGTATTATTGACTCTTTATATAATTGTATTTGGCTTGCATTGTTATACAGTATGTCTATCCTTAATGTTTCAGTCATCAGTCACACAGTATGTCTACTTGCTTGTATGGACCACTTTACATATTATTCTTGTTCATCTAAACAATATTGCTTATGAACATATTCAGGGAGATGTGTTAATAGCCAACACTCTATCACACACACACACACACACACACACACACATAAATAATAAATGCACTGAACTATCCAACTCTAGCTCTTCCCAAGCTTTCTGGCATCTAGCCAAAAACTTCTCCAACAAATTATCTTCCTCGTCTTTCCCTCCCCTTTCCCACTCTGATGGCACAACCATCACTTCTTCCTCTGACAAAGCTAAACTCTTCAATCAAACTTTTGCTAGAAACTCCACCTTTGATGATTCCGGTGCTATTCCTCCCTCTCTCTTACTTATGTCTAATATCCTAATCTCTTCTAAAGATGTACTTTCTACCCCCTCTGGGCTAAATTAATACTAAGAAGGCGTACGGTTCAGACGATGTTCCTCCTGTTGTACTCAAAAACTGTGCTTCCGTGCTGACTCCCTGCCTAGGCAAACTCGTCTCTGTCTATCCTCTTACGTCTTCCCTTCATGCTGGAAGTTTGCTCTCATTCAACCTGTCCCAAAGAAGGGTGACCGCTTTCAACCCTCCAACTATCGTCCAATTGCTCTCATCTCTTGTATTTCTAAATTTTTTGAAACTATTCTTGCTTCTAAATTTCTTAAGCATTTCTCTTCTCATAATCTGCTCTCAGATCGCCAGTATGGCTTCCTTAAGGGTCGTTCTACTGGTGATCTTCTTTCTTATATTGCTAACTCTTGGTCATCCTCCTTTCGGGACTTCGGTGAGACTTTTTCTATTGCACTAGACATATCGAAAGCCTTCGATAGAGTCTGGCACAAATCTTTAATTTCTAAACTACCCTCCTTCGGTTTCTATCCCTCTATCTGTGCCTTTGTCTCTAATTTCCTTTCCGGCCGTTCCATAGCTGCGGTTGTGGACGGCCATCACTCATTTCCTAACCCTATAAACTCTGGCATTCCTCAGGGCTCTGTCCTATTTCCTATTCTCTTTCTAATTTTTATAAATGATCTTCTCAACTGTACCTAAATTCCCATCCATTCATACGCAGACGGCTCAACCTTACACTACTCCATTAGTTTTTCAGAATGCCCAAGCCAGCAATTCCTCAATGACAAACAGAATGGAGCCATAGAACACTTAAATTCTGATCTAACTACTATCTCCAATTGGGGCAGAGAAAACCTTGTTACCTTTATTGCTTCCAAAACCCAATTTCTCCATCCATCTACCCATCAGGATCTCCAAGCGGAGTTCAACAATACAAAAATCAATCCTTCATCTTCTCTCAATATTCTTGGTGTCTCTTTTTCTTCTGCTCTCAGTTGGAAGGACCATATTACCAGTCTTGCTAAGGCAGCCTCCCAGAAGCTGGGTTTGCTCAACCGCCTTAGAGGGTTCTTTACCCCTGCACAGCTTGCTCTGTACAGGGGCACAGTGCGTCCTTGTATTGAGTATTGTTCACATGTGTGGGGAGGTTCCTCTCACCCCGCTCTCCTAGACAAAGTTGAAAGGAAGGCCTTTCGTATCGTTAACTCCCGTCCACTCACCAATTCTCTGCAATCTCTCTCTCTCCGCCGCAATGTTGCATCTCTCTCGCTATTCTATCACTACTATAATAATCAGTGTTCTTCAGAGCTTTCCCAGTGTATACCACCTCCTTTACGTAGGGCACGTGATACCCGTCTTGCAACACAATCCCACCCCTACTCTGTGCAACTCTCCAACCCAAGAGTGAAACGTTACTCTCAAACTTTCTTCTATTCAACAGCTGAGCTCTGGAACTCTCTCAGAATCAGTCTTTCCCTCTTCCTATGACTTAAATTGCTTCAAACTCCACGTGTCCAGGCATTTTGGCTCGAACGTCCCTTGATGTTGGCCCTGTCCCTCTTTCAACTATGGTGGGGGGGGGGGGCACTCGCTATAGGCAGTTCTGCCTTTTGCCTCCCTCACTCACATAGAAAAACAAAAAATACACACACTCACACACACACACACACTGATGACAAACAAATAGTCCCCTTCCTTGCCATCAACCAAACACAAAAGTAAAAAATTAACAATATGATATTATATGGCAGATGTAAAACCTTTTACTGTATAACCGAGAGAGAGAGGAGAGAGAGAAAGAGAAAGATTATGATGAAGAAGAAGACTTATATAAGTAAGGAGTACACGGAAAGAAGTGATTATCATGTTCCTTCCAACAACCAACTATACTCCTAAAATCGATTAATGAAATTTACAAACACATGTGGCAGTCCGTGGATTCGAACCCAGGACGCTCACACCGAAAATCAACACCTTATGATAACAGATAAACGAAGAAAATACTGTAATTATTTCTGAACGATTGAATGATAGAATAATGAAATATGTATACACAATAGTAGAACAATTATAGAGAGTAAAACGTATACTAAAGAGGTAAGCAGTAACATAGGTTTGAACCAATGTAAAGATGAGATAAACATAAGTGATGTTTATATAATGTATAACTAAATATGTAAGTAAATACCATACCCTAAAACTAATTATCTATATATTAGTAATAGCTACAGAGGTTTAACAACAAGAATTCACTATACGATGGCGCTAGGTAGGTGAGGAATAATAGGAGAATAGGAGGAAGGGAGTGATAGAGAAATATTTATCACTAACATAATATTATATATATATATATAATAATTATATATATATATAGGCCTATACAGTATATATATATGTTTATATATACAGTATATATATATATATATATATATATATATATATATATATATATATATATATATATATATATATATATATATATGCACCTATGGGGAAGATCATACGAGTATAAATGCCTTGATATATTCATGCATACGACAGAGAGAGAGAGAGAGAGATTTTATTTTGACCTTGTAGACGGGGCAAAATTCAAGTTAGCACGATATTGAGAGTATATTTTGAAAAAGTATACACAAGATAACATAGATAGGGCAAGACACTTGAGATATGAATGCCAAGACACATGGAAAGCAATGAGCATGGAAGATTAAAGTGAGGGAAGGAAGAAGAGGAGGAGGACCACAGTTGTTAATAATGAATTGCTTGGACCCCTTACACTACCCTGACCCTTACCCTATGTAGGTCAGGTCAAGGGGTCAACACCAACACTGACACATTAATGAAGACCATAGAGACGGAGATGGTCAAGTTATATGGTGATAGTTATTTAGGTGTTATTTTTATGTTATTTTTGTTTTGCTGGTGTTTACTTCCACTGTCATTCTTATGCCAATTCTTCCTAGTATTGTTGTGTGTGTGAATAGTAAAAGTGTCCTTATATCTGATCTCACATCCTTTCACCTTCCCTTCTTACCCATCAACTTGCTATATTTATATGTATGCAATTGCTGGGATGAAAAGCAATAACGAGGACATTTGATGTAAGACTGGCTCTTTGTCACAATTTGAAAACCAATTTAATGTCATTCTTGATGACAAATGATGGTCTCTCTTTCCCATTCCAAGCAAATATATTCATACTTATTAATATATTATTTGCTTAAATTATATTCCAAGACTACACATTGAATGTGAGCTTTCATATGATTAAGTCGGGTACCGATACACGTTATTTTTGTTCAATTTTTAGAATGATATCCAGTATTCCTCAGGGTTCTGTCATATCTCCAATTGTCTTCCTTTTATTTATTAGCGACATTCTCAACTCCATCTTCAATCCCATTCACTCATACGCTGACAACTCGACATTACACTTTCGAACTAGCCTTCCACAACATAATTCACAGCAGTAACTCCAAAACTGACGTAAGAGGCCATAAAGCACCTATCTTCTGATCTCTCTACTATTTCTAATTGGGGCAGAGAAAACCTTGTTACTTTCAATGCTTCCAAAACTCAATTTCTCCATCTGTCTACTCGTCGCCTCCTTCCAGAAAACTATGACTATTTTTCTTTGGCTTAGTTATAAGTGAAAATGAGTATTCTTAAATATCCTGTCTTAATTTCCCTTTGACCACTGCAGTGTTCTTTGTTGTGTCATTTATGTTTCGTCTCTAATTGCATGCGATATCAGTATACCCTCAATGCCCCCACCCGCACCTCTCCCTCTCTCTCTCCCGTCCTTCCAGAACCTCAGCCTATTATCAACACGTGAGCCTCACAATTAATCATACAGAATGAGGCCGAAACACCAGTGAAATTATCCAAATATTTTTCGATCACAAGGGGAGGGGGGTACTTTTCAGCCTCCCTACCCCTCATTATGTCCACTGTCTTAGGTTGTAGTCACTTGACGAACTATGTGTGTGTTGTATTGTATGAAAGTCACGTATTCCGTTTCCAGTAAGAGACGGTTTTCGTTATAGTTTTTTTTCTCAGCCATTCATTTCTTGCCTATGTTAGAGTAATGTGTGCTTGATGGTGGAGGCCAATGATGATCCGATAACAGATCCTTTTCAGCATAAGCCTTGGATTTATTATAATGTGTTTACACCGGTAAGTTCCCACGGGAATATTATGTGTGTGATTCAACCCTCTTATTCCCCTTTCACTCAGCCCCCTTTCAATGTCTAAACCTCATTATGTGTGTGATTCAACCCTCTTATTCCCCTTTCACTCAGCCCTCTTTCAATGTGTAAACCTCATTATGTTTGTGATTCAACCCTCTTATTCCCCTTTCACTCACCCCCTTCCAATGTGTAAACCCCATTATCTCTCCCTTTATAAGCTATCTTTTGATTCGTATTCCCTCATATTGTAATTCCTTTATTATTATGTTGTGTTCCATATATTATTTTTCATCCTTAGCCTCTTGCCCCTTTCACACACACATTTCTGCAGTAGGTTTGTCTTTGAATGTCATTCATTCCTTTAATAGAGCTATGTATGTGTGTTGTATTCGCAATTGCTATATCAATATGTGTTAACCATCTTCATTCTATAGTTTAGAATGTTCATATCATTCATATAGCTCGCCCTAAACACCTGCCCTCAAATTAAATTACTATCTCAGCTTCCATCCAGACCATTAATTTCAAAATTACCTAAGAGTAAACCTGAGGGATCGTTAGTGTCACTTTATGGACTCATTGAGAGGCTCACGACCTAATTGGTGCGACACCATCTATTACACTGCGGTGAAAGTAGCCTACTTAATATATCTACATTAACCACATATAGCCTCTCATGATGAGGAGGAAAGAGGAAGGCACTCAGGATTAAATGTGGAAATATAATCATATTGCAACCTCTCTCCTACAATGTCCAGTGGTAGCGATTACTGATTATAATTAGCGAGTCAGCTCCAGTGTGGTCATAAGTTGTTGTTGTTGTTGTTGTTGTTGTTGTTGTTGTTCCCCAAGCTGCCTGGCCGAACAGCTCCAAGGCCCCACGCAAGGCCAAGGCCATAACCGAGCGCCCCCACAGAACCCTCCCTGCCGACCACAATAAAGCCTGGGTGACCAAAGCCACTCCATGGCGGGGAGCTGAGGAGGGCGCAGAAACGCCCTCGAAACCAAAGCCCCACCCAGGGCCCTGTGCCCCTCAGAAATTATGAAGAGAAAGCTGAGGGGCAAAGGAAAAATGTGACGCTTTGGCTTCCAATCTTGGTAGATTGGGAGGTCAATCCACGGAAGAGATGCCGTCACTTGAGATCTAGAAAATATATAAGTAAAAGGAACAGTCAGAGTAAGCTATGGGTATGGCAGAGATCGCTCAGTTCTCACTCTGATAGACCAGCCCATCACCACATGACTAGAACCCAATCCTCTCAGCATCAGCTAGGAAAGGCCCTAGAAAGTCACCTTGGCGGGGGGGATAGCTCTCCTATTTCAACCCCTTTCGGGGTTGGGCACCCGCCAGTGTGGTCATAAGTAAAATATAGCAGTTCAAAATAATAATCAGATGCAAATATTTTCAGGCTTGTGGTAGAGTTGAGGCATCAGTCATTCTTAAACTACAGTTGACAGCAACGATTGACACACAGTATAATTTATAAACAAATCTGCCGCGGTGACAAATCACTCCGGGGACGAATCACCTCACCACTGATAACATTTTCATTCAAATGAATACATTGTATCCATTCCCAGCTACCACTAGATAGTGGCATTTGGATAAAGAGAGGCGTCTTTAGAATACATATTTTTATCGTACTAGTTTAACCTTACAGAATGATAAATCAGTATATAAGTTAAAAAGTGTTAGATAGATTAAAGTCATATTGGTTAGATAAATCCAGGAAATGATAAGCTTAACTATTTGTCAAGCAGATGCAAGTCTTTACAGTTGAGTGCGTCTTTGACTGTATATATTTTGTTATAATATATAATTATGTAATTATTTCACCCCATGGAATTGTTCACATTGTTTTATAAAATTGCATGATTGTTCTGTTCTAGAAAGACACACCAGTGGTATACCAACATTTGTATTGGCCCCAATCACTGGAAAAGGCCCTGAACATTTGTGTGTATACACAAAATAATAATATATAAATAAACAAATATGTGAATCAACAAAAAAGGGTCAGGCCGAGTGCTTGAAGCACCAATAACTTGCTGTTGTATAGCAATTATTATATTTCTAGACTAAAATATAAGTTGCTTGTTTCCTATAACAGTAAACATCAATATTCTTAAGAAACTTGTCTAAGCAATAATAATTGCAAAAATGATATCATGTAACTACAGAACGCATTAGCACAAAGCTTTGTATTCCTGTGTAAATACAGGAATACTCTTGGATCCAAATATACAACTGAATTCAAAGATTTTCTGACAAACCTAATGAGAAACTCTGTAAGATCAAGATTAAACACTTTACCTTCGCGGTTTTCAGCTATTTATTTTGTGTGTTGTATGTAGACAAATAATCCATTTCAATCTGTTTTTTGTCGAGATTATTTAAAACTCTGGTGGATGTTAGTGCAACTGAGTTAAGTTGAATTGGTTGTAATAGTTGGAGGTGTAATTCTGTCTGAATACGTTCCTGATGTGCATGAAAGTAAAATATTTGATTATATGAGGAGATATTTGTGACTGATTGCATAAAGACAATTTGAGTGTGTGTGTGTTTTAAGTGTTTGGTTGATTTATATAATTTGAGTGAGTGAAAAGCGACCAAGAGTAGATGAGTGGATGAGGATATGGTTGAGGTGCTGGTTAGGTTGTTGGTTGACAGTTGTGGTTATGTTATTAACCCTTTGGCTGCGGCTATGTTTGGGCTATTTATGGCATATTCAGGCACTCCTGAATGATAAATCAATCATCTGCATTAAATGAAGTGTATTCTGCCGAAAACTAGGCGAAAATTGCTTCAAAATGACACCAGAACGGACCCTGTACGTGGTCTGGTTCACCCGCAGTGGTCCCAGTAAAACGCGGGAACCCCGCTATTATGTAACACTCGCTCGCTTGGCTACATTGGTGAGAGAGACAGAGAGAGACCCGCGCGAGATACAGCCTAGCTCAGTGAGCCGCTCGGTGCTCTGAGGGTCGGAGGTGGGCCCCTCACGCTCCCGCCCACTGACACTCAATTTTTAAGTTTTTTACAGGCTTTTAAAGCCTGGAAATTGCTGTAACTTGCCAAAACATTCCAGAACGTCACCCGCAGTGAAAGGGTTAAAGGAGAACAACGTTTTTTTTTTTTTAGTATATGTTGGTTTGACGACAAGATTTAATTCAAGTTATATTACGATCACAAACACGACCACACCCACAAGCACAGACACATAATGGTGTTCGCCGTACTTTACATATACCCTTCACCTCTGCTAGCATCCATCATTTTAATAAGCAAGTTTAATACATGTGTGAATTTCTTAATATCATCCATTAACGCACTCATCTACAGTTCAGAGCATAAATTGCGACACACTCACTTGAATTAGTATCGAACACAAATTAAATAATACAATGTTTGATTAAATAGGCCAGATGTTGCAGAGCTTAGCTTTAAAGGCTCAAAGCTTTGAATTAATGTGACCTTATATATGCCGAGAACTGTACCTGCTGACGAGCGAGTATATGTTCGGATTTATGTTCGTAATATTGTTAACGTGACCTGAACATGCTGCCCAGGAATGGTCAGGTGTTGCTTGGCTCAAATGACTGGATTGATAACCTGTAAGGCCGCGTCCACACGAGCCTGAAAAACGTCCTGCAACATGTTTGAAATACTGCTTTTGACATGTTTGCATACATGTTCGAAGTATCTCGTTTAGACGTTCAAACCTGTAAACTTGTTTCGAGACCTGCTACCATCACTGGAGTGGACCTTTCCTGCCCGGAACAAGTTTGAGGATAATCAGTTGACAAGAAATAAACATAGTGAGTGGACATTAAGGTGCCCCGGTATGGAATGGACAAGGGAACTAATATTTCCTCTATTAGACTCCTACAGCTTCAATTTCATACTCTGGAATACAACTAACCCTGATAACAAGAATTAAAATAAAAAGTGTGATGCGTGGAAGGAGATCAGTGAGGAGATAAATGTGGACAGAGTGGAAGTGATGAAGAAGGTGGAGACTCTTACTGGTCAGTTTAGAAGTGAAGTCAAGAAAATGAATGGTACATCGGGAATAGGAACAGATGAGATTGTTAGGAGTAATTGGTTCACCTTCAAGAGCCTGACATTCCTACTGGATAAAATGAAACTACGCTCAACATCAGATGCTGGAATGGAGGTAAGTAAAATGGCATAGACAGTCAACATTTATTATACATAATTCGTATGTGCACCCCATTGATGAACGTTTGTACTGTTAGTGGATTTATTCATATGAAATATTCATTATCAATTTCTAGCTCAGTCAATAATAGCATTTATGTAGGTCAAAGTAATATATGTACATTTAAATAATACAAATAATTGTATGTACCCCCTATATATATATATATATATGATATATATATAGTGTAAATGGGGAAATATAGAGCAAAGAGTGCTAATCATAATTATCTAAACATATCAATCTTGCGGTGCACACAACCTTGTTTACAGCATTGTGTAGCTTTTTAGTCCAGTAATTTTACGAACATGCTTGTGGCATGTTTGGACGCATAAAATTAGCATGTTGCTGACATGATCCCAACAATGCCTCAGGCAATGTGTTTGGCACCGTGTGGACACTGCTAGACTAACAGGCGTGTTCTTCAGCCTTCCCATCGTGAAACCCTACTCTTTAATGAATGAAATAAGACGAGATTAATTGTTAGCTTTTAAAACATAGATTTTTTTTTTTTTTTTTTTTTTTTTTTTCTATATCTCAACTTACTCCCTCTCGGGCATAGGCTGAGAACATGTACAGTCGGTCACCTTTCCAACTGGGCCACCTAATGGTAATTTCGCTGGGTCTTTCGCTCTGGTATTACTATGATCGCTCAACCCCCCCCCCCCCCCCCCTCCCCCCCCCCCCTGAAACGGTTGCATATTATGTCCCATAGATGGCGTCATTAGATTTGCTGGGAAGGAGATGGGTGGGTTACAAGGAGAAGGGGGGGGGGGGGGGTTATTGTGTAGGGAAAGTTGGAAGTATGTAGGGTGGGGGAGTGGGGTTACGTGAATTATTTCACCAGTGTTATGGTTACTGTTTTATCTCTTGATATTAATTAAGATGTAAATAGTTTTTGCTAGTGAAATCTGCCTTTAAGAAATATATGTTTATGTGTAATTATTGTTTACAAACCAATTTGTAGGGATTGCTAGATTCACTATCTATTTAGTAAGACAGCTCTTTCTCACTCATTCACTCACACTATCTATTTATCTATCTATCTATATCTATCCACATTATAGATTAGTCTTTTCCTTAGCTGATGTTCATTTGCTCTTCTTTGGGTTAATGTTGGTCTCTTAATTTTGGTTGAGGTCCCTGGCTGGCCCGTATTGTCGATTTGCGGCATTTGTTTTTGGGCTCCTCATACCTCTCTGTCTCATGCCTTTTTCTTCAAATACAGCATTATGTGTAACATTGTGTTGTTACTTAAAATAACATAATGTATTACATATCCATATCCATCTATTCGTCATTAGTGATATTCCCATACCAATATAACAGCTTTCATAACTAGTCGCTTACACCAAAGAATCCTACACTGTTAGAGAAAATAGGTCATTCAGCAATAAAAGCAGTGCAATATATATTGATATAATTATGATATTCTCCAGATGTGTATTTTGTGTTTGAGAAGGGAGTTTGGAGAAGAAAAAAAAAAAAATATATGACTAAAATACAGTACAACAATATCAGACTTTAGAACTGGTAACCCACTTAAATAGAAACAAATAAATTATTTGCTCGGAAATAAGTGCTACAAACTTCAAAGTCGTTATAACTTATAAGAAAAATAGGTCCTACTAAAATGTCATTGGAAAACGCTATATACTTTCAAAGTAGCCCCAGAGAAGTTTTAGTGGTTTGCATTTCCCAATGTTGATATGTATGTAAAGGTGTTTGTTATCAGCATATACATTTGGATAGCAATGCAAATATAATTAACCCGTTCAGAGAGAGAAAGCGAGAAGGAAAGGGAGAGACGAACTAAATGGACGAATACATCGAAGAGACTTATACACGAAAGCTTGACTCTAATATCTGTGGATAGAGTATTTATTAATCAAAATAATTAGTATTCGGTAATGTTTACTCTATATATTCATTTAAACATATGAACAAAATGACCCGCAGAGCCACTTCACCTATGTAATGCAAATCCCATTACAAGCAACCCAATTCCTCGATATGACAATCAAAAATTTGATGTTCTCCACTTCCCTTTACCTAATAAACTGTTTCTCTGCGTATGAAAGAGACAAGAGGCAAAATTACTTATACACAATTTGACGTCCTATTGTCCCCCTTACCCCAGTCAGAACAGAATGCTTAGTACAGAACCATATTCAAGGTGCACTGGAATGTAACTGCAGGACACACACAGCTTGAAACAAAGTCATAGGGTGAGGGATAGACACATTTACGGAGTGAATTCCATACTTTACTTGTTGAGCTGAAAAATTACGGGAAAATTTAAGTTAACTGTTGGCTTTGAATGGTGGGCAGAAACGTGGTGGGAATGAATTACGAAGCGGGTGGCCCTCTGTCTCTGCAGAGTGAGAGGTATACGCTGGGACAGCTGTGAAGAACACTGATTATAATAATGGCATAACAGTAATATACATGCAGTTTTCACAATGTGGAGATATTGTAGACAATATGGTGGAGAAGAGTAGATATTACATGCCTTTGACTGCACCCTTTCAGAGGCATTTTATGCGAACAATACCTGATACGCTTACAACAGTGTCCCTGTACGAAGAAAGAGGCTGTACGGGGATACGGGGGTAACAGACGATTGAGCAAACCTAACCTCTGGGAAACTTTTTAATCAACAATGCTAATATGATCTTTCAAAGACACACACACACACACACTTGTGTTTCGATAAAACTAATGTTTCACTGCATGCACGCGCATATCAGTATATGTTATGGCTCTAGCCATCTCTCTCTCTCTCTCTCTCTCTCTCTCTCTCTGTAGGAATAGTGGTTTGGCAGGAGAGTCACAGGGACCGCATTTTCTACCAATTATTATTTTTTGCAACTAACTCAGCGTGTTACAGGTTGCCAGGGTAGCTTATGAAAAAGATAATTATCCACTGATATTTTAACAACCAATTAAGTTATGACTTAGAACTATTGGCTTCTGGAAGAGAAAAACATGCTTAGGAACTATTTAAGATATACTGAAATTTAGCAACCACGCTAGGCCTGAAGAGACCATAATTATATCACAATTCTACGTGGCAGCTGTATGTGTGTGTGTGTGTGGGGGGGGGGGGGAGTAAATGCCGATACACTATGTTAACGTTAAATATCTCATGATTAAGTCTATGCAAGGGTAACTATATATTATCTTCAGTAAAATGTATAAGTTAGATAAGAGACTGTCACCCTATATAATCATTAATAACTATATGCTTAACCATAAACCGAGTGCACTGTGAGGAGTACTGGAGAATTCGCCCCGAAAAGAGTTCGCCCCGCTTTGAGAAGTAATCCCGCCGCCAGTTCGCCCCGTTAATGTCCCCCCTCCACCCTCTATTCATCTATCTAACCTAACCTAACCAAACCAATGAGTACAAAATGAGTACAAATGAGTAATGTCCTCAATTCCTTCTTTGCATCAGTTTTTACTACAGAAGACCTCAGGGGTTGGGGCAGGGATGGACATAAGTAGTAAGCTCCAGGAGTGGTGGTGGTGGTGGTGGTGGGAGAGGGGGGGGGGGGGGGGGGATCGGGGCGAGCTCGTTGTCCAAGAGCGGGGCGACTTGGTTTAGGGGCGAATTCTCCTGTAACCACTGTGGGTGATGGCAGATAATATCTGTAGGACGGTGATTCCGAGGACCATTAGTTTGTAAAACCCTGTTGGGTATTGTTAATGTGTCCATTATGTGGGCTGCTGGAACACTCTACTCTGTTTCAGCGACGCTGAGGTGAGATGTCAATGTCTAGCTGATTGGCTCATGCGATAGTGTTCAATGTCTCATCCTTTAGTAATTATTAATTCTTAAAGATTTAAATAATCACGGTCGTACAAGTCAATCAGCTGGAACTATTGACATCTACCTGGTCGCTGAAACAGTATAGTCATTAGTATATAACAGACAGCACCTGGTCATGCTAATGCTACCACAGAAAGTGTAACAGGCAGTCAGACAGTCAATAGCCAACCCTTCATTCCCGTTAAATAGATGGGGAGGATTAGCAAGGGACATTAGAAAGGGAACAATGATGACCGGGAGAAAATTAATACAATAAACACCTTCCAAAGCAAGTATCTTAACATTCGGAACAACATTCACCAGGCCTCAATACCATTGACTTCACCTCAGATGATATACACTTCCACAACAAAGTCTCTTCACAACATCGGGGATGATAACCTTCCAGGTTTGTCAATTAAAAGGTTACAAATACCTTCACATGTTCTTCCTAACAAACCTCCTCCATTCATTCCTGTAACAACAATCACATATAATATCCATGTTAATAGTTCATACATCGACCATGAACCTCCCGACCATGGTTCACCCTTATTGTTTTGGCTGCAATCATACATTTTATTGAGACTAGTGCTTGATAATTTCATTCAGCACTGGAGCCACGGCGATCGAGTGGCAAGCACGCTCAAGTGTGAATCTGCTTGACCTGTGTTCGATCCCAGCCAAGGCTGACATATTTAGTGGGTGTGAAACTCAGGTGTCTGAAGCAACTGCCATCAGCCCCTTATCTGTATCCTCCTACTTTCTCTATCCTAGTTTTAAAGCCAAAGGCAGATGTTGTGCATACTTGCACAACAAACTCACTGGCTCTCGTATTTCCGATTGTGGCTCCTCTGAATTCTCCACTTTTTGGCTCAAACTTTCCTGTCATTCTCATATTAAATATTTATGTGATATTTGTCTTTCCCCTAACTCTACCGACTTTCCCAAATTGTTTGATTATCTAAACTCTAAAGAGGAACACATTCTAGCCATTTCTCCTTTTTCTGAATCTCTATTTTAGGAGATTTCAACGTTTATCACCACCAATGGCTCTCCTCTAATTCTACTGACCAACATGGTGAACAAGCCTACGTCTTTTCTATCCTAAATGACCTAGAGAAGTTGGTTCAGCAACCTACCCGTTTCCCGGATCGCCTCGGAGATCGGCCCAACATTCTTGACTTGTTTTTAACTTCTAACAGTTCTTCTTATAGTGTCGATCTTTTCTCTCCTTTGGGCTCCTCCGACCATAAACTTATCTCTGTCATCTGTCCTATCTCTCCAGTACGGCCACCTGATCCTCTTAGCAGGCGGCGCTTGTGGCAATTTGTCACTGACAACTGGGAGGCTCTCTGGTAGTACTTCTTTGATTTCCAATGGAATGAATATTGCTTCTGTGGCCGAGGACCCTCGGAGAGTGCTGAACGCATTACCGAGGTAATCCTATCGGGCATGGAGGCATAGATTCTATTTTTTTTCTCTCTGACTAGTGCAAAAATTTCTGGTTTACTCATGCTTTTTCTACTGCTGTCTGCAATAAGGAGGAAGCATTTAAACGGTACCGACGCCTTAACCCTCAAGAATCTCATTCTTCCTATATTTCTGCCCGGAATCAAGCCAAATATGTTCTTCGACTTGCCAAACACTCTTTCATCAGTAATAAATGCACTGAACTATCCAACTCTAGCTCTTCCCAAGCTTTCTAGCATCTAGCCTAAAACCTGTCCGACAATTTTTCTTCCTTGTTTTTCCCTCCCCTTTTCCACTCTGATGGCACAACCATCACTTCTTCATCTGACAAAGCTGAACTATTCGCTCAAACTTTCGCTAAAAACTCCACCTTGGATGATTCCGGTGCTATTCATCCCTCTCCACCCCCCTCTCTCCTACTTATGCCTAATATCCTAATCTCTTCTAAAGATGTACTTTCTATCCTCTCTGGGCTTAGTACATAGAAGGTGTATGGTCCGAATGGTGTTCCTCCTGTTGTACTCAAAAACTGTTCTTCCGTGCTGACTCCCTGCCTAGGCAAACTCTTTTGTCTCTGTCTCTTCTCTAACATCTTCCCTTCTTGCTGGAAGTTCGCTCTCATTCAACCTGTCCCAAAGAAGGGTGACCATTCTCAACCCTCCAACTATCGTCCAATTGCTCTCATCTCTTGTGTCTCTAAAGTGTTTGAAACTATTCTTACTTTCAAATTTCTTGAGCATTTATCTTCTCATAATCTACTCTCAGATCGTCAGTATGGCTTCATTAAGGGTCGCTCTATTGGAGATCTTCTTTCATATCTTACTAACGCCTGGTCATCCTCCTTTCGGGACTTCGGTGAGACCTTTTCTATAGCGCTAGACATATCGAAGGCCTTCAATGTAAGAGGTATAGAGTTATAAGAGTTTCTACCGTATTTCGTCATTATGTAATTCACTTCCATTCTCTCGTATATTTTTCGTGTGTTTCTATGTAATATTCCCTAATATCAATATGGCCTTTTCCTTTATCCGTAAACCGTTTATCCTTAAAACGTGGCGACCACCTAAATTACATAATTGTTTTAATAGTTCTACTCAGTCTTTCTTAACTCCTTTCGTACCGGCGACGTCTTTTTATTTTCTTCTAGCTACTATTAGACACTATTTTTCAGCTTAAAAAGGCCCTCTAGCAGTTAAGCGGCTTTGAACTATCTCAATTATCCCTTCATTCTACCACAGATCCTTCTTAAGCTGCACAAAATCATCTAATTATAGCTAGAATTAAATGAAAAAGACGTCGCGGTACAGAAGGGGTTAAACATATCCTACGATTACCTTATCTCAGAGAACCTAATCTGTTTACAATAGGAGTACTCGGCTAAATTATACGAGGTTAAGGGGAGATGGGGCTTTTTTCTGTTGCCCTTTCTTTCTCAAGTTTAGCCCCATTAGTTTTCTGTTCGTGTCATTTAGGTGTCGATTTTTTCCTGGCGAGCGATAGCGATATATTAGTGTAAGTCTGTATGAATGAATGGGTCTTCGTTCTGTAAAGAGGGATGTGAGTGGTCATTTTGAGTTTGCTAGATGTAATATTAGTTTTTAGTACAGCCTTTAATACAATTAAATTATTGTATGAATCGTTACCATAATCATTAAATCTATTGTATATGCCAATACAAAATAGTTTAAGTATATAACTTCAGAAGAATATTTAAATATTTAGAATTACATGTTATGCAGACAGTAGCCATCATACATTAGCCAACCTTATTTCACCAATGTGGAGCCTGGCGATTTCGATTTGCTTCATATATATTTGTGCGAGAGATTAGGAATGTCAACGAACCATGCTAAAATGTGAAGTTATGCACGACACAAATATATTGTTAACAGGATTATAAGCATAATGTAAAATAATTAGCCAAAATACAAGTTTCAGTCCATTTTCATAAATATAGATCGTGCACGGATTATGTAAAGTAATCGATAGGTGTGACCCATGGTAGAGCAAGGACATAATCTGATTATTATCATACGATTGTGACACAACTTGCATAAGTCTACCCAACATGTCGCGTTTAACAAATAAGTAAAAAGGAAAACAAGCAACAACATATATTATGATCCTTACGAGGCTGCTTGTAAATATGATTGCAAAAGAGCAGATACACACATAATGATATGGAGTAAAATAAGTCCACATATAACGTCATTGTCACCATATAAGGCATTGTTTTTTTCTTCTGTGTTAGACACATTATACTTGCGTGACCCGCCATCGAATGTTGTCATATTTGATAAGTTGCATCTACTATTGGTCTATATATTATAACCTGTTTAAAATCCATATTATCATTTGGTGTCACATAAGTCGTGGGGATAAGTATGCTATAATTAATGATATAGTATAGATATTAGCCTACTCTTATGACTTCAGAAAGCTACCTTACACTTGTTGTTTTTTAAAATGTACTATTTATTTAAACTAATATAGCATTGTCTTTTCTTTTATATGCTGTGCAATCTCAGACAACTAAATACATATTCTCATGCAATTGACAACAGTGATAGTCATTGGTCGACCATCACTCTCTAACCTCGGAAACACAAACTACGTCAACTAAGCATTACTCTTGGCATAATTGGTAATCACACACACACACACACTCAGAATATTGTGTGCCTCACTAAGCATTATCGGAGTGAATATACTTTTTATTGATAATTATTTTTGGTTGTAACATGGAACACTTAGCAAAGTCATTATTTAGCAACAGTACTAAATGTATGCTACGCAATTGAGATATATATCATAATCATATATTGCGTGACACCTCATCTAATAGTGGGTGGACATAACAATAGCCATTATGTGCGTTTGCGTATGCGTGTGTGTGTGTGAATGCCTGCTTGTTTGCATATGCTTGTGGCGTGTTATAGTGTAGTAATTATAGTTCAGAAATATATACATATAAGTTATGTTGTAAGAACAGAAATATATATTTATTTGAATATAGTATTTATTCTAGTTCGAAATCAAATTACCACAGTAATCCTTTGTATTTTAATTAGTATAACTATAATAATGGTTTCCAATGCAAGTCACGAGGATATATTGTCTCCAGGCATACCAACAGTTACATTCTGCACATTTTTCTAATCAAAACAACTTCACAAGAAGCACACCAATCTATCTATCTATTGCCTGATGCGGTGATCCCCGAAGGGGTGGCCACGAACGAACCGCCCCCTGCACTTCCCAGTCCGTCGACGCCCCTCCCCCCAACCAGCACCGCCTTCGTTCATATACTTCCTCACTCCATCCTTCCACCTCTCCCTCTCTGTCCCTCCACCTCGCTCTCGTACACCCTCTTAGTCATTCTCTCGCTTTCCATACGTTCCATATGGCTGAACCATCTCAAGTTGTTACTTTTCACACTTTCCAGCACATCTACCTCCACACCACACCTCCTTCTTACTTCCTCATTAGTCTGTCTATCCCTCCATGTAACTCCGCACGCACTTCTTAAGTAATTAATTTCCACTGCACATCAAGCACCTGTCATTTGTTGGCATTGAAAGATAATGCAGGTGGGTCAAAACCATTATATTGTTGAGGACAGTAAAGATAGAGGGTATATATTGATATCGTGACACATGTTGGCATGCCTAAACAGCTGTAAGTGAGGTATTTTCAGAGGTGTTATGGTGGCGAGGAATTGAGCCATACCATTTTCAACTTTCTGTCATGAGACAAAAGAGGTCAAAATAGCATACACGTCTACAGTAAGGTAACGCAAGTTTGATGATGCAGAGTATTTCAGTCCTTATCTAGCTGTGCAATAGATCGTTAATACAATCAATCGTAAAATACGGTTGCCAGCTTCATTTAAATTTTTGACATACCAATTTTCCTGGATGGCATAGAATACATAGTAATTTGCTTTATTATATATACCTACGGTAGTTCATCAACTAATTTACTTTCGGAATACGATTACCTTGAGTTAATAGGCATAGGCCAAATAAACAAAGGTTCATGGCCAGTAAATGTTTGTAAACTGCTTTGTAAAAAGTTAAATGATAGTAAAATACTGTATATCAAATAAGATTAATATGTAAATCGCCCATGATCAAATTGTACAAAAGGCTGATACACTATTTGTGTTTGTTTGTTTGATTAGTTAAACCATTCTTTCCTACACAATAATACCCCCCCCCCCCCCCCCCCACCCGCAAATCTAACTACGCCATCTATGGGACATAATATGCAACAGATTCAGGGTGGGGGGAGTGAGCGATCTTACTAATATCAGAGCGAAAGACTCCCAGCGAAATTACCATAGGTGGCCCAGTCAAAAGGTGACCGACTGTACGTATGTTTGTAATATCTGCCAGTTCTCCGCCCTAATATGGTAAGATTCAGTGAGAGTAGATATTGTTTCGGTAATTTTTGCAAAGATGCTTCATTTAATTTTATTTCATTTTCTATTATTCATATGAAGCTTCATTTAAACTTTGAAAGTCTCGTCATGTTATCCTCTATTCTTGTTTCTGTTTCATTGATTCATTTAGCGTGTCATTGCTTCGATGCTGTAATTCATAGGTGGTTTAAATGGGTGTTTCGGAACTGTCTGAAGGTTATATAAGGGGGATGGGAGCAAAGTCCATTCACTCTACTTCCAGCAGCAGTCCAACGGGAACTAAGGATCATACACCTGTTGAGGGCCGGGCTGGTGAGGCATCTTCTCCCCCACCTGTTACGAGAGTCTTTCCAGGTCGTCCCGGTGCCGCCCTGTAGCTGTGTTGCTTTGGCTCGCTGATTCTCCCGGAGTCTTAGTACCTGTTACGCTGCTTAGACTTTCACCTCTGCAATGCTTCAGAGGGAAGCTCTTAATATTTGACACTAACTTTTATGGGACTGTTAGACCTGGGGGACTACTCGAGGGGTTGAATATAGTATATACTAAATTTCAAGCTCTAACGTTGTATATACATTATGTAAATAAATGTATGGTTTTATGTCTGTATCCTTTGGTTCTCCTTATGTGAAAGGTGTTAGAATTCCCATTCTTTTTAGTATGCCTTTACAATTGTGTATATAATTGCTACCATATTTAACCATCAATACCACACCAATGTTAGTTTCGAAAAAGTAGAATATTGGCGTTGATGATGACAATTGTGAATATAAGACATAATAAAACAAGAAAATTAATTAAATTAATACATACATGGTGGAAACAGAAACATTACCAATTTAATGACGATAGTACTATGTTAATTATAGAACAACAAACTTCGATATTCAAATAAAAAGGATGCAGCAACAAATAGAGAAATATTAACTCCTTAACCCTTATTTAGCGGGTGGTAAGGTATTTTACACTGTACCGCTCAGCGGGCATAATCCCGAAATATTCGCTCAATTTCACTCGCCCTAGCGCTGTTACTCTGGCTCCAATGCGAACGAAACGATCATTTTTGGAAAGAGCAACTCTTCGTCTCCCCATATAAGTCTATGAATGGATGTTATGAATGAGTGTGGAGGGTGGGAAGAGGTGAGGAAGAGGAGGTACTTTTTGGTCTATTTCCCGGGCACGTTCGGATGCGTTCGCTTTGGCCTGACTTCGGCCTCTCGCGCGTCTACTATTCCTTCGGTAATCGGTCTTATTTTTCTCTTATTTCTCCTTATTTCTGTATTCTCTGTATTATCTCTCTCCTCTCTCTCTCTCTCTTTCTTTCTCTCTCTCACTCCTGTCTGTCTGTCTCTCTCTCTCTCTGGCTCGCTCGCTTTCCCTCTCTCGCGCTCCCTTTCTCTCTTCCTCATCCGTATATGTAATTCTCATTATTATTTTCTCTAACTAATCCCTCTATTTCATTTATTTGCTTGTAATATTTCTGTATTATTATATCTTGTTCACTCTTTCTTCAGTTCAGTTTCTGCATTCTCTCTCTCTCTTCTCATCCGTATATGTAATTCTCATTATTATTTTCTCTAACTAATCCCTCTATTTCATTTATTTGCTTGTAATATTTCTGTATTATTATATCTTTTTCACTCTTTCTTCAGTTCAGTTTCTGTATTCTCTCTCTTTCTCTCTCATCCGTATATGTAATTCTCATTATTATTTTCTCTAACTAATCCCTCTATTTCATTTATTTGCTTGTAATATTTCTGTATTATATCTTTTTCACTCTTTCTTCAGTTCAGTTTTCTGCATTCCTCTCTCTCTCTCTCTCTCGCTTGCTTTGCAGGTTTTTGTTTTTGTTTTATATATAATATTATTTCACAACACATTTCCAAATCACCCTATGGGGTAGTGTTGAAGACTCATTTTTTGTTTGTGGTGTTCCCAGGAGGTGTTATCCACATGTGATTGCGGTAGGCAAAAGGCAGTTATGTGATTGAGGTAGGGAAAAGGCAGAACTGCCTATAGCGAGTGTATGAATGGGATTGAGGTAGACAAAAGGCAGAACTGCCTATAGCGAGTGTATGAATGTGATTGAGGTAGACAAAAGGCAGAACTGCCTATAGCGAGTGTATGAATGTATGTATGAATGAATGACATGGATGTATGAGGTGGACCAAGAACCAGATGGATGGATGAAATTCGAAACTTTGATAGAAGTCTATATCACGGTATACGGTAGAAGTCATTCCTTACAGTGTACCGTACATCGTGATATATACGCCTATCAAATGATTGCAATCAATATACGGTATATATATAAATATATATATATATATATATATATATATATACATATATATATATATATATATATATATATATATAGATATATATATAATATATATATATACTGTATATTATATATATTGATATATATCATATATATATATATTGGTGTATATATATATATATATATATATATATATATATATATATATATATATATATACCGTATATTGATGGCAATCATTTGATAGGCGTATATAATCACGATGTACGGTACATTGTAAGGAATTACTTCTACCGTATACCGTGATATATACGTCTATCAAAGTTTCGAATCTCATCCATCCATCTGGTTCTTGGTCCACCTCATACATCCATGTCATTCATTCATACATACATTCATACACTCGCTATAGACAGTTCTGCCTTTTGTCTACCTCAATCACATTCATACACTCGCTATAGGCAGTTCTGCCTTTTGTCTACCTCATGCCATTCATACACTCGCTATAGGCAGTTCTGCCTTTTCCCTACCTCAATCTCATAACTGCCTTTTGCCTACCTTACCGTAAGAAATTTACTGAACGCCTGCAAATAATACACTAAAAAATGCTTGCAATCAAAATTTCAAACAATTTGAAGGTCACATGCAATTATATATGTATAGGTAGACCCAGAGAGGAAGAGACAAGAGAGAGAGAGAGAGTGTCGTGATAATAACAATGTTACATATGTATCGTATATATGAAAAAATAATATATACGGTAGGCCTACATATGTTCCCCACAATCATATAATGCCAAGCACAAATATTCAATCTTTTCGTTGTTTGTATTACCGTAAGAAATTTACTGATCACACTGCAAATAATACGCTATAAAATGCTTGCAATCTCTCTATTTTCTTCTAATCTCTCTCCACGCCTCCTGTCTCTCTCTCTCTCTCTGGCTCGCTCGCTTCCCCTCTTCCTCATCCGTATATGTATTTCTCATTATTATTTTCTCTAACTAATCCGTCTATTTCATTTATTTGCTTGTAATATTTCTGTATTATTATATTTGTTTCACTCTCTTTCTTCAGTTCAGTTTCTGTATTCTCTCTCTTTCCTCTCTCTCTCTCTTCCTCATCCGTATATGTAATTCTCATTATTATTTTCTATAATCCCTTTCTTTATTTGCTTGTAAAAATGTCTGTATTATTATATCTTTTTCACTCTTTCTTCAGTTCAGTTTCTGGCATTGTCTCTCTCTCTCTCTCTCTCTCTCTGTTTCGCTTGCTTTGCAGGAATTTTGTTTTTGTTTTATATATAATATATAATAATTTACTTATCATTACTTACTATATCGTATAAACAATAGTAGGTAGCCAACTTACCATAATACCGATACACCAAACCGATACGCATGTGGTTATGTTTATCACCTGTTTACTAAAGTGCCACCATTATCGATTTTCTTCGAGCCGAATGGAGCGGGAGGGTTACCAATTGAAGTTAAATCCGCTAGCATATATTGTTAGATGTAAGACATGATAAATACCACTAGAAATATGAATTGGCAAAATCCATATAATATCACTTCGAATTGTTCTGAAATTTCAAAACAAAACCGCTAGTGTAAGTCATTGCTGCTAGATCGAAGTAAAGGTCTCTAGATCTAGCGGAAGTCGCTATAACGTATTGGCAGTACTGGCACACTGCCGACTGCGATACGTTGTTGACATTGTTGTTGGATGTTCCAGTGGAGGGATGAACAAAATATTTTCCTTGTCCAATAATAGCTATTTCATAGTCCCACAGGACTTATTTTGATATATTTATCAAATTTACTGAACGCCTGCAAATGATATGCTATCAAATGCTTGCAATCAAACTCTCAAGCACTTTCAATGTCACATGCAATTATACAAGTATATATAGGTAGACCCAGAGAGGATTAGACAGACAGAGAGAGAGTGTTGTGATAATATAACAATGTTACATATGTATCATATATATGACAAAATAATATATACGGTAGGCCTACATCTGTTCCCCACAATCATATAATGCCAAGCACAAATATTAAATTTTTCGTTGTTTGTATTACCGTAAGAAATTTACTGAACGCCTCAATAATACGCTATAAAATGCTTGCAATCAAACTCCTCAAGCAATTTCAATGTCACATGCAATTATAAATGTATATATAGGTAGAGAGACAGACAGAGAGAGAGAGGTCAAGAACATCTGCTAGGTGTGATTTTTCCCTGGGAGGGAAGAGAAGATTAGTTAGGGGCGTGCCCTGGCCTACATCAGAGAAAGAGAGTACCAAGGAGTACAAAGTTGTAGAAACAAAGAGAGTGAGACAGAGAGGGAGAGAGAGTGTCGTGATAATATAACAATGTTACATATGTATCATATATTATGATAAAATAATATATACGGTAGGCCTACATCTGTTCCCCACAATCATATAATGCCAAGCACAAATATCCAATCTTTCGTTGTTTGTATTACCGGAAGAAATGTACTGAACGCCTGCAAATAATACGCTATAAAATGCTTGCAATCAAACTTTCAAGCAATTACAAGGTCACATGCAATTATAAAAAGGTATATTGTAGACCACAATCTTCGCCAAGCTTCGTTGTTGCTTATATTATCGTGAGAAATGTACCGTATACCCTGGTTATCGTGAGAAATTTACCGAACGCCTGCAAATAATTACGCTATAAAATGCAAAGGTTACAATTCTTGTAGAGTGGCAATTTTGAGGACGTAATGTGGCTCTGAGAGAGTAGCGGAGCGGTGATTAGAGGCATAATGTACCCTCCTGAACTGCGCTCGCAAAAAAAGTTCAATGACAAGTCCGCTCCTGAGACCTAGTCTACAGGGTAATTATATAAGGAAATTACGCGTAGTTTATAGGGTTTTGCAGCTCGTGTTTGCACGATCGTTGATTTGACAACCAATGATCGTAGAAAATGGTTGGCTGGTGGTACATTGGAAAGCTGCAATTTACGCCCTTTCAGGGATAGTCATTAGTTTGGCGGGGGGGGGGGGGGGCTTGTATTACGCTCTGGTCCTTTGTTTATGCCGATGAAAAAGCAGGCACGAAACAACCCCATGTTTAGGGTAAAGAAAAAAAACCCCCTGGAGGCCGCTGGGGGCCGGCGGGCAAGTGGCAGGGGGGGGGGCGGTAGGGGCAGGAGGGGGGGGGCACAGGGAAATATACTCGCACCACTGGTCCGCTCGTAAGGTTGATCAAATGATGCTTGCAATCAAACTTGCTCAAGCAATATAAAATATAAATTGTGTGTAGCTACTTACCAACACGCCACATCCAGTATGTTCTTGCGGTTCAGTGAACGTCTTGCAATATGGTGCAAGACGGTCATGTCGCAACATCAACCTCAACATCAACGCCCATACGCAGAATTATGCTTTGGGATGACCAAAGGGCTATGATCGGGTTATTATTTCGTCCTTCCGAGTCATCCACACTACCACAACCTCTCACGCCATTGACAATTCGAACGGTTTGCATCCAAGCCGCTTATTAGGAAAGTGTCATGAAGAGTTCAGGCATGAATAGCTAGTTGCCTGGGGTGGTTAGAAGCCGGGCGTGGTTAGTAGGCGTGGCCGCGAACGCATGCTAGGTATGGCGTGCCACCGAATCGAATCTATCAAGCCCTGGCAAATCTGACCTTGCCATTATGGCTGCTTGAAGGGTCGACTGAGTCTACGGCTCTACACTAGTGACCCCAACGCAGGCAGTGTGGGATATGTGGGTGGTCGCCCTTGTAATTTTGGTATAACCCGCTCTGAAACACCAGGTTCCAGCTTTCCACCTAAATTAGGGGTGGGAGATACACCCACGGACTTAAGTCCGACCCCGGCCATTTTAGGCTAATTTATCTCGTACGCGGTACTTAAGTCCGACCGGCCCGCTAATAAAGGGGTTCGTGCAGTTACCGTCAATCGCGTCATTTTTAATTGGACTCTAACTGACATTCAGAGGATGTTTATATACCTTAGTAAACTTATATGTACCGCGTAAAAGGGGTAATTCGGAGGAGATAGTTTGTACACCTATTAATGTGCAAACGTCACCTTCCTAACCTGAATATAATTCCTCTAAATCCGGCTAAGTGCCAGAATAAAATGAAAGGGACCACACGGACTCGATGGGTTAGTTAATTAGTAGAAATAAATGAAATAGGTAATAAGATAATCCGGTGTAAAGGGAAGAGATAATATCAAAATCAGTGGAGCGAGGGAGGTAACAAAATAGAATTTTCATTAAAAATCAGTAAGCATATGTCAGAATTAGAACAGTGTTATGATGAAATCATCGAGCAGAATTTTTCCATATGCGAATCTTAGTCACTAGTAAACCATAGGTTTCAAGTACACCATTGTGGTATATTACCTCACAAGAACATAGCGTACGCTCCATACGTTCAGTATTTCATTTAATGTTTTATGATCATTAATTTGGAGAAGGGGCGGATGGTATTATAATACAAATAGTACGTGGATGACACACGCTGCAGGTTTCAGTCAACATTGTTGTTTTTCCATAGATCTATTTGTGAACAGAGTAACTAACCTATAAATCATATCATCTATTAAAACATGCCTGTGTTGTGGTTAAATGGCCATGACAATGGGATCATGAGTAAGTTTTTCAACACAGTTTCATGCATTGCCCGATGCTTTTGTTCTAATTATAGTTTGTAAAACATACTGACATAGCAGGAACGATTATCTTGGCCATTGGCGCAAATACTAGCACATCACGCCAGGTTCAGAAATTAACATAGCCGTATTATATAGATGATTAGAACGGTTGTGCAGATTAAAAGTGAGTACGCAATTCTGCATAGTAACCACGTGCGGGCAATTCGCGCTCGCCTCAAAGCGCTTGGCGGCTTGCCCAGGGTCCGTTTTCGAAACCGGCTGGTGTTTAAGCCGTACGCGGTAGGCTTTCCGCTTAGTATATATCCTACCGACAATGTAACTGCGACAACTGCGTTTCAAATTAATTTAGAGCTCCAGAAACTAGCTACTCTTTGGAATTCGTCTTCCGCTGCAACAAAAAAAACCGGCTTCGAATTGCTTTCATCCCAAACCTTACCATCTACAAATGTTTAAAATCCAGTTGTTACAAACATTTTTTATGAATGGAGGCTGCCTTTATGCACATGGACCTTTTTGTTTATAAGCCTGTGTTTTTTTCCTTCCTCCTCGTTGTCATTGTCCTGCGTCTGGGATATTCTTTTAGTGTTTGTTTTCAACAGTGTTCTTGAAGTGACCTTATGTCTTAACTCCACGCATCTTAGGTATAGTTTTATTCCTCGATAGTTGATCTGTTTTCATTTATAATATATAAGATGTAAGAATCTAATGGAGAGTGGGATGGAGACAGCGGTAAGAGAGAGAACCGGCGCCTGTTGGGGACGTTGCTTCCTTATCGCGCCGGCGGGAGAGTCTGCAGCTTGGAGACGAGCCTGAAGCGTTGCCACTAGAGCATACATGGCTTGATTGCTAACGTTCAGGCTTTAGTTTCGACTCACGACGGCAGGTCCAGCAACGGTGTTGAGATGTTGGCCAAGCCTGGGATGTATTCTGCATGCCT
Organism: Paralithodes platypus; assembly: GCA_032716605.1. NCBI lineage: Eukaryota > Metazoa > Arthropoda > Malacostraca > Decapoda > Lithodidae > Paralithodes > Paralithodes platypus. The sequence continues at coordinate 54,249,957 of CM064578.1, forward strand.
AGGGCAGGGGTTCAGACAGACAGACGATTCAGACTCAGAGCCTCACGCCTCATTTGGTCTGTACCCTTCGGCCCACCCCCTTGATATCTATCCTTCTCTCAACCCTCACTTAGAAACGTTATCTCTTATCTTTGTATACCTTCTTTCCACGACTTCACCATTGCTAATTTAATTATGCCCATCGCCCTTGATAGACGCTTATATCTATTATTGTTATTAACGACGACGAGCTCTCAGATCAAGCTAGATAGAGGATTTTGGGGCGGGCTTATGCAGAAGATGCACATTTTAACTGAGACCTAGGAAGCTTTTGTTGTCTCATATTTGGTGGTTTCATGCTTTGCTAGTGTGTTTCTTAGTGTCCCGTTTTAGCTAGTGGCTAGACCGGAGGGGAGGCTTTTTGCGATCCTTGTAAGTACAGTCTGGCTGGTAGGTCGGGGCGTGCCCCGCGCAGTGACCGTCGCACGACTTTACTAGGATATCACACCGTGGGAGTCTGGGGGTCATTTTTCTTTGTCTGTGTCCCTGTGTGTCTAGTCGTTGTGTTGTGTGAGGGCCGCTCTTGCCTAGTCTGCACTCAGGGAGCGACTGCGCTAATCACGTCTTTGCTTTTGTTTGTAGGGGTCGCCAGGAGATATTCAGATACTTGCGATCTGAGTCTCTCGAAGAGAAGGGCACCCTTTGAATTAGAGTAATTTGGCGTCACAGACCTGGGAACGTCCCTAGGTGGTCTAGAGGGCAGGTGGTCTGTCAGCCCGGGTAGCCAGAAGCCTATAATCGCTTCCGGCTAGACCTCTGCCACCTCGGCAGATTAATCAGCTTAGGGGGTTTATTTATCTCTGTATGCTTGTTCATTGTGCCACAAGTTTGCCCTGTTTTTGTGAGCATTGTGAGTGCAAGGGAGTGTGTTGCTTAGGAGAGACTGTCCAGCAAGGTGGCAGGCCTTGGTCCTTGACTAAGAGGGTGAGAATGCCACACCTGTATGTGGGTTATGTTTCGAGTTGGTGGCTCGCCTTTATTTAATTCATACCTATGGTCCATTATAGCACTGTATTGGCGCTAATCCCCTAGTATTTATTCCTCTGCCCCGTTTTTTTCTATGGAGTTAAGAGTCTCTAAAATCGCGTAATCGTATTTTCTTTGCTAAGCATCATAGATCCTACAGGTATCGCATGCAGTTTAGAAACCCGGCATCTTGTTCTACCTGTAGCGATGTTTTGAGGCCTGTTTGCTTGTCACCTTCTTTCAACCGCTAGGGGTGATTAGTTGTATAAATTAACGTAACATAAATGTACTTTCTTCTTAGTTTTTGTTATTAAATTGTTTCTTCTGCAATTTAATTCGTATCTATCTTTTCCTTGAAGGGCATTTGAATAGGAAGTCGAACTGTAATTGTGTGATCTTTTATATAGCTGCTGCTTGACTATCATGCAGTCATATAGTGCGTGGCAACCCTGTAACCGAGTCCATAGGATATACCTTGTTGTCCAGGCAGGACATCTTGACGGTTTAGGGTTGTTTGTTGCCATGGTGTTGTTATAGATAAGGGTTGAGATCTAGCGTTTTCCATGGGGGGGGGTGTTTTGGGTTGTGGTTGTTGCTTGTTGGCCTACGCGCATGACCTAGTCGCCATAGAAAGAGCCCAGTGTTTATATACCATGGACGTAACAAATGGTGCGACCCTTCGCCTCCAGGTATTTACTGAAAGCAGAGGAATATAGTGGTGCATTTTGTTTTTGAGATTCCGTATGAGTAGAGGAATACAGTGGACATAGATTTTTTTTTTGGAGCAACCATATCTAACTACATTACAGACTTTTAATAAGCATTTAGTATAATAGCATAGTGCATAGGAGATTCAGGCACATTCTATTAACGCGTGATAATTACTGCAGTACACAAACATGTCTAATTTACATCAGAACACAGTGATGGGTTCAGGTCCGGCGATAAGTACACCGGGCTCGGAGGGAGAAAGACCTGTGGAGTGGCTACGTCGATAGGCAGAGGAGGGTGCTAGAAGATTTTTAGAGGTGCCCCTTACCGCTGCCAGGGTGTTGAAGCTGAATAAGTATGGCTTAAAGTGTGTGGCAGGTCTTCAGGGTCACCAGGGTTTAAGTGGCATGAGGAAAGATCAGCTGAGGACTTTGATATTGGGTTTAGAAGGGAGAGACCTGGGTGGAGAGGCGACTGGGGGCCCCGGTCCCCAGCCCCCCTCCACTCTACCCCCATATCAAACGTCAGGGTGCCTGAATTTAGTACATACCCCCAAGTTGATGGTCAATGGCAGCGTGGAATTCAATCACAGGGACCCTCTCCATTAAATGCACCTTCCCCTCCTCAAGGGTTGACTCCAGATTTGTTGTTTCGGCTTGAGATGGCCAAGGTTGAGGCCGCTAGAGCTCAGGTTGAGGCCGCCGAAAGACAGGTTAGTGTGCAGGCTGAGGTTGCTAGAGCTCAGGCTGAGGCTGCAGAGAGAACAGCTATACGAGAGGCTGAACTGCAGGCAGAGTCTACTAGGTATCGGGCTGACAGGGAGCTGGGAGATCTCGAGTGGAGGTAACAGGGCGAAATATTGGGGGAGGTAACG